>VWZI01009168.1:1212815-1231362 GCA_013396835.1 Psilopogon haemacephalus
ATTGAAAATAAAATTGATTTTTATAGTTGGAAATGCTGCTTCTCCCCTAAATCACTCTGGTTAAGAATGATTAAGAAAAAGATTCTTGTTACTGCTTATATTTTCTGAGGAAGCCTCCCAAATCTCTCATGTGTATCACTATTGTTTTTGTAATTATAAGTAGGGAGTAATTGTGCAAAGAAAATTAAAACAGCAAGTAGGAGTAACAAATACTGTACCATTAGAGCAAAAGGCATTATCTGTTAGAAGGATGAAAATGTCATATTCTCTGTTAAGGAATTTAGCAACTGCTTTCTGAGTTAATGATCAGCGTTGTAAGCCTTGCCTTATCACACCAGGAGATTTCAGTAGAGGAGAAACCTCAGAGACTTGTGGCTTTTGGTTTTCAGAGGGGGGTATGAAAAAGCCACCAGGCCATGGGAGTCAGAACCCTGGTACCCTGGCTGTCCCCAGAGCTTCCAGCCTTAGTGGCCAAGGCTCTGCAGCTGTTCCTCCCCCTTTCATTCCCTTGAGCCAGCCCACATTCACAGCAGAGCACAGCACCCCTTGGAGCTGTCTAGTGTAGCAGAGAACTACTCAGTACCTTGGCTTTGAAGGGTTTCTTTTTTTCCAACAAATCACTTTAATGCCCTCATTACCAAGCCCAGACTCAAAGAGGTGAATCTTCCCCTTAAGCTTGTTAGGAGGAAACTTCAGGTGGTTTCAAGAGCAGATTCAGAGTAGGTGAGAAACCTACAAATTTTGATTTCAGTCTGATTGCCAGAGCCTTTGATGCTGCCAGCACTTCTGGAGCTGAGTCCCTGTGGGACTTGACTTAATCAGTCTCAACTGTTTTACCTGGAAATTCCTCCTTTGGTCCTTTTGGGAAATGTTAGTGTCCACATTAACCCTGGCTGGAGGAGCAAAGCCAGCAACCCATTCTTTAGATAGCCACAAATCTAAGTGCTCAATAGCACTCAGCCTAAGTTTGGGTCTTGAACTTACAATCATTGAATGGTTTAGGTTGGAAAGGACATTCAGAGGTTGTCTAGTCCAACCTGCCTGCAGTGAGCAGGGACATCTTCAAATAGATGTGGTTGATCTGATCTAGTTAAAGCTGATCCTGTTTTTTTCCCTTCTGCCTCCAGCCTCAGCTGCAAACTCACTAGTTGAGAGGACTCAGTGCTGTCAGAGCAGCACTTGACTTTCTGCAAGTCCCAGGTGCAATTTGGTTCTAAACAGTTCTGATGGTGGAAAGTATTAACTCTGTGCTCCAGCTCTGCAGCCTCCGTGAGTAGGACGCGCTTCATTCGCACACCACAGAGTCGAGCAGGGCTTGGTGTGGACGAGCCATTAATAACTGCAGTTAAAATATTTTTAGTACCAAAACGTCAAAGAAGGCGAAAACAGCCAGATGCATGTTGGGAGGGGGGGTTCCATCCACACACCCTTCCTTAGATAGCATCTAAACCTGCACATACTTAAAAGCAATGTGGTTAATTAGAAGCATTCCCACAGAGGAAGCCTTAGGGAGGGGATGAACTGTATGCGAGATGGAATGATAGGATTTAGCTTGTAACTGAGGAGAGAGAGTGACAGATACAATACTGGATCATGGATACGTGGGAAATTATTATGCTAACACAGAATGCTTGCCCCAAAACAGCAAAACCTGGAGAGTATTATTGGACTCTGTTGTGAAGGCACATCACCCTTCCTATGCAATTGAACCTGATGGTACTTTAGTATAAAGGTGACCTAGACTGTAATCACTGCCTTTAGACACTGTGAATTTTTTTTGGGTACTCTGTATTTTTATATATTGTACAATGTAAAGAATAATTCAGAAATAAAACAGACCAACCCGGCAAGCCTGTGAGTTATTTCCCCTCCATGGCTGATAGGCGGTGGGGCTGGGGCTCCAGAGCAGCACTGGCAGGACAAGTCAGAGGGAACACGGAGTAGCTTCCTCCTGACACTGGCAGCCAAGGGCACTGCAACATGGGCTTGGTGGGGATGAGGAATTGCAGCATACGTCCTTTCTCCCTGTCTGCACTCCCGCTGCATCCTGAGGCCTGCTGTTGGATTCTGTTATGAGTTGTAGACAACGTGGCTACAAACCTGCCTTACAGAGTGTAACGCTAAAGTCTGTTGCTGCAGTTCAGTTCCCCTCCCACACAAGCCTGACTGTTGGAGTACAGCTCCACACCAAATCTAGCTGAAATTCGAGGTGCCAAATCCACATCCAGTTCTGCAGTATGCATCTCCCCTCTGCTCCCTAGCTCTGCATCTCCACGTGTGACAACAAGGACATGACTGCACACCATGCCAGGGAGATTGGCTGGTTGCAGCCAGCGAAAACACTCATCTTCTGCAGAGCCTTTCAGGTGTACGTGCTCAGATGCAATCAAATCCTATGGCTGCTCCTTCTCCAGCCCTACATATTGATGTGAAAAGTTATAAAAAGCTGAGGGACACATTTTGATTGAAGGATGATTGTAGCCTCGTATTGAAGAACGTTATGGCTCTTGTTGCATTTATTAATCAAAGTAAAGACCATGAAAAGTGACAGAGTCAGGAACATTTTAGTTTATGTTCCGATACAGCTCAGGACTTATATTGAAGTTTCATACAGAAAATTACACCATAATGTCATAAAAAATAGATTGGATTACTAATAACCTGAAACGTGCTACACCTGCATACATAATACTTTAATCCTACTAAATCATAAGCTATCCTTTGGGTGTTTTCATAGTCTCAAGTGTGCATACAGGAATTTCTTTTCAATGCAGACTATTAGAAAGTAATTGAGAGGCACAAGATCAGTAAAACCAAACTTGCTGTGAATAAGATTGTTCCCCCCCACTTCCCCGCCCCAGTTAGTCTGCCTGATAATGCAGGGATGCCATCTCTGAACAGGTTTGTTTTCCATCGAGATACCTCTGCACACAATTAGGTTCCACCATGGCACTTTGTTCTATTTCCAATTTCCTTAAAATCTAACACCTTTTTTTGGGGGTTGTTTCTTTTTGCCTAGTTGCTAATTTGACTAATTAACATAACAATTTCACTTGTAGCCCCAGTGTATTTTGTTCTCTCACCTTGGGTGCATCCCAGCCTCTTCCCCCTTTAATTCTTAATTGTGTGTAGTAAGCACTGAAAGCTGCTACCATGCAGCTTCCCCACTGATTTTCCATTAAGCCAAAGCCTTGGGGCTATGCTGTTGCTGGGAAGCTGCCAAGCAGCACCTGCTGCCCACAGGGTTTGCCGGGAAGCACCTGCAGCAGTGTGGGCAAACGCCCTGTGGCCCTCCCTCCAACCTGCCTTCAGCAGTGCTTCGAGGTGTGAGCATAAGAAAAGGAACAAGCCAAAAGCTCCTTGTCATTTGTATCTACATGTTTCCTTCCAGCTCCCTGCAATAAATGGCTTTAGGGATAGCCTGAGCCAGCTGCTGCAGTGATGAACATCTCCTATCCCTGTCCCTGTTGCTGGTGTTTTGCTGGTGTTTTCTTCTCCATCGAGGGCTGAAGTGGCTTGTGGCTAGTCAGGCAGTGCTATGGAGGAAGGGAAGGGCAGTTAACATCAGTGGTTGTGAAAACTCTGGAGCAGGGATTTGGATGGATTCGTAATCACGTCAGAGTGTCTGAGCAGCTGTGTATTGGCACCAAGGTGCTATCAAGAGCAAGCTGCATCAGACAAAGTTAATTTCCTCCTCTGACCAGGCAGATAACACCAAAACAAATATCCTGCAGCCTGATTCTTAGCAAGGCCTTTGACTCTCTGGCTGGGCAGAGCATTATACAGACCCCATTCTTGGAAAGCAGCCAGGCAGCCACACCAGAGAAAAAGCCCCAGATGGGTCTCCTGCTGCCATTCCCAAACCCCAGTTCCCTGAACCATGACATAATCAAAAGCCCTAGCTCTGACTCCTCTATTTCCCTCTACCCATGCAGGCATTTTGCTGCTGTGGGCAGATATGAGGACAGTCCCCAAGCTTGAGGACAGTCCCTGAGTCAGCTGAAATCAGCTCATTGCAGCCATTGCAGTGCAAAGCTCAGCACCAAGCAAGCAACTCCTCAATGTGAGAGCCACCACACTCTGGTGAAAGCTTCACTTCCCATGGCATCTCCTGTGGTTATTCCCCTGGAGTGTACAGCCAAGAGACTGCACCCTCTCAAAGACACAGCTCAGTCACCACAGCCTTGGGAGATTTCATTTAAAAAATGCTGTTTCACTAACAGCTGAAATGCATTTGGTCATGATTTGTTTTGCTCATTCATTAAAAGAAAAGCCACTTCTGGAGTCGTCACTGCACTTTCACTTTTAAAAAAGCTGCAGTTCAGATTAATCAAGAAGGTGCCAAAGTTCAGCACTGCCTAAGACTGGGTCCAGAAGAAAAAAAAAATCCAACATAACCCCATTAAACACACACACACACACACACACACACCCCTCCCCTCTCTCAGCATGTGGGGGAGGAACAGACAATAAATTTCTTACATCATCAGAAATGGTGAGAGTCAGACTGTGAGGACAAGACATCAGCCCATTTCCCAGGACACCCTGCACAGAGCCCATCTTTGGCCAGGTTTCAATCTCAGTCTGCTTACAATTTCTCCACTCCAAACCACTGGGGAAAGGACTGAATGAGACAAAGGTAATTTTGTTTGCTGAGATAAAACCGTGAGGCTGGCTTGCAGCAGGAGGATGGTGGCTGGGGATATTCTTGCCTTTTCCTGCTTTGCTCCCAGGGCAGGTTTGTATTGCTCTTCTTCCTTGTGACTTGACTCTGCCTCAGTCCACATGGCAGCAAGTCAAGCACATTAAGACTATCTTGGTCTCATCTAAAAACTATACAGACCAGAAGGAAACCTTTGCATGTTGCACACCAGCCACGTCCACCTGTCAGCTCCGTTGTTTGTATCACTACAGAATACAGGAAATAGAACTTGTCAGCTCCTTGCACTGTCAGAAGTCCATCTGGTACCCAGCAAACACTTGAAGTTTCTTCTGACCACATCGCAGCAGTGTCTCCTTGCTGCGGAGCTGTGCCATACCACTGCCACACTTCAAAGTAAGTTTTCTAGGTATTTTCAAGGTCAGATTTCACAGTCCACGAACTGGCAATTAGCTGGAAGCAAAAAGTGGGCCTGGTTTTCCATCACTCTGGAGATAGTGTGGCATCTCCCAGACCTGGGGTTAGCAACAGGCTGCTGAGGTTCGATCCGTCTAACCTTGCCGCATTCTTTCATTTTTAAACGTCCCACAGTCATTTCCTTGCTGTCGTGGAAATAATGGAGCCGGCAATGGATTGCTCCCCTCTCACGCACAGGGTAACGAACAGCCATCAGAAACCTTGGATGGTTCCACGACGCGAGGCGGCAGTGGCCACGGACAAGGCTGCGCCCATTTGCGCTGTGCTTAATTTACTGCCACGAGCAAGCGCTCCGTGTGAGAGCGCAGGCTGAACGCTGCTGCACTTTCATTAGCTCCCTGGCAGCAGCCACATTATTGGTTTCTGTTTCCACATTTCTTAGCAACAATGCTTTTTTTTTTTTTTTTTTTTTTTTTTTTTTTTGTTCATCGCTTCCTTCACCAGAGCTCAGCTCAAATTATTTGTTATGTTGTACCCAATTTGCATGCTGACTTACATCAGCCTGTCCAGGAGCAAGAGCCTTGCTTTCTGCCTGAAAGCCTCCTGGCAATTACTGCTGTCTTCTGCTGATCCATCACTCCTCTGGTGCTGGAGGAGACGAACCTCACTGCCTAGCAGAGCCTGCCCATCCTGGGGTGCTGCTCCGTTCTTGGCAGTCCTTGCCACGTCGGGGGCTGTCACAGCCAGGGAAGGGCTGAAGTAAGTATGGCCTGCAAAGGCTGGTTTAGAAGACCCTCTGGGGGCAGTATAACATTCAAAACATGGTGGGGGCAGTTTCTTGGCTGCCAGCACTTCCTCTGTCTGCACTTCCCTGAGCCCCACTCACTGAGGTCCCACCAAAGTGGCATTTCCCTACATACTGCCCATGGGCAGGTTTGTATCCCATGCCCTACCGCCTTTTAGTGCCTGAGCTAGATAGTTATTGTGGCTGTATGTCTGTGGTCAGGCAGACAGACAGACAAATGGATAACCTTATTAATGGCAGTCCTTGCAGCGCATGGGGAAGGAGTCCAGACCATCCTAGTGCCATCAGTGGACTCTTTCCAGCCCTGAGAGCTTCCTGCAAATACAGAACAAAGCAGAAAGCTCCTAGAAAGAAACCTTGTTGCATGGGACCTTCTCCAAAGCCTCCTGCTGACCATCTGGGGTTGACTGAAGGCTGCCTCACCACCACGCTCCGATGCTCATTTGGCTTCTGAAGAGTTAAAGTGACTTTTGCAGACCTTATCCAAGAATGATTTCACTGTCTGGCTTGCACTGGAAGAGGAGAGCAAGCTGCTCCTGGCAGCTTGTGTGAGGAGTCCTGGCATGGGGCACTCTCTTGGGCTTCCCCTTTACCTGTTCAAGCCCAAGCTGGAGCAAAAGAAAAATCCTCTGGTTGCAAGTTTGTGCTCAGAGTGGTGGGTGCAGACTATCATCAGTGGTGTGCATTTGGGGTGCAGCCCCAAACTACAGCCCCAGAGCAGGTAAAGCACTCGGCTGGACACTAAAGGCAGGCCTACCTGAGGCTGCTCTTTCTCAGCACCAGCATCCCCCAGCACTGGTCTGCAACCTCGAGATGCCCAAACATCCATCTGCAGCCTTTACAAGTGGCCCTGACTTTCCACTGCAGGCCACTGGATGTGAGCTACCATGAGTGGCTCTTCCACCCCTGGACACAGCTGGGTGCACCACCACGTGCCTGCACCCAGCACACCTGCTCTCACAGGTCTCACAGGAAGGAGAGAGAGAAGGAAAGAATTTGGGTTGTCCAGGACAACCTCCAGTCTGGTCAGAGAAGGAATCACCAGCAAACATGCAGGGCACCTACACAAGATGGTCAAGGGATCAGACCCAGCCAGCACAGATTTAGGAGGGGCAGGTTCTGCTGACCAACTTGATGTCTTTTTATGACCAGGTGACCTGCCTGGTGGACACGGCGAAGGCTGTGGATGTAGTCTACCTGGACTTCAGCAGGGCCTTTGACACTGTCTGCCATAGCAAACTCCTGGCCAAGCTGGCAGCCCATGGCTTGGACAGGGGCACTCTGTGCTGGGTTAAGAACTGTCTGGATGGCTGGGCCCAGAGAGTGGTGGTGAATGGTGCCACATCCAGCTGGCAGCCAGTCACGAGTGCTGTGCCCCAGGGATCAGTGCTGGGCCCAGTCCTGTTTAATATCTTCATCGATGATCTGGATGAGGGAATTGAGTCTACCATCAGTAAGTTTGCAGATGACAGCAAATTGGGAGCAAGTGTCGATCTGTTAGAGGGTAGGAGGAACTGCAGAGCGTCCTGGACAGCCTGGACAGAGTGGCTGGAGAACAGCCAGACTGAGAGGGACATGGGGGTACTGGTCAACAGCCAACTGAACATGAGCCAGCAGTGTGCCCAGGTGGCCAAGAAGGTCAATGGCATCCTGGCCTGTATCAGAAACAGTGTGACCAGCAGGACCATGGAGGTCATTCTGCCCCTGTACTCAGCACTGGTCAGGCCACACCTTGAGTACTGTGTATGGTTCTGGGCCCCTCAATTTAAGAAAGATGTTGAGGTGCTTGAAAGTGTGGAGACTGGAGCACAGCCCTGTGAGGAGAGGCTGCCTGGAGGAGACTCAGGAGAGACCTTACTGCTCTCTACAACTGCCTGAGGGGAGGTTGTAGCCAGGCACGCAGTGACGGAACAAGATGATACAGTCTCAAGCTGTGCCAGGGCAGGTTTAGGCTGGACATCAGGAAGAAGTTCTACACTGAAAGAGTGATTGCCCATTGAAACAGGCTGCCTGGGGATGTGGTGGAGTCACCATCCCTGGAGGTGTTTAAGGGGAGGCTGGATGAGGCACTTAGTGCCATGGTTTAGCTAATTAGAAGGGTGAGGTGATAGGTTGGACTCAATGGTCCTAGAGGTCTTTTCCAACCTGGTTGCTTACGTGATTCTGTGAAACAGCAGATTTCTACAACAGATGAAACAGAAACCTGTTTAAAAACCCTCTGAGAAACAAAGAGCATGGGGTGTGTGTGTGTGTGTGTGTGTGTGTGTGTGACCAACACAGAAAACCACATCAGGGCATCTGAGACTGATCCTCAGCTCCCACGGCCCAAAGGATGGAGATTTCCATAACACTGCCAAGATAAATATTACCAGGAACTGTATCATTAGAGGAGCCTTAAGCTCCCATATATAGCCTGGAAAGAGACTGTTGCTAAGAATAGTGGGGCCCTGATATTCCACGATACCAGAGTTGACAGATTTCTTCCCAGCGCTAATAGGACAGGAGGCTATTTTAAACTTGCCCTGGTAAGTAGTTAGGGCTTTACTGAAGAGCTGGTCCCAGAAAATAAACATGGATCAAGAGATGCTGGGTTGGACCCTTTTCAAGTGGCTGCAGAATAAACACAAGGAAAGCCATTACAAAGGGTCTGCTTTCCAAAAGCCAGGCAGTAATGGAGGAAACCAGCAAAAGCAAATGGCTTGCAGCATCCTGAGCTGCAAAATGAGAAAGGACACGAAATCGAACTGGAGACAAGTACTGGGGGGCAGTGGGAGCTGCCAGCACTGCCAGCTCCCTCCCTTCCCTCAGTCTTCTGCTTGCTGGGGACTCCTCTGCTCCAAACCACATCCTGCATCTCTTGATGTGCAGGGACCTTCAGTCCAGCAGTAGTGCTGTCCCCCCACCCTAAAATCACTGAAGTGATGGAAATCTTTCTGGTGGCTAAGTTGGTCTTGGGTGAGGCTACACTCATTTAGCAATCCTCATTGTGTAGCAGCATCTGCAGTGGCTTTCAGTGATATTCAGCAGATACATGACTCTCCTACACTTTCCTTTTTAATTCAGTGACTGGCAATGTCCATACATCTGAGCAACCTCTTTAATGTGCAATGACCAGCAGGTAAAGTAACACACACTACATGGTCAGGTTCCAGTTTTAAAAACAAACAACACAGTGGATGTGTTACTTTGACAAGTACATGGTGGCTTCAACGTTATTTTCTTCAAAATAACAACACATCACGTTGGAATATGGCATACAAAAAAAGTACAATTTGTCCCCAAATAACATTTTATCAAACCATTAAAAAGAACTATAAAAGTAAAACGCATACAAACCCCAGTAAAACTGAACAGTCTTACAGGTTGAGGATTGTTTACAAAGACGCTCTCCGGCCCGTTCAGCCTCCTTCCTTCTCAGTAGGCTCATGCAGCTCAAAAAACCCCCAACTGCTACCTGCATCACATGGCTCAAAGCTGCTTTTTCCACCTTATCAAGTACTTGTTGCTAAAATGCACAGTGGAAGACATTAAACTCGGTAGGGGAAAGAGAGATTTTAATCTAGCAAGTATCGCAGGCAGAGAAAACAAACGTATCTGGAAAATACATCGTTGCCCTGGGTGGGGGAGCAGCAGCATCCAGTGGCTGGTGACCCACGGGGATGCCCAGCATTGCGCTGGCCTTGCTCAGCAGGGGTGACAGGTGGCAGGGCAGGGCAAGCGGGAGAGGATGAGGGAACCGACTGCATTTTTGCATAGTGGCTTTGATTGCACCAGGGTGTTCAGCAAGAGCTAGATACTGCCCAGGGGCATGACAGCTGCAATTGTTCTGGGCAGGGTAGGGCTCTGAGCATCCTTTCCCTAAACACAACCATTTCCCACCAGTTTGTTCATGTCGTGCCAGAGGGGTTGTCCATCTGAACAATAGTGTCTATGCCTTGCCTTGATCAGGCAGAGAAAACCAGAGTCTGCACTGCCCACAGAAGTCTCAAGGCTGAGAACACCAGGGCATTTCTCAACCCCTTCTTCAGGCTGCACAGCGTGTCTCTGCCTAGGCAGAGCTACTCACACGTGAGCATTCCCTACCAAAGCCCCTGAGTAGCTCCGTGGCTGAGTTAGTGCAGTACCTGGGCTCACACTACCTGTCCCAGCATCACACAAACATGCACATCCCCCCTGCAAAGTAAAACGTGGGACTGGGGTTTTTCTGGCTTTTACTAACAGATGGACTAAGGTTGGAGAAGTGGCCTGAACCTGAAGGGAAAAGCTCCCCACAAAGGAAAAACTGTTGGTCATGGTGTTTTCTTTATGTAGTAAAACAAAGCAAGTGCAACAGGTCTGTCCAGATATAAAACGTGGAGAAACCACACAGAGGAGGCAGGCAGGGAGAGAGATCATGGAAGAAGCTGTTACTGCAGCCAGCAAGTTCCACCCGCCTTCTCTGCCATGCCTTGGAAAACCAGCACTTCTACTCCCTGTCCCACAGCCAGAGCTGTTCCTCTGGCACTAAGTGTGTCAAGAACAAATTGAAGGACAGAACCTAACCTTCAAGTAAGTGAAAAATCAGGCTCTACTAAAACCAGGCTGCAGAAGACAGCCCTCCTACATAAATAGCTTCAGCACCCACCAGCATAGCACCTTCAGGGCATCCTGGCTGCAGTGCTTCCCTTCTCTACCTCTGCCCCAATCACTGGCCCTGGCCTGGGCATGAAGCTTTCCACAATGCTGCTGGAGGATATGCCAGTATTTGCTTTTGTTTGTCAAAACTTTAGACAGAGTTACATTTCTTCCTCTATTTATTAGCTTCACCTGTCTTGAAACACAAGCTGCAAAAATCGCAAGCAGATTGACATCATCCTCTGACTTTACTGGGGCCACTGCCTGCTCTGCAGCAGTTCTCTGAAATGACTCTCCTGGAGAGGGCAAGGCAGCTATTCCTCTCCTACCTATGAAGTGAAGGGAGCCTGTGCTGATACAATCATAGAATCAGTCAGGATTGGAAGGGACCACAAGGATCATCTACTTCCAACCCTGCTGCCATGCCCAGGGACACCCTACCCTAGATCAGGCTGGAGAGAGCCTCATCCAGCCTTGCCTTAACATCTCCAGGGAAGTGGCCCCAACCACCCCCCTGGGCAACCCATTCCAGGGCCTCACCACTCCTATGGTGAAGAACTTCTTCCTCACATTCAATCTGAATCTCCCCACCTCCAGCTTTGCTCCATTCCCCCTAGTCCTGTCACTACCTGATGGCCTAAAAAGTCTGACATGAGAAGCAGTGATCCTGGAGGCCACCTCTGTCAGAAGGGAGGCAGCAGCCGTGAGGCAGATTTTCTCCCCACATGTGCTCCCCTCTTTATCTAAGACTCACAGAAGATAAAGTTCCTGTTCGTGTGGGGAGGGTCAGCATCAACCCTTGCATGACTGTGCACTCATGAACACCACTGCACACCCTACATCCCTGCTCCTCAAGCCTGGTGCTTTAACAAGGCTGGGAAGGACAGCACCAGCATCAAATACCAAGCTGACACCAACACTTCGGAAGGCTTTCCCACCAGGGCAGCAGCTGCCTTGCCAAGGTATTGCAATAACTAATGCTCAGCCTAAAAGACACCTCCCCCTCCCCCCCAGATTAATGGAACATAAAAATGTCTTTGCCATAGACTCCTACTAGCATGTGCAAGTGACCCACCAGAAGAAATGAACTATTTAGCCCTGCTGTCGCTGCATTACTGGAGGGTTGCACTCGCTCTGCAAACTGTGTTGTTTCCTTTCATATCTCTATCCTCACAACCAAATGGCTTCTCTCTCTCCACTAACAGCCTATATGCATATCTGTCAGTCCAGCTTGTTTATATTGCAGTGAAAGCCTCTTCAGTCACTTGCTCTGCTTCCTGTAGCACAAGAAAGGCATTCACATCCCTGTCACCACAAAACTTCACATTTTCTATGGAGCTGATCAACTCAAGACAGTATTTCAGAATTCAAAGTGGCCTCTAGAAAAAACCTGCCCAAGACCCCTGCCCTTACTCAGCCCATCCGTCTGGTGCTCCTGAGTTACTGGTGTGAACACTGATGCAGCTGGGGGTTTCCCAACAGACAAGAATAAAGACATCCCACTCCCATGCATTTCAGCTCTGTCAAGTGGTTGGGAATAACTTTGTGGTGCTGTGAATTGGAATACCTAATATGCATAGTGTCTATCTGCTTGGCCTCTCCAGGTGTGTGAGCTAAAATTATAAGTTTCAGACAAATTATAGCCTGCTCATAACAGAGTATCAGCTCACCTATGTGCAAAACCCTTTGGCTTTGCTCTTTCTTCCAACTTGCATAATTTTCAAAAAATTACTATTTTTATGTATATTAAGTACATGGCTGCCCAACCCATCCTTCTGAAAATCACTGGCTTTACATATTAAGAACATGGTTGGCCAACTCATCCCTCTGAAACAGCATCGTGAGCTAACATCTACTAAGCCTGAGCTTCCTCACTAGCAGGATGAAAGCTACTACAGTGCTGCAGCTTGCAAGAGGTAAAGCCATCAGCACTAGAAACAGAACTGAGAGCTGTTACCAAGCAGAAGCCTGAGGAACTGCCCATAGTTATAATGAAGCTATTAAGCAGTCACTCCTGATCATCCTTCCCAGCATTTTCAATATAAAACACAGCATTTATATGTCAGAGGGGTCAAGGCTGCTGGGGAAAATTGTGACTTCTAAGTTCACAACCCTGAGGAACAAAGAAAAGCCAACGGTGTGAGTTCCCAGGGCACCTTCCTCCGGTGGGAAATCACAGCCAATGCTGGCTGCTCTGCAGCAGCGTGAAGAAATGCCTCATTGAGA
Organism: Psilopogon haemacephalus; assembly: GCA_013396835.1. Lineage (NCBI taxonomy): Eukaryota > Metazoa > Chordata > Aves > Piciformes > Megalaimidae > Psilopogon > Psilopogon haemacephalus. The sequence goes on from VWZI01009168.1 coordinate 1,225,538, forward strand.
TTAAAAAACAAACAAAACCCAAAAAACATTCTAAGTCAGAAGTTAGAGACTTAGAACTCCACTAATTGGTAATAAATATGCTGACTGGTTTGGGTCTATTCTGCACTCCTGCCGACTGTACCAGCACTGCTTAGGGCTTCCCCTGCAGCCTCAAACTCTGCCTTCCAAAAAGCACGCTTATTCTGGCAGCTTGGACCCTTGGTAAATCCAAACAATGGTGAATCTAGTGATAACCCTTATCCAAAAAAATATTCCTGCAAGTTAAGTTGAGTTACTGACACGCAGTGGATTGCTCCTCCACAGAAGGACATGGCTGCTGGAGACAGACGGGACTAAAATATTTTTCAGAGGTCTCAGCAAGTACATTTTCAAATCTCACCTCCATCCTGAACTGGACCTGCTAATTAATAAAACCCTGAAGTCCAGACACTGTATGTGGAATGTAGGAGTGTTCTGCACAAAATCAAATCATCTGGGACTAATCTTTTAGTTTCTACTCATGCAGATTTCTATCACACTTGCTGGGAACTTTGGCTGAGCCCCGACCTCTGCCTACCACCCCAGCGTGCGTCTCCGGCAGAGTTCTGCCACATCACTCTGCTCTGGGTAATGTCTCCATTTTGGTGCAGAGGCATTGAGGACTGTTATTAAGAACATAAGCAACAGTGCCCAAGACACAGTGTATTGGGTTTGCATAGTAAGGTTTTCGTAGCAGTGGGGCTACAGGGGTGGCTTCTGCAAGAAGCTGCCAGAAGCTTCCCCTGAGTCTGACAGAGCCAATGCCAGCCAGCTACACAAAGGACCCACCACTGACCAAGACTGAGCCCATCAGCAATGGCAGTAGTACCTCTGGGATAGCAAATTTAAGGAGAGGAGACTGCTGCACAACAGCAGCTGCAAGAGAGAAGTGAGAATATGTGAAAGGAACAACTCTGTAAACACCAAAGTCAGTGAAGAAGGGAGGGGGAAGAGGGACCTTATGGTGAAGACCATGGTGATGCAGGTTGTCCCTTGGCAGCCCATGGAAGTTAACAGTAAATTATATCCCTCCGTGGCCCATGAAGGACCACATGTTTGAGGAGGTGACTGCCCAAAAGAGGATACGACCCTGTGGTAATCCTACAGGAGCAGACTTCAGGGAAGACTTGCAGAGAGAGGAGCCCATGCTGGAGGAGCAGGTTTGCTGGCAGGACTTGTTACGGTGTGGGAGACCCATGCTGGAATAGTCAACTCCTGAGCAACTGCACTCTGGAAGGTACCCACGCTGGAGCAGTTTGTGAAGTATTGTAGCCCATGTAAAGGACTCACACTGGAGTTCATAGAGTGCTTGTCTCCTGTGGGAAGGACCCCACACAAGAGGAGAGCATAAAGAGTTCTACCCCCTGAGGAGAAAGGAGCAGTGGAGACAACATGTGATGAACTGATTGCAATTCCCTTTTCCCATCCCTGGAGGTAGAGACAATCAGAAGTAAAGTGAAGCCCAGGAAGAAGGGAGCGATGGGGGAGATTTGTTTCAAAATTTGGATTAATTTCTCTTCACCCTACTACTATGGTCTGATTGGTAATAAATTAAACTAATTTCCCCAGTTTCAAACTGTTCTACACATTGCTGGCAATTACTGAGTGATCTCTTGCTGTTCCTAACCTGTCAGCTTTTCATTATATTTTCTCTCCCATGTTCAGCTGAAGAAGGGAGTGATAGAGCAGCTTTGGTGAAGATCTGGTGTCCAGCTGGGGTCAATCCACATCACTCAAACTTCTGCAACAGCATCAAGGTTCAGAAAAGCAGTAAGAATTCACACAGACATAAAAATAATCAGTAGGATTTAACACAAGATATCCACTCTTCTGGCCTGGCTGTAGAGAAAGCCTGCATCTGGCAGCACTGAAAAATATTTCAAATTGTTCAACACTTCTGGAACAGAAGCAGGATAGGTTATAGCCTGAATACTGCCTGAAGTGCTTCTCCATGTTAAAATAGTCATGACAGTGAAAGGATTAGAAATCTCCATCACTCAGGACAGTGCCTGAGCTATGCGATTTTAATCTTAATATAGCTACAGTAAATTGTAGAAGCAGAGCTCTGAAGAGCCATCTGAGCTTGCCATTCTGCCATGACAATGCAACTCCAATCAGACTCTTGGCAAGTGATCCCTGGTTTCAGAAGACAATAGGTAGCAGCAGCTACTGGATACTGAAACTCTTCCAGGCACTAAAACGCAGTAAAAAGAAGTTGGACAGTTAATACCATCGTCTGAAAAATGGTAAAAGAATGATGCCAGCAGATCTGAATGTGCTGGTTAAATTGATTTAGTTATCCCAGTGTGAGTTAGCTCCATTTCTACAGAGCCTGCTCGGAGACAAAAAAGATCATTTAGCAGCTGATAGAAGCAATGAGCAAAGTCAATTTTCTGTTACTTCAGAAAATACATCCATTGTTCCAAAAACATAAAAGCAGGGAAGAGCTTGTTTTATTTTACTGCACGGGTACACTCCTGAGTTGAAGGTACTGGTGGCACAACCCCTCTGCAAAGGAGAGCTGACAGAACGAACAGAGCCGTGTCTGAAAGCTAGTACCCACCACAGGGTTTATTCCGTGAGCTAACTGTGCCGGTGTCACCCCAGGGTGGCGGAGAAGAGCCCCACGCAGGAGCAAAGGGCTTTTGATTCAAACTTCTGTGAAGCAGACCCCTGCACAGCAGCATCCTCCAACATGTGCACACCCCCACTGTGATAAAATTGTTATGCTGAGAAATCAGCATGAAAAAAAAAACAAAAACATGCTGCAGACAGCAAATGTATGTGCTCCTGTTCACAGCAGTGACTGGTTTGGTTACAAACAGTGGCATACCACCATCCAGAGACATGACTGCTTAAAATAAACCTATGTAAACACATACCCTTATGTAACTTATATATAGAAGAGAGATATATATAAGTTTTATTTGTGTATACATAGATATAAATACACACACATACACACACCCCTAACACGAAGCACAGAACACACACACACACGCGCGCGCACACGTGGAAATACTGCAAATGAGGCCGAACTGAAATCTAAGAATTAAGAAATTATTAGCACATTTAAAATTGAGTTAAAAAACTATTCAAAGTGTCTTTAATATTTACGTTCAAGTAAGGGCCGTAAGGACCACAGATTAGCACTGATAAAAAGAGCTGGCATCATATTTCCCATACGATGCCAAAACTCAAGTTATTTCTCATTGTCATTTCGCCATCAGGGCACCTCATCAGCTACAAAGGTTTTGGTTTCTTTTAGGAAATAGTGATTTTTAAAGACTTGGGTTAACAAACAGTATTGTTTAGGCACCCTCAATCATAACCTAATCCTAAAAACCAAGCACACCTTAACAGTATAAGAAATGAGAACTCGTGGGACTTAAGACAGCCACACCCACAGTACTCAGTGGCACAAACAGGTCTTCACAGTAAAAAAGGCAGTACTGGAAACGGGGGATGAAAAAAAGGTGACACAGTGGTGGCCATTAAAACAGCAATATTTACCAAGAGTGACCCTTCAGTAAACTTCTGAGATGCCACAGATGCTCCATATTCGGGAGATGCAGAACTGTGGTGTCATTTCAGAGTCAACTGTGGGCGCAAACTGGATTTCAGTGGCAGCTAAAGCTACTGTTTACATGTGCCCCAGAGTGACAACAAACACCTCTAACAACACTGCAAGGATTGTTTGGGATATTTAGTATGGCTAAACCCCTTTGTACCAGTGTCTTCTATCAGAAATCACTTTATTAGAATGTCAAAGTAGTGTTTTATCTTAACTGTTCAATGGGCATTAATTATAAAAATGACTCATGATTTAAATGGGAGATCTTAGGAAAAAAAAAAGTATTTTTCCTTTTGTGTTTTCTTTTAAAATTTCCTTTTGTTAAGACTATTATTTACTCTTTCTATTCTGATAAAAGACTCTGAAGATGACTGGTACCCTGGTGTGTGTAACTGGGTCAGTAGACACACACACGTATCTCACACACACACAAACTGTACACCTGACTGCTACATCAACAGCCTTTTAAATAGAGAGCCCCAGCTCCTGCACCAGGACCTGTACATCAGATATATTCTCTTTGTGCATTTCGGTGTCATTATCACCAGTCAAGTTCCACGTTTATCCAAAATCAAGGTGGTCTTAAAACATAAGAACAGCCTGTCCCTCACCCTCTCTAATAAAGCCACGATTAAAGTCTTGCAGTTTTTGTTTTCCTGCTGTTCAGTTGTGCAAATCCAGGCAGATGTGCAGACTGCAAAGCTGGCTTCCAGTCTCTTCCAATCTCTCACCAGTCCACTCTCATCACACCGAGACGACGACGTCGAGATAGAGTCTGTCGTAGGACTCACGGAAGCACAGGATGAGAAGCAGGCTGAGCAGACAGGATCCTGGCAGGCACCAGTTGAACCAGGAAAACTCTGTAATGCACAACACAATCCCAGCCTCAGAGTTACTAAACATGTTTCATGTTTAAAGTGAGCAAAACTTTGACTGGTGGTGAGTTCAAAGGAGATGACTGTATTCTGAACAAAATCCTGACAGTGCTTAATTGGCAGATGATTAATGTGGTCTATGAGATTTCCCCATAGATGCCTCATGTATATACAAAGTGTTTCAATTTTTTTGGTGTGTGTACATATAAATACATACAGACACATATATATAGACACACATATATGTATATGCATTGTGTTTTTTTTATACAGATGTGATTGATATAGAATATAGAAACATAGAATCATAGAATTGTTTAGGTTGGAAAAGACCTCAAAGATCATCCAGTTCCAACCCCCCGCCATAGGCAGGGACACCTCCCACTAGATCAGGTCGCTCAAGACCTCATCCAGCCTGGCCTTGAACACATCCAGGGAGGGAGCAGACACAACCTCCCTGGGCAACCTGTTCCAGTGCCTCACCACCCTCACTGTGAAGAATTTCTTCCTTACATCCCGTTCAAATCTCCCCTCCGCCAATTTGAACCCATTCCCCCTCGTCCTGTCATTATAAGACCTTGTGAACAGTCCCTCCCCAGCCCTCCTGTAGGCCCCCCTCAGATACTGGTAGGCTGCTATAAGGTCTCCTCGAAGCCTTCTCTTCTCCAGGCTGAAAAGCCCCAACTCTCTCCGCCTGTCCTCATAGCAGAGGTGCTCCAGCCCTCTGATCATCTTTGTGGCCCTCCTCTGGACTCTCTCCAACAGTTCCATGTCCTTCCTGTGCTGGGGGCTCCAGAACTGCACACACTTTTTATACATAACTAACTTTATGTAACATAGGTATATATACACACAAACATATGTAAACATACATATAATACATAAATAACAAACACAAATATGCACACACACACATACATATATATGTTATAACCAGTGCCCCCAGCTAATGTCAATCCCCCCATAGTCAAACTGTCAATGAAGAGAATGAGGAAAAAAAAAAAATCTATCACTGCTAATGGAAAATGAACCATTTCTGAAGACTCTAATCATTAGTTGTTTGATTTCTATGGATTGAAAACTAAATCAAATTAAAAGTGTAAGAAGTAAGACTTGATTTTGAATCAAGCCTACTACACAGAATGGGGAAGGAAAACTAATTGCTCAGAAGAAACTTGTGAGTAGGTCGATCAATCAAATTTAACACTAGTTGTACCAATAGCTCCTCAGAAGCTTTTTAGCTGTTAGACACAATGTACTACACTTAAAAGCCTGTGTTCCAAATTCAGTAAATCCTGTTGTCTGATATTTGACCCCTAACCAGAAGCTTTATTCAGATTTTGAGTTTGGGAGGGTTT
>VWZI01009168.1:1231408-1246722 GCA_013396835.1 Psilopogon haemacephalus
TTGTTTGTTGGTTTGGGTTGTTTGAAGAAAAAAACAAACGCACCACAACTTCCTTTAACACTTTACTGGAGATGGTATTTTAGTTTTTGTAAAGTTATTGTAAAGTTTGTAGCGTTATTAGGATTAATTTGTTTTTACAGAATCTAAACTCTCACTCAAAGTCTGATTTAACCAAAATCAAGACTTCAGCACTGCTGGTTTCTTAAATCTGTAATTTATACCAATAAAGGTGCACTTTATATTAGACAATGCACAGGACAGAAGTCAGAAAGCTGATTAAAAAAAAAACAAACAGAAAAAATAGAAATCAATCTTTCAAATACTGTAATCTTCAACACCACCTTCCCTCATCCACCAAAATCCCTTACAGATTTGCTTAGGCAGCAATCTTATTAACATCTTAGTAAAAATTACCTAGGCTTAGAGATGACCACGTTATGCAATGCCAGAAGTCAATAAGCAAATGCTTGGCTATAATATTCCTTGTAATGTTCTTGCTTAATTGGATTAAGCAGACTTTAACCCAAATATCCTAGAAGACCAAGTTTAGCTTGTGAATCCTTCACATCTTTTGTAATTCAGAATTTGTGATGGTGCTGTCAATGCATCCTAACACACTGACCACGTGAAGCTACAGATTGATTTGCTTTGGTCTTTCTCTTGGAATTCCCTGCAGAGAAGGCAAAGTAAAGTGCAGTGCAGTGAGTGTAGCTTTGGGTCTCAGGACACAGCACTAGCAGGCAGGTTGAGCTTTACAGAGGTTTAATTCTCCACTGTGCTAGCTGGACCAAAATGCTCAGTGCACTGCAAAGTTTCCAAGGCTTGGATGTTCCACAGCCTTTGCAGACTACAAGGAGACAAGGTGAGAAATTGGAACTGAGACTTCTGGAAGGTTATTTGCTCTAAAAAGCAAGACTGAGGGAAGATGAATCTGGCTAAGTTTTAATTTATCTATAAGCTGCTTAAATACCATTATAGGATGTATTTGAACCAAATGAAAGACAAATGTTTAAGATCATTATCTACCTTCTATGGGATTTTTTATCAAAGGAGCCAATAGCACCCACTGGCATTGATTCCCCCCAGTGACTATGTGCACTCTTCTACTTTTGATCATTTGTGGAACTGCACCAAGGAGAATGATGCCCCTAACATTCTGTTGCTTTCTAATATTTTTTTTTTTCCTTAAAATAAACAGGGAAAATATTCCAACTGCAAGGCTACAAGAGTTGGAGCTCTTCAGCCTGGAGAAGAGAAGGCTTCGAGGAGACCTTGTAGTGGCCTTCCAGTATCTGAAAGGGGCCTCAGGAAAGCTGGGGACAGACTATTCACAAGGTCTTGTTATGACAGGAAAAGGGGTAATGGGTTTAAACTGGCAGAGGGGAGATTTAAATGGGATATTAAGAGGAAGTGCTTTCAGTGAGGGTGGTTAGACACTGGAACAGGTGCCCAGGGAGGTTGTGGCTCCTCCCTCCCTGAAGATGTTGAAGGCCAGCTTGGATGAAGCTTTGAGTGACCTGTTCTAGTGGGACGTGTCCCTGCCTATGGCACAGGGGGGTTGGAACTGGATGATCTTTGAGGCCCCTTCCAACCTAAACCATTCTATGATTCTATGATATACTATTTTCAGATTTATCCTTACTTGCCTTTATTGATAATTCTAGAGAAATACTTCAGACAAGGAAAAAAAGGCCCAGAATACCTTATTTAAGACATAATGAGTTCATTTTATCCTAGCTGTTCAGTCAGAAGTGAGACACCATATCCCCACCCTCAAGATTAATTAATTCTGAATCTTGGATTGTTAACTTTGAAAAATCCTGAGAGAATTCCCTGAGTATTGTGTGTAGTCCTTTCAGCTCAGGTATAAATGTTGGAAATCATAGTATATGTGAACAGAGTTCACACCAAGTAAAATTAATCACAAAAGCACTCTTTAAAATGCAAAGATTAAGTATCATGCCACTGAGGCTAGGGATGGAATTCAGATTTTACAATGACACAGTTCAATGTCAGTACTTTAAATAAATAAATAAGAAAACGTAATTTTGTGTCTACAGACCACAAAAGTTGCAATGGGGTTGTTAACCTGCTTGTGATTCCTTGGCAGAAACATACAAATCACTCTGACAGTTTGCCCCAGGCTGTAACCTTCATAATTTCAAGCTCAACTCATTCTGAAAATCGTCATTCCCCCCTTTGTTATAAACACACATTATCTTAAGAAGTACATACATTCATGAGAACACATAAAAGCTTGCCATTTCTAATGGTTCCAAAGCAAAGCATAGCTTTACGAGTCTTGCATCCTGAAGCAAATGTTTACCAGCACAAGAAAACACAAACCAAAAATCTGAAAAACATTAATAAAGACCACTTCCCTTTGAAAGCAAGATGGGTTCTTATTTCACAGCTAACAGCAATAATATGTATTCTAGTCTATTAAACAGCGAGTTGAGAGTTACGATTATGAATTATGAGGAAGCAATTAATACTTGAAAGATGAGCAAGTCTGAAGAAGTGTTGATGAAAATATCAAGCAAAACACTGTTCTGCCTCATTAGGCCACTAGATTATCTGAAGGAAGGAGTATTTAATCTTTGAGCAGTGGTCAGGAGATGCTCCCTCCCCTGCAGTTCAACGCACTGAATGGAGCTGACCATAGATGCCACATTTCTGCTCTGCCCCTCCTAGGCAACACAGTTATATCCTGCACCATAGGAATGGATTCACTTTTTGGTGGTTTTGAACATCCCACAGACAGAAATATTATTAATGGTCACATTAGCCAGACTTGTACACAAACATGATGGTAGCAGGTATCTTGATGGTTTCAGCAAATTCTAAGCAGCGTATGACTGTATACATCTTAATCATAGAATGGTTTAGGTTGGAAGAGACCTCAAAGATCATCCAGTTCCAACCCCCCGCCATAGGCAGGGACACCTCCCACTAGATCAGGTCGCTCAAGACCTCATCCAGCCTGGCCTTGAACACATCCAGGGAGGGAGCAGACACAATCTCCCTGGGCAACCTGTTCCAGTGCCTCACCACTCTCACTGTGAAGAATTTCTTCCTTACATCCCGTTCAAATCTCCCCTCCGCCAATTTAAACCCATTCCCCCTCATCCTGTCATTATAAGACCTTGTGAACAGTCCCTCCCCAGCCCTCCTGTAGGCCCCCCTCAGATACTGGTAGGCTGCTATAAGGTCTCCCTGAAGCCTTCTCTTCTCCAGGCTGAAAAGCCCCAACTCTTTCAGCCTGTCCTCATAGCAGAGGTGCTCCAGCCCTCTGATCATCTTTGTGGCCCTCCTCTGGACTCTCTCCAACAGTTCCATGTCCTTCTTGTGCTGGGGGCTCCAGCACAAAATGCACTAAGGCAGTTCATTTTCATTAGCATGCATATGAAAAAGAACAATTAAAGTTGTTCGCAAATCCTTCCTCTACTGACAAGGGTATGTCTTCAAGAAGAACTAGATTTTCAAAGTAGCTTAGATTTCTTACCTGTATGGTAAAATGTAAGGAAGAACAAAAGCACTCCCATAAACACATTACTCAAAAAAGTGACAACTCCACAGGTAATTCCTTCTGGAACAGGGTAGACTGTCTCCACAAAGAGTTCAAAGAATATTGGTACACTGCTGTTGAGGAATATACCCAACAAAATGCAGGATGTGTACAGGGTAGCTATAAAAGAAATAAAAACAGTGATTAATTTCATGCTGTCATTTCTCCCCCTCTATTCAGAGCTGCCAAGAATACTAATACTTTAGTAACTGAAAAATGCATAAACTTATTTTTATTCTCTGTGTATCATAAAGCATATCACATCCCACTGGTTTCATGCAGAATGCATACATTAACTCTGAACAAAACAGAAACCCTAATTTTTTTTAGTTTATTTTTGAAACAGAACCCACGAATACACATTCAGTGGTCTGAAATTCACTTTTAAATAAAACAGGACAAAATTATGAATGCAAAGCATTACCTCCAGTCTGATTTACTTCTGAAATGAATAGAAACTATTGTCCTAGACACAATAAGGACAGAGAACAATTAATGCACCAAATTGGAAATGGACATGGATTAACCTTTTGACTTAGCTCTAAAGGTCAAAAGTAATTTTGTTTCCATTTTACAAATAAATACTAATGATCTACCAGATATCAAGACATTACTATTCAGCACAGCCAGCGCTGCAACATGTTGAATCCCTTTTTGCTTGGAAAGGAAAGTGAAGGGCACCCCGCCCCTGGCAGGAACAGCACATGTCTGATAACAGATAATTATAATCACTGCTGTATAACAACTTATTTTTCTTGCAAGAATTAACAGGAGAATAAAGGCGTTTCTTCAGTAGCCTCAAATATTTTGTTCTTCTGACACTGCCTAATACTTAACAGTGCCTAATATCTTAATATAGATGCTTGATGTAACTATATTACCTATTAATAAGCCTACATTATGCATATCTGAAACAGAGAAAAGTTTAGAAGTATTTAATGTCTATATGGAAATGTGAATAAGTCTGTGCTGAGTGCCGTCTTGTGCAGGGGAAGATTTCCTGACTTGCAATCTCAACATTCTGAGGTAACCGATCAAGTAAACAGAATAAGGAAACAATAAGAAGACTTGGAGGGGAAAAAAAAGAATATAAAAGTCTGGAATAATTTCTAAAGTTTCTACTGAAATTACAAGAAAATGTAAAGAAATTTTTTTTCATCTACAGAAGTGTTAACATGACATAGGGAAATTATTTATAGCATCTTTACACAGTACAAAATCCTTAGACAATTGTTTTCATATGGATACACACGTTTGTATATACTAGAAATTACATTTTCAGTTTAACTGACATTCGTCTGTCTTGGAAAGAGGAGAACTGAAACAGGTTTCCTTCATCTTCTGTTAAGCATTGCTCAATCTTTCAATTGAGAAACTGTTAGGAAGCAGGAAACAATTGTGGCTTGAAAAAAAAATTAAAACTTTTTTTTAAAAGTAAAAATCACTGTTTCTTAAAATATCAAGAATTACAGCAAAGAGATAAAGGCACTAAGCAGCAGAAAGGGCTATCAGAACATCCATTTGTGGTGGTTCTCTTCCAAAGCACAAAGACATACTTCTTTCTCTATAAAGGATTTTCCCCCTTTGCTCTTGTCAGACCCCACCTGGAGTACTATGTAGGGTTCTGGAGCCCCCAACACAAGAAGAACATGGAACTATTGGAGCAAGTCCAAAGGAGGGCCACAAAGATGATCAGAGGGCAGGTGCACCTCTGCTGTGAGGAAAGGCTACAAGTGTTGGAGATCTTCAACGTGGAGAAGAGAAGGCTTCAAGGAGACCTTGTAGTGGCCTTCCAGTATCTGAAGGGGGCCTACAGGAAGGCTGGGAAGGGAATATTCACAAGGTCTTGTAATGACAGGACCAGGGGTAATGGGTTTAAACTGGAAGAGGGGAGATTTAAACGGGATGATAGGAGGAAGTTCTTTACAGTGAGGGTGGTAAGATACTGGAACAGTTTGCCCAGGGAGGTTGTGGCTGCTCCCTCCCTCAAGGTGTTCAAAGCCAGGTTGGATGAGTCCTTGAGCAAGCTGTTCTAGCGGGAGGTGTCCCTGCCTATGGTTGGAACTGCATGAACTTTGAGGTCCCTTCCAACCTAAACCGTTCTATGATTTTCCTGGACAAGGTAAAGAGGACAGAAGTCCTAGTCAGAAAGGTGATATAGATGTCACAACTTCAGGAGACACAGCTGGCTTCCTTAAAAAAAAAACAAACAAACAACACCACAAACACAACAACAACAAAAAAACCCCAAACAAACCATGATAACTTTTCCAAGTCTCAAATTCTCTTATTATAAACTGCATAACAAAAGTCAAAGAAAGGGATGCAAGGTTATTTTCAAGAGCCATCAGAGAGGAAGAAAAAAACTCAAAGCAGTATTAGAATGCTCTTCCTTATGGGCTCTCCTAGCTAATACTGAAGAACTGATTCCCTACTTACAAGAGTCAACGATTTTTTCCTGCAAGTCTTCACCAGTATTTAAAATTTCATGAAGCTCTCTTTGAACTCCTGTATACCTGAAACACCACTGCATATTGCTCTAACTGTCTCTAAGTGCTCTCAGGTCTAGCCAACAACTCCAAACATATTCAGCTACATGAATTCTCCTGTCAGCTTAAGACACCAACACATAAATGAAACAGAAGAATCTCTTAAGATAAATGAACAACATCTGCCCCATATTACACTCATTTGAAGATATCTGTAGATAACTACTTGTAACTTCCAGAGAACACTGTCAGAACTTTCCCCAAAGAAAAGGGAGGTTTAGGCAGTTCTAATTCTGTACCAGAAATTCAAACAGTAAAAACAGCCATGAAGCTTCTGAAAGCCACAACAGCACCATCAAAAGTGAAGGTGCATACGCAGAGTGCCAGAGGCAACACCTCTGCAGGAAACCTTTTCCAGAAAGAACAGCATCTGGAAAAGCAGAAATCACATGCCTCTGAATACAGACAATCTCTATGTATCTAATTCCCAGAAACTTAGATGCACTTGAGATGAAGGCAAAATGTGCATCTAAGATTAACAAATGACCAAGACTTCAAATGTTAGTCAATACAGCAGGTGACAAAAGTTTCATCAAACAAATAGAAGGCTCCAAAACCAAATGTGATGGTTTAAAATATGTAAGATGAAATGGACATCATACTGAAATGGATTGAGATTAGACTGTAAGAAAACAGGCACAGCAGCTCTGTACTCAGCAGCTGCACCCTTACATATCCTTGTCACAACAGCTTGCTTCAGTCACGCAAATACAGCCAGTAGCACACACCTCGCACATCCGTACTACTGTGAGCAAAGCAGTGCTAGCATTGCCTTTTAGTTCTCCTAAAGCATTATCTACGTCACATGAGCACGCCAAAACCAGCCAGCTGAACAGCATGACACCACCTCAGGTCACAGATAATACTTATACACATACACATGTATATATGTACGCACATATGGAAATTAACAAGAGGCAATGTTAAGGCAAAAGGACAGGCAGAATATAGGACGGGGTAGATGTCAATTTAAGTTCTAGAATCTGAGGCAAATGATAGCTTTAAACTGGTAAATCACAAAAGGAAGCTCTGAATAGTGAAGGAGATGGACAAATTTAAAAGCCTCCCTTAATGGGTACATATTGTAGTGACAGGAAAATATTTGTATTTCATATTTCTGTACATGACCCAGGGTCTTAGTGGTACACAAATAAGCTTCTCCCATTAACTTGGCAATTAAGTCGCAAGCCCAACAAGAATAGAAAGTTGAAGTACGATGTGCAGTTTCAGAAAAACAACTTAGGGGAAGAAATCAAGTAAGAACTCAAAAATTACTTTTCTTTTAAATCTCACACACTTGGTAGCACACCTCATACTCCAGATCATGGGCAACAAGATACTGTAGCTGGGAAAATACCACCTATTAACAGAGACCATTTACTTTCCATTTCAGTGACCTTGCATTGAAAGAATGCAAACAATTACCATGATTTTATACTGCAAAGGAACAGCTGCTAAAGTTACGGTGAATGTTTTTTCAATTAAGACAATCTTGATGACAGTCATTGGAAAGGAATATAAAGATAGAAAAGCACAGACAAAAGAAAAAAAAAAAAGAAAGAGGGGAAAAAAAAAAAGAGATAATGTACCAAGAAGTTAACAATATGTCCCAACATCCAACAAGGACAAACAAATAGCTTGGAAAGGCAAACACTGACAAAGTGTGTCATCCTATTAGTATTAAAGTTGTTGGGTTTTTAAAATAATTTTTTCTTAGAAAAAGGAATTAACTGCCTATGAAGCAATATGCAAAACTGTGTACCAGAGACTGTGGCAGCTGTGGACATCAATAAATAATGGAACTGGGCTGGGTTTCTTTAAATCATTTTGATTAATGTCATGTTTTAAAGATGTTTGTGTGAATTAAGAAGCTATTTCTCAGGTTGGCCACTGTAAAAGGATCAGGAAAAGAAAAACGCCCATCTGAAGCACAGCTGCTTCAGAGAATTGGTCCAGAGCTGCAGCAGCAGGTGGCTGAAGCTAGGCTTCATCAAGTCATGTTCTGCAATATGTTTAGCAATTTACTCTTGAATTATACCATCACTAAACATGCAGCTAGAGAGTCTGGTCCAAGACAAATGAAAGTAATGGAAGGATCTCCACTGATGTAAACAGTTCCTATCAACCCATTAGCACATATATCTTGACTATCTTTAACAGAATATGAAATAGTACCACTTCTTAGAGGGAAAAAAAGTATTTACGAGATAAATTTACAAAGGAAACGTGACATGCTAGAGCAGTATCAAGTGCAAGCAGGTGGTACAGTATCTTCTTCCAAAGTCCTCTGCCAGAAACTCTTGAACTCTGTACATTCTGTAACAGTTTTCTTCTTAGACAAACTAAGCCAAGACTCACAAATTTCTCACGGCTCAGAGAAAAGTAAACACAACTGAATATGTTCTCTTGGGTATAGCATACAATTTAAAGCAAAATCTGTGGAGATCTAGGGCATTTTGTTATTGCCCTTTGTAACAGTATCCCAAATGGCAAAACAAAAGGACAATCCTCATGTGGATGGATGCTTCATGGACTTCAGTACCCCTGTGAATGACCTGAACAACTCAAAGTCAGTTCCTACTAAGCTCTCTGAAGTCTGTTAAAGTGGAATGAAACTCCCCTGTAATTTAAGTCTTGCTATTGGTCATGGTAGAAACAGCCATGGAAGAAGTCCTTCTTAACTTCTCTATGAGAAATGTGACTCCCTCAAGGTAAGACAGTAATTTTTCCTGTAATTCATTTACGGCAGCAAAAAACACAATGCAAGAGGATGTCCCTGTAGTGCACGTTTATAACATCAATATGTTTCATTGCCTGGATTTCCATTCCAGCATGCACTGATCAAATTCTTATTTCATGATATAGTTATGAAAGTAACCAGAATTCTGATCAAATTGGATTTGTTCTACATACTTCCCAAGAGGGAAAAAAAAAAAAACGCAAGTAGAACTTGCTTTGAAAGCAGAGAATTCACTTTGGAGAACTAAAAAGTGAAAAAAATTACTGAGTGAGCCCGGGGGAGGCTGGAAATCATGTAACATTTGAGACATGCTATTGAGAGGTACTGAAGATTTTCCAGATTTATAGATATTCATCCCTGAAATGTGCTTCCCAAATTTCAAGCATTGTACATTGTTTAACACTAGGGGTTTAAACTGTTTTAAAGTAAAACTCTTAAATTATTTTTTAAAGATATCTTCTCTCTGCAGATTTACAGAAGCATTCAGGAAGACAGAGGTAATTATTCCCACATTATGAGTGAGAAAAGCACAACAGGAGTAGGGGTAATGATTTGCCCACTGCCACAAGCAGGTTAATGCTGAAGCTACAAATAGAAATGTTTTCAGGACACTGTTTTATCCACACAGGGCCCCTTTGCCTTATACTCAAGCACATCTTGTTTATACTACAGAAATTAAACTCAAAGAATAAACCAATCAGTTTTAAATAATTAACATCCCTCTTTTTCAATGCCATGCTTTGCAGATAAGGATGGGAAGACAGATGTGTTTATAACATTCAATCTGTTGAACCTGAAAATGAAACGTAGGCTGCTTAACCTAAATATAGTCATCAACTCATGGAGCTGCCATCGTATTCAGAGTATTGGCAATGTAGCACTAAAGAACATTCTGTAAGCAAAGTTCTGCTGAATGTGCTCATAAATATTAGAATATTCTTGATACGCTGTACTGAAAACATTCAATCTGAGCTTCAAGCAACTAGAGTTGCATATCAATTTTTGGAAAATACTAGTATTTGTATCCAGAGATACAACTAGCAATACAAAGTGACAAGATACTGAAACTGGCATTACAATGGCTTACACAATTATTTTGGGTCAGAGTATCCCATTGTACATAAATTCACATAATGAAGTTCAGAACAAAGCAAGCTAACAATGGACTTGGCACAGAGTAACAGATCAGCAGCTGCATTGGGAATACAATGGGAAAAAAAAGTTATTTTAATGCTCAGTGTGTACATAAAAATGTCTCAGAAACTTGCAGGAAAATGCAAATAATATACATTAAACTTTAAATTTCTTAAAAGAAAATTCTAGCTTGCTTAAAATGTAAACTGATTTCAGAATCAAGGGGCTTTGAGAGATGTGATTAGCTGATGAGAGGTGGTGTAGGCAGATGATACAGGAGCTGTGATGCTACTATATCATTATTGCCTTGCTTGCCCTTTCCCCACCCCCAGCTCGCCGCCCACTAGCAGTTGTAGTTTCATACGCATGACTACAAATACATTTTTCTATAAAATCTTTTGGAATATTAAGAAGCCAGCAAGTGACAGAAAACTTTTATTGTTCTGTGGCAGAAGGAAAAACAGTGTATTATGATAATGCAGAGCAATGCAGGCATTGCACAGTACAAACAATGCTAAACAGCATCATTTTAAGGAAACACAAAGCAGTCATTGATTTTTAATATCTGCATTAAAGGTCCCCATTCCAAGTAATTCCATTTTGTAGGAAATATCTTTAGATGATGTGCCTATTTACAAGGCATTAGGAGAATATTACACAAACAAGTGCAGGAAAAACACATTTTGCTCTGACCATTTTTTTAAAAACTGTAATTCCTCCCTCAATATTTAAACCAGACATTACTGCAATGGCTACAAAGAATACTGATTAAAAGAGAGGAGACTTCTGTTTGTATTTTAAAGACAAGACTTCAGAGATTTCCCTCCCCCCTTTCCTTTAGGGTGAGTATCTGGCCAAACTCCCTCTCATCTCTTCAGCATTTCAAAAGCTTGCTTGCTGGTAAACCCTGAAGACCAGGTGAGAGAGGGGCAGAGGGTTTTCAGAAGAGGAGAACAAGCATGGATGCCACACAATATCCATGAGCTAATGGGGAAAAAAAAGTATTTTTGGACCTGGGAAAATCACTGGTGAGGTCTAGTTATGGATGTGAACTGTATCTGTGGATCAAACAGCTGTCACTTGCAATGAACTGGATGACGTTCTCTCACTAGCCTTTGCCTCTAAAGTGAAGCATGCCCTAAATTCTAGGCTAGTACAAAGACTTCCACAGGCATCTTTCTTCCTCATCTAAATGACTATCCTGTCCTATGAAGTTCATCAGGTCATGCGGGCGTTTTAGCAGCTTCCAGGTATGGCTGAAGATGGCAATGCTTGTGGTTTTGTAGGGCAACATCCCATTCACTCAAGAAGGCCACATCAGGGAAAGCCCCACACAAAATGAGAACTAGTCAGTTGAAAGGAAAACCTCCTTGCAAAAACAAATGAACAGCCCACAAGTTTCCGTAACAGTCAGTTTTGAACTCAGCTTACTTAACCTCAACATTTGAATGAGCCTGAAACTGCGGACCAAGATTGATCACTGGCTTTAGAGCACCACCAAGCCTAACGCTTGTGTTTCTTGTCACTGGACAAGAAGTTGAGGAGCCCATTAAACTTCTTGCAACATCAAATCCTGTTGCCTTCAGTAACACAAGAATCCTTGCTTTGCAGCATGTGTTCAGTGATGCCTGCAAAGTAACTCTGGGACACAAAAAGCATTACACAGACCTCTCAATTAAAAAAAAAAAAGCAGCAAAGAAACACAGAGAAACAACCCATAACCAAAAAAACATATCAGGAGAAAAAAAAAGAAGATAGGAGAAAAAAGAAACCCTCCCACAATGATGGCTGCTGTTGTTTTGCACATCTCCCAGTTCTACAAAAACACACAGTATAAGTAACTCAAAGTCCACTGTCAGCACTGGTCCGCTGAGTATGCAAAATGACTTGTACCTTAACCAGCTACCCCCAAATCACTTCCTAAAGCTCAGCCAATGGCCTGCATTTGACTTGCTACATTTATACTATGATATACTCTACATCTCAAACTTTTAATTAAAAAGAAGGAAAAAAAAGTTCATTCAAATCAATTCAAATGTACCATTTCTCCCAATTACTGTGGAATGCAGAGGTCATCATCATATTGCATCATTACATTGAGGAATAATCTAGCATGCAGTCCTATAAATTAGCTTAAATGGCTTGTGTGTTTTCATCCATAAAAGCATATTTCAAGAAGATACACCACTGCTTTTCTGTGTACAAGGATCTAAATTGAACGGGAACATTACATCTATTTTAGCTGAACTGTAATGAGAAAAGGCTGGCAGGAACCCCGCCTCTGCCTAGCTGTGGAGTTTGAACATTATACCACAGAATTAAAGAGAGATCTTATTTGGAGCATGCACATTAGGTCCTGATGCTTTAGATTGGGGTTTGTTGTTGTTTTTTGTTTGGTTGGGTTTTTTTTGGGGGGGATCACACCATATTGCTGGCATTTCTACTGAAAACAAGCTTGTACTTTATGGAAAAGGGTTCAGCGTTTACAGTGACCTATATAAGAACAGCACAGACAGAAAAGTCTAAAATAACCCAAGCCCCAGAGTTTTATCAAGGGATGCTAATTTAGGATATCTTACACACTTATGTCCTGACAGTGGATCACTTTTACAAGCCATAAACAAGAAAGAATTCATAGAATCATAGAAAGGGCAACCTATTCCAGAGTCCCATGACCCTTGGACTGAAGAACTTCTTCCTAAGATCCCTCATCTTAAAGCCATGCCCCCTTGTCCTATTGTTACTCATATGAAAAGCCCCCCTGCAGCCTTCCTGTAGGATCTCTTTGGGTATTGAAAAGCAGCTACAAGGTCCCCCCAGAGTCTCCTCTAGACTGAATAAACCCCTTTGTGGCCCTCCTCTGGACTTGCTTCAACAGCTCTGTGTCCTTCTTATGCTGGAAACACCAGAACTGGATGCAGTATTCAAGGTGGGGTCTCACAAGTGGAGACTAAAGGGTAAGAATCATCTCTCTTGACCTGCTGGCCACACTCCTAAACCTATGTTGCATCCAGAGTTCTTTAAAAAAAAAATAAAAATTCACAGAGAGCTTTGTCACTGGTGAGTACACATGTGAAGATTTCCATCTCTTGGAAGCTCCCTGCTTCATACTTCTGCATAGACTTGAAGGGACATTTCTGCGTTTGGCTTGTTGCGTCGATTCAGAGTACAGCTTTTACCTTATTGCAGGCAAGCACAAGAAATAAGCATTTATTTTAGATTTGATGGAAAGCGTAGTCATTTGGTACAACAACAGGCGGCACAAAACCTATTTATTGATCAAAGTACATTTTACTTACGCAGTTTTTAAAAAAAATAGTTCAGATTTCAAGATAAATCACAAATTTGACCGATCCACCCAGACAGTGTTTCCCCTGAATTGATCATGTATTTCAATTTGCTGTACCCACTTTGGTTTATATTTGTGACATATGCAATGCACCAAGGACACTTACTGAACTCAAAGTTAATTTGAGTCAAACAGTATTTTACATACTCTTCACACCAAGCTCTTTATTAAAAAGGGGAAAGAAACACTTTTCATTTCTCCTGTAATAAACTTGCCTATAAAAAAAACGATGGCATTTTATGCAAAATGGATTTACAGAATTCTCTAATAAATATTTTTAAAAATCTCAATGCCTTACTTTTACTGTAACTCATTACTCTGCTGAAGGTCTTTCTGGTAGGTAAGGAACTCCCTCCCAGCCCCAAACTGAAATTTACCAGACCAGCTCAGACAGCTTGAAAGTAAGATGAAACTACATTTACAGAAAAGCAAAATGCACAAGCATATATATCTATTTACAAGTATTTACAATTATACACAAATTAAAAATAATCCAGAAATCCAAATTCCCTATCAGACAAAGAAACTGCCCAGAAAGGGCTCAAAGCCACCCTCCCGCTCCCAGACAAACAATCAGCAGGGCTTACTTGTTATCTGTTAGTGGAAGATATTGGAGTGGAGCAAAGAAGAAGTAAAAGGAAGAAGCATCCCAGAGCAAAAAGAGACGGACTGTTTACATTTTGGCTTTTCATTTCTTTTAGCAAACCAATGAATGATATAGACTTCATCATTATTATTCTCTTATAACCAACAATCTAATTTCTCTCATTAAAATATTCTAATTAGCCTCAAACCAGCATAGTCCTGAATTTGCGTGGAGCAGTCCTTTGGTGCAGACAGTCAAGTGACGGACAGATTTTTATGAGTTAAGCAGTGCTAATTTCCAACAGATTGCTGGCAGCTTGAGTACACGTTTAAGCTTTTCCCCCCACTCCTCCCAACAACACTTTTCCCCCCATCTTTTTGAGGTGCAAGTTGAGTTAATTTGGGGCTGGGAAGAGTTTCCTGAAACTGCATGCAGGTGCAAAAAAGAGGATGGCACAGTGCAGGGATAGTATTTTCAGCTAAGTCTATGGGTCACTTGGTTGAACTGCTCACTACGTGTTTCCAATAACCAGTGTCAAGTTCCAAATCCCCAAATTCCCAGACATGTCACTACTTCTTACATGTACTGCTATTCCCATCATCCGATTTTTCTTGGTTTATTTCTCATCCCTGTTATTTCAAAACACTCAAACCAGAAAAAAGCTTCATCGAAAAATCAGTTTTAAATTTATATTCCGGGTTCTTATTACTAAGTTTTGTTAGTTTAATACCTTTTTATGGAGCTATGTAAAGCTGATAAACATGTTTCAGATTCTGTAGGTCTTATAAACCTCTTTTTACTGTGTGTCTTAGCAGAACTACTGTGCTATTAAAGATATCAAACCAGGTTATAATACAGTTGATTTAAGACTGCAAATATTTGCCTGCAATACCACTTATGAATAATAGGAATTAAAATAATTTTTGATACCTGTGGTTAAAGGCAGATGAGTGACACTAGTTAGGCAGGTGAGAGTGAACCAGGTTGATGCTAATGTTGCTCCAGATAAAAGCAGCAGCAGTATAAATTTCAGCATGCCCCTGATAAAATCTGCAAATCTAAAACAAAAGCACACATCAGAGCAGAACGAATGCTGATTTTCATATTATTTGACTGTGATGCTTGACAATTAATTCAGTGTATTCTCATTAAACATTTTGGAGACTATAAAAAACAATTTCAAAATAGTTTTTCATTTTCAGAAATAGAACAAAGGCATTTTTGTAAAATGGGGACATTTCCAGCTGTCAAGCTGAAGAGAAATGGATTTTTTAGATGTCACAAAATAACCACCAAACCAGAACAATTCTCAAGACAATCAATTGAAAGCACTTGGTATACAGGAAGGGCTGGGGGGGGGGGGGTTTCGGCTTTTGTGGGCACAAAAA
>VWZI01009168.1:1246733-1298681 GCA_013396835.1 Psilopogon haemacephalus
AGAGGGGGGGGGGGGGGGGGTTTCTGCATTTGTTGGACACAACATCATGCTACTACTGACATTGCTGTTTTGTCAGTGTTCGCCAGTCTCCCTTGGCAGACACACCACTCAATTAGCATATGAGGAGGCTGCTGTATTTCATTCAAGACACAGTTAAGATTCATTCCTGTGGGAAATGACAAAACTCCAAATACCACAATCCCTAGATCAAAGATGATAGGGAACAAATTCAATGCAATGAAACTCCTGGTGACTTAGGCAAAACAGGAAGCCTTTATACAGGTGGTCACTCTGCTGGTGGTTGGTTTGGGTTGAAATGTTCCAGAACCCAAGTGCACAGTGCCATTCCTCTCCTACACATGCCCTAGTGGCAGTCTTGAGGTGGACAGCCCCGGAAGTTCTTGGGCAGTCTGGCTGTTATACAGAGGGAAATACCATCTTCATACCACCTGGTGGTAAAATCACTTTTTTTCATATTTTTGCCTTTTTCTTTCAAGGAGACAGAATGAAACTAAACAGTGCTCACATGGCATAATTATCAGTTCAAGTACTCCTTTCAAAAGGGATTTCATCATAGCTACCTAAAATACATGTATTAGAAAAGGCAATGTCATTTATCCACTAGCAATTTTATGTAATATCGTGCTTAGGAGATGTCATTTTTGGCTGCACAGGTTAGGTATGTATGTGTAAAGGACATCTTCTGTCTTCACAGCCTTCTAGTTTGATTCAGCAGAGCAATCCAGCTAGGCTGATCCATGATGAAATCTGTCCTTTTGTCAGTTAACTGCCTTCTGTGCCCTGACAAAGAGCACTGTACAAGTTCACATGATAAAACACATAATGCTACCAACATTTTGAGAACTAGGAACCCCTCAGCTCTGCATATCCCATAAGAGATGTATGACCAAATAAATCCTCCCCAAGCCCCACCCCAATTCTTTTATTTTGATTCTCCCTGTACTTTAATTCCACAATTAATTTAGCAGTGGAAGACCAATGCTGCATATAATATTCAAAGTTTATGACTGCAGTGTTCAAGTGTTTTATACATTAATCTACAATAATCAGAGGTTAGCTGCTACTGTGCTTTGTTTTACTTCTCTGACAATCCAAATCGAGCAGTCAGGATCACCTCTTCTCAGTGCCTTTGCCAGTTTCTTTAATTATTCTTTGGGATCACCAGGGTCAAAATCAGCAATTTTAAAAGCTTCTCAGAAGCATCTCAAAGTACAAACTTTTTGCTTTTTCCACAGTCTCTGTTTTGCCTCAAGCAAACACCACCACTACTCCCCCTCTTACAGGCAAGAGCACTTACCTGATCCATCTAGCAAAACACAGTGTGAGAAATATTTGCATTCAGAGAAGGACATTCACAGACAACAGGTCTAGAAGGGATCTCTAGGAGGTCCTCTATCTCTATCCTCCCACCAGGAATATGTGAAAGTGGGAGGGTGATATGCAACTAAACCATTCATGATAGCTAAGTGGAACAATATCTACCTTTACTGAGCAGCTGTGACTTTCTGACAAACATTCTGGTTTGAATATCATTGGTAGCAGTGCACCTCAAGGAGCTTTCAGATATCATAGGACTCCAGAAGAGTCAAGCACAAACTTAGAGGTTTATACAGTTATGGAAGTAAGTCAGAAAAAAAAAAAAGGAAAAAAATTACACAGCCTGAACTTGATAATTGAAGGACTTCTGTTTCTTGTCTGATTACAGGAGAATAAAGAAGACTGTAAATCTAGTCAACTCTTCAGAACACTTCTTTCAATCTAAAAATGAGAAAAAGTATTTTCATCCTCTGACCCAGGAGCTATCTAAACAATCTGTTCTGCTTAATTCCTTCTCCATCATCTAGCACATAAGATGCCTGCAGTTGCTACAAAGCTGAAAAAACAGGCACACCAGAAGAGAAGGTATATACTAACCTAGAGACAGATCTGAGATCACTGTTGGCAAGAGTCTCCTGCAACCCAGCAAGTCCAACTTTAGACTGGATCCTACAGTTACAGTCACAAACCTGAGTTGCTGATGACACTGTCTATTGCTAAGGAAATTACCACCACATCATAAAGTTTCAGTAGTTTGACTATATTGCAGGTTAAAAGCTGAGTCGTGGATTACAAAGTCTCAGAATTATCTATGATCATTAGCAAATGTGGAGAGGAAAAATTAAATAAATTTGAAACTCAATTTCCATGCCACCCTGACACCACCTTTCTTCAAACCAGTATCATCTGAAAGCTGACAGATGCCCAAAATAGCCCAAGCATTTAGATTGCAAAAATGCATCATACAAATTATCTACACATATCTAAGTTTGTGGCTATTGGAACAGCAGTGGTTAGCAAGAAGAAGGATTTATATATTGTGGTGAGGAAAACTTGCACCATTTAAAAAATTATCTAAACAATTTCCAAACCGGGTACTACTTTAAACACAGATGATTTAACACCTACTGTCATGTGCCTGAACAAATGCTCCAGGGCAAGGTTCAGGTTGTTACAACTCTAAATGGCAGAGTATACATTGACAAAAGGAGCAGATTCCTAAACTGTCCAAATTTTGCTTTGATAAATTAACAAGAAAAAAAACCCCAAACCCCAAAAACCAAACCAGAGGGAAAAAAAGAAAA
Source organism: Psilopogon haemacephalus (assembly GCA_013396835.1). NCBI lineage: Eukaryota > Metazoa > Chordata > Aves > Piciformes > Megalaimidae > Psilopogon > Psilopogon haemacephalus. The sequence goes on from VWZI01009168.1 coordinate 1,249,376, forward strand.
AAAAAAAAAAAAAAAGAAAAAAAAAAAAAGGCAAAAAGGAAAAAAACCAACCAAAACCCAACAGTTTCTTGAGGTGGTTAAGGGACAGTGATGCTTGCTTGGCAAATCACACTTCTGACACTGAAATACATCAACTTGTCAGCCTTGACAAGAATCATTACTTAATTTTCCTAATTACAACTTTCAGTAGATTACAGTCAGACTCGTCATTGATTCAGCTCCACACAGATAAATGCTGAATAGGCCTAGGAGAGGGAGTCATCCATCAGGAGTGACAAATAACCTTCTCCCTCCCTTTCTGTGTGCAAACCCTCCCATTGAACTGTGTATTGCACAAGTTAGAAAGATGCATTTGAAGACAGGCTGTTGGTATTTTTTAAATTTACTCAAAAGCTAAGAGCTGAATAGTACAAAACCCTGGTATACAACAAGGTCTGACATCAGTTTTGAAGCACTTCAAGAAACTGGCAGCATTTCCTGAAACTTAACCCAGGAAATATATTAAATACGTTAATCTACCATAAAGACTGAGATTTGCATGTTGGCATTGACTCAGCAGATTCTCTCCTAAAAACATTAAGTGAGCTGGCAAGCTACTATTGAAATGCTACAAATATATGAGAGATTGACTCATGGTGGCATTAGTACCTGCTTCAGCATATAACTTGCTAGGGCATCTGTGTCATTTACAGAATTGGATCTAAACATCTACTTCTCCTGGCAAGGAAACCTCACATCTGAGTTTAGCTAATCAAAGGCAACTTTTTAGAGGAAATAAGAGTGTGAACTTTGTTTCAATAAAGTCCTTTGGCCTGCATCTGGAGCAGATGGGAGGGAAGTGCTTATTTCTTTTCCCCAGGTCAGGACTTGCTCCCTCTCCTTCATCCCAGTTGCTAGGCAGCTTGCAAAATGTCAGGATGAGAAACCTTACATTTCTTTATGCATTGATGATGCATAGCAAGTGAAAGAAAAGCGCTACAATTTCTGTGCTAAAAAGATGCCTTTCTGGGTCCATAATCCCACAATGACTACAATGACACACCTCTGCTCTTGTGCTAAACTCATTGCAGAATTGGCATCTAAAGAGCAAAAATAGAGAAGCAAGAACAATGCCCTAGATATCCTGATGCAAGGGCAACATGTGATTGGTTTTTATTAGTTTTATAAACTTGCTGCCCAAGTACCTCCTTAAAGATTTTTTTCTCTTTCCCCAGAACTTTTTTTAAAGATCTCAACAAAGAAAAAGCAGCAGCTTTTTGGAAGGGCAATCTGTTTCTTGCTCTTCTGCTCTCCACGTCATCAGCATTCACAATGGCCAGAGTTGTGTTTGGATATATGAAAAGCCTACGTACACCCACACTGCACCCCATAGAACAACAGCAAAAATAGGCCAACAACCTGGCCAAAAGAGGCCCAAACCAATTGCTCTGTGGATAAATACAACGTACTTGTGGGTAGGCTGCCTGTGCTACATTCCCAATATTCCCTTTGAGAATCAATATGCCTGAAAGTGTTGATGGACGGAAACAGACGCTAATTTCTTCAATGCTTTCCAAATGTACAGCAACAGATTCTCCCTCATACCAGGCAGCTTAATTCACAAGAACTGTGTTTAAAGCGAGCATACAGGAAGCCCTTGTCACAGTGACTTGCCAAATTGAAGTATACACATGTGGAGTTCTCAACCCCAAGCAACCAGCAACAAGAAATATACAAATTATTGCTCTGTAAGAAACACATCATAATCCTAGAACACATTTTCAATTTCAGGTTTCTAGAAGATGAAAGAAAACAAGTTAGGTTATCAAAAGGATAAACTAAATGACAATCACAGTTGAAGAAATGGAGAAGAACCTGTAATTATTCCTACCTTGCCATTGCTATGCCAACAACACAACCTCCAACTATAGACCAAAATCCAATCCACCCTGCATCTACCTGTCAGGAAAAACAAAAACACAGAGAAATGTGTTAAAGCTGAGAAAATAAGATGATAAGATGTTACTCTGCAAACAAATAGTGTGCAGCAGCTGTAAACTGCTAGCAACAGCCCACAACAGCAATTTGAAGTACAAGACTTTTTCTAGGATATTCAAAAGCAATACTAAAAGAAAATTTTACTAAATAACCAATGCCCTAAATAGGACCTCTCTTTGCAGAATCTGAGTAATATCATCTGGATTTCTGTAATATACTATCAAAAACTTTGAAATTCTCTTCTCCTCCCCTGTCCTTTTCTATCTGGCAAACATGATTTTCTTTTAAAGGTACAGCAGCCCACAATGCTCTTTGTTTGTTTACCTGCCTCTTCCTTCTTCTCAGAAAGTGGACAGTTCTGCAAATACATGCTGATGGTGGAGAGTCAACAGGGAGAATCATGACAGTTTGGGATGCCAAACTTCTTGTATATTTTGCTTAAAACTTCAGGATAAAAGTGGTCCCTATGCATTAACAGTGGCTTAAGCATTAAAGCTTGATACAACTGTATGCTAGTGCAAAATAAAACCATGCCACTTACAAAATAACTGCTGGTTATCAGTCAGAAGATACTTACTTGGCTTACATGAACTGGTGTTAATATCAAATCCAGAACACCAGACCAGCCAGAGAAAACACCCAGTGGTATAGCATAGGCTAAAGCAATCATCAAGAATCGGAAATTGCTGTGAAAACAAAACATAAGCAATTAGCTGCAGCTTATAATAGGAACTGCACAAGATTACCTGCTAAAGTACCTTACACCCTAGAATCTGTATTTTGCCCATCAAGGAAAAAAAAAAGAAATAACAGAGGTCTGATGAAGGAGTGAGCCAGGAAAACCGAGAAAGGTATCCAGCTATGTTACTGAAATTCCAGTGGCTCAGAGTTACTGCCTTAACACGTAGTTCAAAGGCTTTTGTAACATGCTGAGCTCATGTGTTTCTCATTTACATACGCCATTCTTCCACACATTTGCTTGGGCAACATACTTAGCCTAATTTTAGGAACAGTAAGTATTTTAGGAACAATAAGTACTAATTTAAATGAAAAAAAAAAAAAAAGCTTATTACAAGAATAAAATCAGAGATTCCTACTTTCTGAAGTGTACTTTTAAATTATTTTTATTTTAAACAGATTTATTTCTCTACTTTGGTGAAACACAGGGCTCTGGAAACAAGATAGGTGCAGTTGCAGGAGTGAAAAATGTTGACAGTTTGAACTGCCAAAAACCAGAGACAAGTACAATATCGTGCTTTAAACAGTCAATATGTTTGCTTTTTCCTCCCAATTAAAATTATTCAACCTTTAGTATTTGGTGAAGATGAAGCACTTAAAGCTATGTCATCATCTTCATCATACATAGCTAAACAGGAGTTGGCAGACAAATACCACCACTAATTTTGCCCACCCACCCACCATAACTGAAAGCAAGTGCAAAATCTTTGCTAACAGACATCCAACTTTTTCCCCGAAGAATGTTTCGATTTGAAAATAAACCCAGAAAATATACTTTGGAGTCTGCCACAGTGATATTTTGATGTGAACAGATTTTACCACAATTTCAAGGTTATCCCCTGGGATATCTGGAGAGCCACAAAATCTGGCTCACTCCATTTCCAAACAGTTTACACAAAATCAGTCCTGATCAGTACCAGTTCCTTGGCATGCAGCAGCAATTTGATACCAGAGTTATGAATGCCAGAAGGGAGAGAGAGAGGTTCAAACACTCTCCAAAACATTCAGAGGTTTGCAGCTTACGCTGTTTTACAGCCCCAGAAGATCCATGCACAGCACACCAGCCAGCATTCAGGGCTTTTTTCTGCACTGTTCTTTTTCACACATCCTCTTCTTGAATAACACATTTCTATCACATGAACATATCCTCCTCTTTCCATATCATTTATGTTAGAATTTTTAATGCAAAGAAAAACAACTCCCAAACTTTCAGCTTTTCTACACACTGCTTATATTTCTCCGAATGCTAAAGCTTTTGCTGTCTTTATAACATTTTCTTCCTCTCTTAAGAAGGCCATAGTCTTATCCTAGTCTATCTTGTTTCCCCATAACATCTCTCAAGGCAGATGTTCTGGTGCTATTTAATACTATTCACGTAAAAGCTAATTCAACACCTTGAGCGTAAATAAAAGGGGGAATGTCTATTTTGCATGGGCATTATATAGCCACGTTGTACACTGCAAAGAGGGAAACAGGCTGAAAGCACTTTTCCAAAATAATGTTTGCTAAATATTCAAAATCTTTGGCTATCTCTATTAATCAGCTACTATTGAAGGGGGTGAGTATTTTATAACCTACATGACTAAGATCTCCTGTGGCATATTTGTCCTCTGTAACTTGAGTATCAAGAGAAACTGACATGCCAGATAGCTGTCTGTGCCACAGCCAACTTCCCAGTACCAATACCAACATCATGACATCTACTGACAGGGGCTGCCACCCGTCCTGGCCTCCAGAACAAAGAAGGTGACCAGAAAGAAAAGGTGAATGTCATGGACAACATGGCACCAACCACCAGATACCATTCTATGCCCTAGTCCAGTAACAGATGGCACTGGCTACACTGAGTGCTGAAGCTACTTGAAACATGTATCTTAAGAGGCAGCCCTGCTTTTCAGTTCTCCAGCCACTTGTATTTGTTGGGGTTTTTTTCAGTTTTGCACTTGCTCCACTGAAAATAGAAAAGCCTCCTGTCCGTCACACCACCAGCTGGTGAACCCACATTGTTTTCCACCCCTTATGACAGGGTATCAGCTTTAGCCTCTCTTGTTAAACTATTCTGCTGGAATACAAATCAGCTCTCTTTTTTTTTTTTTTTCTCCCCAGAAACATACTTAACACCACTAGAATCTGTAAGACATGATTGTTTGGAGAAGAGCCCCATCACTGCCAGTCACCATTTTCAGAATAACTTTGACAGCACCTATTAACACGGGGCACACTCTTGAGCACTTTTCATCACTGGATGGTGATGTCACATGGAAGTTTCATTAAAGATATAAATAGTGAGGTAAAAAAAACACAACCCTATTACAGAATTTAAAAACTGCTTACACAGTCCCATGAAAATATAAAGGCATGTAATCAGCTAAAAGCATCTAATTACTTCAATGCAAAAACCACAACATGTTTTCTTAATGTAGAATTTAAGGCTTAGCAACAACTAGCATTTTTTTCCATGGAAATTTGTGTCATATTCTGAAATAAGAGGGCATTAACAAAAAGGTAAGATCTGCTTTACCCAGAAAACTGAGAAAGGGCACTATACTTCTTTTCTGATTGAAATCCAAACTACACTTGTCACAGTCTGTGATAGATTATTAAAAGATTTGGGCTTAGCCCCCAAACCATGACTAATCTATCATCTCCCACTGCAGGTTGAAAGAGTTGGTATTAGGAGATAACTGGAAGTCAGCTAACCATTATAATCCATCAGAAACAAGAGTCCTCAAAATGAAGAGGAAGAACCAAGTTCCTAAGCAAATCCAAAAAACATGAACTAGAGGGGATGGCTGACCCTAGGAAGCAATCTATAATATGAATCTGCAAAAAGCAGCACATGAAGGTGACTGCTCAAGAACCTGAGGCCATGAAAGCGTGTGGGAGTTGCAAAAAGATGATAGAGCCCTTTGGCATCTAAAGAAAAAGGTCAATTACTTCAATGCTAAAGTTATGCTACACAGCTTTATTTTCAAGCAATAAAACTGCAGCCTTGGGGAGAGAAGAGGGAAATGCTGAACATCTCAATTCTCAAGAGTGCTTTTTGGTGCATAGCTGCATCAGCCCACCAGCTCACACACATCCTAAATGCTTTACACACAGTTCTTACAGCAAAGGGTAAGTCTGCAATGTGGGGAAGTCATAGAACCATTAAATAGTTTAGGTTGGAAGGGACCTCAAGGCTTCATCCAGCCTGGCCTTGAACACCTTGAGGGAAGGAGCAGCCACAACCTCCCTGGGCAACCCGTTCCAGTGTCTCACCATCCTCACTATAAAGAACTTCCTCCTAACATCTCGTTTAAGTCTCCCCTCTGCCAGTTTAAACCCATTACCCCTGGTCCTGTCATTACAAGACCTTGTGAACAGTCCCTCCCCACCCTTCCTGTAGGCCCCCTTCAGATACTGGAAGGCCACTACAAGGTCTCCTCAAAGCCTTCTCTTCTCCAGGCTGAAAAGCCCCAGCTCTCATAGCCTGTCCTCATAGTAGAGGTGCTCCAGTCCTCTGATCATCTTCATGGCCCTCCTCTGGACTCCCGCTGTCAGTTACATGTCCTTTTTGTGTTGGGGGCTCCAGAACTGTACACATTATTCCAGGTACTCATGAGTTGATTACCTTCAGTCTACACTCTGGCTCTCTGTGCCAAGAATTAAGAAGCCCAGATTAGGCAAGTTTAGAAGCCTAACAAACCAAATGATGAATTTCTCTTAAAGCATGGCAGATACCATTTTCTTGTCTAAAACTCCCTTGCTTGACAGATTGTTCCGGAAAGACTTCCCAAGATACGTGAGGCTAATGATAAACTGTTGATTGTTTCATGTACAGAGAAATGAAGAAGTGCCTTTGATAAGAGGTAGCATGGAAGAATGCATAAAGACCAGAGGAAAGGGAGATATAATGATAATGATGACTACATTTGTAAAAACTTCTTGGTTCTTAGAAATGCTAAAAGCTATGCTCCTTATTTAAGCATCCAGTTTGTTGTTTCATCGACTGTGAACAGTAAGCCAGTTTTGCTGTCTTCCTCTTGACCATATCAGTATCACAAGTGCCCTGTTTAAAACATTTTAAACAAGGAACCTAACAGTTATAAAGCTCCCAAACCAAGTACTTTATAGAATTTTATATTTCACCTGCAGAGTCAGTTGCTGTTTGGATTTCTGTTCAACAGCGACACATTTGCAACACAGCCCTCAGGCAGGATCTCACTGAACACCAGTCTGGGTGTGTAACTGCATTAATGTGTGTGCTCAGTGGCCTTATGGGAATTGCCATTTTTTAATATCCTGAGCAGGTCAATTTGCAAACTAACCAGCCAGTTACAGCCACACCTTCCCCTGACTGCCAGTCTATTCCAAGAGGAACATACAGGATTACGTATCTTGTCAACTATTTACTCCTCCAAACTGGAAACGAGAGCTTCCATCACCAAAAGAAAGAAAAATAATTACAAGAAATGAGTTGTTTTTGCTAGCTCTAAATACAGTTCTAGAAAGTACAGCTCACAACAGGTCTGTAACAGATAAATGCCTAAAGCTCCAGGCCTTTGTACAGCTCTTGTCACTATATCACCCAAGAAACAATTACAGCGGGAGTTTGAAGTTCCACAATGAAGTCAGCCATCCTCTGCACCATGACAGTGGTTCTTTGCTCCAGGAAATTCATCTGTGCAATACCACATGCAGAGCACTGTCTTTCATAATTATTCAGGATTAATAATACAGTGGCTTTAGTTGCTTCTCTGAGATCAGATTCTCATTACACAAGGCACTGTACAAACACTGGAGGGGCACAAGATTATATCTTAACAAAAAAGCCCAAGTGGAAGAAGTTGCAAAGCTGGAGATGCCACTTTATAACCTTTTTTTTTTTTTTTAAATTCAGATATTTAAGAGAAACTAACTTACCTTTGAACCATCCAGAAACATATTTTAACACACCACTAGTGAGATTTAATATAATTGTTTCAGGTACTTCAATCATTGCTCCCACAAGTTGAATAAAAGCAGCTGAACACATTTTTGAGTAGCAAGCAAACTTCAAATTCATTCCAGTGTAATAAAAATGGAACAAAGCAGCTTATTAGCCAATTATGCCTAGTATTGTTAATTGTTATCTCACACCTAGCACTATGTACCATATTAACACTCTTGTATAACCTGATGTAAAAGAAGCATTGTGTAAGAAAAGTTGTGCTGACAGGATGACTAAAGTGTTGGTGCTGAAGGACTCTGGTATGAAGGCTTGAGATACACCCAATGCTTTAAAATTTAATGTCTGCTTTTTAACAGTTAGCATCTGTTTATGCCTCTGCATTAATATTTAATTTTATTTTGTTTTAAAGTACTACAAATGAACTTGCTTGCTCAATGAGAGGATTACAGCACACTTGTTTTTATTTATTTAGGTACTGATCTGGTTTGAAGTGGAAACCCAGTGAGGATGTACCTTAAAAGTCTGCAAAAGCTTCTCCTGTAGCTGAGTCGTTGACTTGCTGCAGCCACACTGGGAGGGAACGGAGGGCGTGAGGGGAAGTAGGCCAATGCTGCGGAAAATATCAGGGAAACCATTCCAAATTCTTAAAAAGAGGGAAAAGAAACACAAAACAGAATAGATGTTAGCATTGAAACTTCTGGTACAGCATTGTTCTCAGCCAGCCTCTGATACATAAATCCTGCTACAAGTGCTTGACTGTTCTTGACAACAGAAGTCCATAACTTCAAGGAAAATTTCTCCTCCCCAAACAAGATTTCAAACCGAGATGGAGAATCAATGAGATGAAGAAATACTGACAGTCCATTCCAGTGAGAGGAGCTGCAGAGAACAAGGCTACATATGGGGAACTCAGTAGTGAAAAAGAAAAGCTTTTAGGTTCTCTCTTTAGAGAGAGTTGCATTACAAAGATATAGCCATGTCACCTCACAATAGAAGTAATGCAGTGCAGGTAGCAGAGCACCAGACACTTTAAACAGATGGGACAGTGGAAGCCCCAGTCCGTGGAATGACAATTACCTGGTGCCCAGAATGATGAAGGCAAACAAAAGGGCAAACAAGGCAACATCTCAGACACAAGCAGTATTACTTGGTGACAGAATATAAAGAGAAAACTGTAGGTGCACTTTGCATGGCTCAGAAATAGAAAGAGCACAGGTAATAGGGAGAAAACTGAAAGAATACAGATGTTTGGCAATGCTCCTCTTGTTCAGCAGCAGGTGTTCCAGATCTTTGAAAAATTTCATAGCAGAAATTTGGACCTGAACTTGCAAAAGTGACGAGCACTTCACAGAAAACACTCAGGAAGCCTTCTGATCAGACATTGCGAGGAAAAACATCTCTACCCACAGTCAGTCTAATTAATTTGTTTTACAGGCCTTTTACAATGTATATCATACTCTCTACGGTCCTTAATCCCAACATTTCTCCTAACCCCTTTGAAAACAAGATTCTTTGCTGCTGGAGAAAAAATGTATAGCTGAAGTGTGTTATCTTAAAAGAACCTGTGATCTTATAACAAAGAAGTGTTCTCTGACACCATAAATAAATTCCAACAGAGTTGGATACTCAGTTCCATTTGTTTTCTTTTTTTCTTCTCTTTTTTTAATAAATCAATATGAACATGGCACTTTGCCAGGTCTTCTGCTAAACCAGAAGAAAATAAATTCAGGAAACTGAAAAGTAAATAACACTCAGAGTCTAAATGGATCAGCTGGAGATGGGGAAGGGAAACTGATACTTCTGCTTGGCATATGGAAAAAAGTCTCCACTAAATTTAATTTGAAGACAATGGAAATGTGACAATGCCAGTCCTCACTATCAAATACTACAGAATTCATCTTGAATTATGTGGTGTCTCCTTTCCTTCTGTGGTCTAATTGGATGTTTTGAAGGTCAAGAGCATTTTAACTTGACCTTCTCATTACATTTCATCTATTTTCCAGGAAACAGATAAATTTCTATCTTTATGTACATTATCTTTGGGACCATGAGCAGTAAATAAAGAACCAGCAATAACAGTTCATCCCAGGACCTAAGAAAGAGTTGAAATGCTTTGTGACTACAGGATGACACTAGACATGGAAGTATGGCTTGCAAAAAAATGTTTATCCCATTATACATCTAGGTATACATATAGGTTTAATAGGTATAGATATGCACAGGTATATGCACACTTACATAACATTCAGGAAAATTTCAGACTGTGCACAGGTATAGCCAACAAGAATGTGATCACAAAAAACCATAAACTTTGTCCAAAGTACTTAGTACTTCATTATACTGCAATGCTGTAAGGGCAATGGCCAAGTCTTTTTCCGAAGAATGTAAAGCATGTTGATAATTTTTTGAAGTCATAGTAATATTTTATATCAGATGCCCATCTGGGGCTTCTTCTGTGGGTTGCCTCAAGATTCCTGCCAAACTGCTGAAGCAGAAGCAGCATAGTAATACTACTTTTTTTTTTTTTTTTTTTTTTTAATAATTAAATTCAGCATGCAGTTCTTGTAGTGCTTTCTTGCAACAAAAGAGCAGAACTGGAAACTAAAGCAGCTCCTTCTATTAAAGAATAGGAGTTTAGTGCTATCTTAACTTTCTGTATCACATTTGCACCTCTATCAAAAGTCCAGGTACTGTTAAACACATTCAATTTCTTATGTGTTGCACTGCTTCATTAGGAAGCCCACACCTCTATATCCATCAACATTTACTCTACCAGACTAGCTAAAGAAAAAGCAAATTTCCAGGACAAGTTTTACATTGTAAGTAGGGAATAAAAGTGAGCAAAAGAAAAGGTAAGAAATAGGTCAATACCGAGACAAGGGAGCTGCAGTCACAAAAGAGGATCACGTCCATAGGAACCATTTGCTTCTTAGCAGCACAATGGACAAGGCAAAGCAGTCAAAACTCTGCAAGTCAGCATGAATCAGTGTGCAGAAACACAGTTGTGTGTATGTCTTGTTGAGGAGTGAACCTGGAATGCTTCACAAAGGCTGGGCACCATGCCACAATGACCAGTGTCAAAGTGAAGAGATGCCTGCATCTTAGCCTGGAGAGTAGGCACCCTGCTGCCTGTGCAAGCCTTAAACAGAAGTAAGAGTTTTACAGAGATATAAGCATCCTTGATACAAGGTCTTTTTCCTTCAGACAGCCTACTTATAGCACAAAACCCTACCCAAACCCAGAAGCTGTCCTCCTCTGTTGTCTCAAAATGTAAAGGGGTAATGAATGCACTGTGCCTTTCCTTTCCCCACCCAACAAATAAGATTTAACATTGATATTTAGGGAAGCATCTGGCTGAAAGACCTGGCTGCAGTCCAGAATAATTCAGGCTTCCCTGTGCAATTCAGGTAATACAATTCAACCCTGATTTGCTACATCCATACCATTCCAGCTGTAAAAGAGAATGTGCAGAGACACAGGTGACACGGAAAGAGGCTGTGGTAATTCAGTTGAGCTCTTAGTCCGTGTTTAAGATAAAGAAACAGCAATTTATTAAAACACAGAAGAGATTGGAGTTAAGAGAGCAATTTCAGAATGGGTTTATAAGAAATTGCTTTGTAATCATGTTTGCAGTTAAGTCCTTGGAAAATTAGCACACTCTTGGCATGCTACTGATCCAAGTTAACAATTCACATCATTACCATCTCTTAAAAGTCACCACCTGACTTTTAGAGGATGTTTATCTAACACTACCTCGCACAAAAGCAGCAAGCTCCATCACAAACACAACTGTTAAGCACACCCAGTGCTTACAGAGAAATTGGCTTCCCACAGTATCTGAGAGAAGTCATATCAAGCTAGACCACAACTGTCAGAGAAGTAGGGAAGTGGGACATTTGGGTCTATCTCCTCATTCTGCTATACTCTGTACCACCCCTTTTCCTAGTAATCTGTCAGTTTGAGCTTCATTTTCCACCCAACTGACTGAGAGGACAAGCAATACCTTACCACAACTATCAGGTATATTTTTGTTCTGCAGGTGAACAGAGCTGTACTACGACCAGCCTTCCTTCCACCTTGAGCCTACCTGGCATAACAGAGCATAGAGGAGGCGGACAGCAGGGACCTTGCTCCTTCAGCTGTCCAGGGAAACAAAGCTAAGGTAAGACAGGGTGAATCCCACAAGGGATTCAAAGCAACCTCTTCTTTGACAGTTCCTACCAATTTTAAACCAGTTGGATGTTTCGCTTGCAATTCACTGCAGGCCAGTACTGTTCATGAACCATCTCTTTTTCTTTGCCTGAACAGCAAGAGGTTGTAGCTCTTGACAAGACACACCCCCTATGATACAACCACAAGCAGGGCTGCACAAAGAAGCCACCTCTGTTCAAAGCACTTTCAAATCCTATGGAAGAACTACAGATGCCTCACAAAACACATTTCCTACAAAGCCAAAGAGCTGCTGTAAGATCATGTTATGCTGTGACCAATGATCCCAAACAGGTCTGTTGGATGTTTCTAAATCCTTGTGGGTTCAGAAACACAGAAAGTGCCATGCTGAGACACGGGGTAGGCAAGACACACATCTGAAACCTGCTGGCAAACAAGATCCACCCCAGTTTCTGAAGAAAATGCTTAGGAAAACCTCCCAGAAGAGCACAGAAGAGAAACTGAATTTAAAATAGGCTGCTGAAAGAAACATTTCTAGCGCTACCAGACTCAAAATAGTGGCTTTTGGCACAAAACTGTACTTCCTTTAGGCAAATGAATTCTTCTCTCTCCATGGTCAATCTGGATGGGAAGCATTAAAGCACTTCTCTAATTGCTAAATTTTTCTTCCTCTTATCTGCTGCTCCTCAGGACAGAAGCTGGTTTGCCTTCAGTTTTTCCCTTTTTCACACCGGTAACTTTCATACAGTATGAGATTTTTGGAGCCTAACACCATATTTGCCACTGAATAAGGCCTAGCCAACCCCAAACTTCCTTCTTGTTCCAATACATTTGAGTCCAGTAAAAAGTAGGTCACTCAAAAATACTCGCTGAAATAGTGATCCAACTTTTATTACATTTTCTTTAAAATAAACTGTAAAGTGGCCTCCATCCAATTTCCATAAGAATAACGTCCAGGAATAAATGATCACAAATAGCTAACTCAATCCCATAAACCTGCACATAAACTACACCGTATATATACTTTAAGAATTCTGGAAGACTTCAAGCTAACTCCTGGCTGAGTTTCAGGGGCTGCATTTGTGAGGGGTGAAAAACCCAACCACATGTGCAAACGCCACAACACAGTAAAGTTCAGTTGCTTTTAAAACTATACCAATTTACATCCATTAAGAATCAAACCACAGACTCTGAAGGCACTTGAGCAACGTCTTTTCCTTAAAGCTTAATGCTAATTTTTGTAAGTGACACAAAGAGCCATAGATGACATTGCATGATAAAGGGCAAGGACATAATCTGTTTTATCAGGTGAATTTTAGATCAGTACTCTTTTCACTTCATTACAGTTGCTCACCACATAAGAATTATGTGGGTTTAGTAAAAAATAAATTATATGAAGCTTTAATTTCATTGTCAGATTCTTAAGTACTAATAATCACATCACCTTTGAAAGGCATATGGAAGTCAAATTAAGTCTGATTTAATGCAGGAAAGAATTTAATGCTGGAAGTCTACTGGACTCCTATCCTTATAAAAACAAAATTTAAAAATCCCACCTGTCACAGATACATTTTTAAAATGAAAATTCAAGAAGCAAAGATCAATTTGGAAGTTCAGGGAATACATAAGATCGCCTATAAGTCATTCCTCTTAAGACCAGCTGATACAAATAACAGAAATACTTAATTTGGAATCCATCTGTACAAAAGGCTATTTTAAAATCTTTCCTACACAAAAGTTAAAAAAGCCCAACCCTTCTAATGGTACATTTTACCACTTCATTATTTTCCATCGGTCAGTAACTGTCTTCTGTGCAGATCAGCCACTAGAGGGTAGTGGTTCACAAGTACCAAAGACACACGAAATTGTAAATTTTCTGTAATTTTTTTCTTAAAAAAAAAAAAATTAGTTTTAAACCACACCTGCATACAGCACAGCCTCAATGCGGTCCTTGATGTGTTCAGTGTTGCTCTGCGATGCCAGCAGGAGGTGAGATGTTGCATTAGGAGACGGCACTACAAGAGGGCCCACTAGAAAGGCACCAGCAGCACCCAGGTAATTGAGCAGTGATGCGATGGCTGTTGCTGTGGCACGTTCATCTGGAGAAAACCAGGTGGTGGAAAGAAATGGTGCCGCGTTCATCACAGTTGGCCCCGCCAAGCCATTTAGCAGCTGCCCTCCGTGGATCAGCCTGCAACAGACAATAGAACCTACAGTAATTTGGATTACAATTGCTTGCCCTTTTCTTTTTAATTAAAAAAAGTATGTAAGATATTGAGTGCTGAAGATGCAGTGACTACACCCACACACACAAAAAAAAAATGTCCTGTGCAAAAAAAAGGGCTGTTCTGCACACTAAAAGAAGCCAAATTGAACTGATTAAAGAATTCAGACCTACTCTGGGCTTATTAGCTCAGACAAAATGGAGAAGAAAATGTTCCCTTCAAAGCAGGAAAGGAAGAGTGAATAAAAGGGATTTTCTTTGTAGAAAAAAGGTATTATGATAGGATATAAAATTAGAAAAGGTGTAGTGGCAGGAAAGCTTTAAATTACAAGTGTCTTAAACCTGACCCATTGCATGCATAAATCCTGATAGGGGATTTAAATTAGTAATGGCAGATCCAAAATTGAAACACTTCAACAAAATACTCTGCATATTTTTTCACTGCATTATTTATTTTTATTTACACACTCTCTATGTGCTTACAGATGAGGAGGCTGGGCTGTTGAGGTTTCCAAGAGAATCCTCTTCTCCAACAATCTGGCCAATCTCAACATACTGTTGAAACAGCCAAGCAAACCCAGATTTTTCTCATTTTTCACACTCATTGGGATTTAACAGATAAGCCTGGTGACAGAACAGAGACACAACTTCCAAGCACTGAAGTCTCTGCAAATTTTGGCTTAATATTAATAGAATGAGCACATGCAGAAAGGACTTTCTGAAGGCTCTTCTACACATGGAAGTCAGCCAGAAACCTTCAGTTTTGACTTTTCCAAAAAGTGATCAGCCATGAAAGGCAAAAGCATTTTGGAATTTACATAAAAAGTTCATGGCTGAAAACCAGCTAGTGAGTCAAACAAAACTCTGCAAAGATCTATCCATTGCAAGGTAAAATGGTGGCAGATGATATTTTTTAATGGGCAGTGGTTCTCTAAGCATAGCAGGAACCCAGTGCTACTGCTGCAAGACTTGAGTTGTCAGACTTCAAATGCCATAGTCTGAAAATGGGGAAACATAAGCAAGCAGTTAGGCAGAGTTTCAAGCCACAAATGGCTGAATAATATACAGTGTAGCAGGAGATTTTTTAAAGCACACAAAGGAAAAAAACATGCAGAAGAAATGTTGACAGACTCTTTATCAAATTAACAAGCTAGACTGCAATAAAAAGGGATAGATGCTACTGATTCTCAGTGGAACAGACATACATTTTAAAAAACAACATTTATAAAAATATGCAGAAAAAAAAAACTCAGAAAAAGCTGTTACATATCATCTGAGGGAAATGCTTTCCATGCTGGGATGAAAACAGCATCCGCTCTCCTCACACAGTGAGGCCAGATTTCATTACTATTTGTTCCTGATGTGCTTCAGATGGCATGGTCAGGCCTCTTTAATGTTTTTTAAAACTTGAGACTCCCAATACCATAAAATTAAATAGGTTTACATCAATAAAGAAACACTATCTAAATACTGCTCTGGTATAGTTTTCCAGAAAGCCACATTATATGAATCCCTTATGCTTACCGTCCAATCCAATGTTCTTTGGACAAACTAAGGTATCCTTGTCCACTTTGATATTTTCCTTCTACTTACCTGACTGCAATAAATCCTTCTCAAACTGAACTGTTCAAGGGTATTTTCAGAGCTATGCTCCAGCCCAGAAATAGCTGAGTTTCAAGAGCTTTTATTTCAGTACTTCTCCTTGCTCCAAAGTGAATTTAATGCTTAAGCTGTGGTGTTATTGTATGCTACAAAGACTATGTCACCACAAAACAACCTTCATAGCTTTAGGTGCCATATTAACACTTCTATTAACTTACACTACTATGATAATATTGTTTTAATTCAAAAACACCTACTCTATAGTAATCCTAAGGGCAAATAAACATCACTAAAACCAGACAGGCAGAGCTGCAGTTCTTCTGCAACACCTATGGGCATGTGGGCACCTCACCTGATAGAAGAAATGTTTATAAAACAAACAACAGTTTATATATTGTGAGAATTACACATACTCTTTTCATGTACTCACATTTCAGATGTAGAGTATATCTATCAAATTCAACCATCTGAATACAGCTCTAACCTTTATACTCAATTCAGAAACAGATGTTCACCTCACTTTGCAGATCCAAAGGGAGAAAGTCATATCTTAATTGAGAATTTTAATTTCCATTACCTTTCTGTCTTAGTGTTTTTTCCAAAGAAGAGTCCTTTTTTGACTTTGCATTTCTCTTCCATTGGTATTCTCCTGACTGCTCTCTCTCTCCTCCCTTGCCTTCCCTAGCATGCTCTCTGTTCCCACAGATTTCCCCTTTTATCTGCATTGTAGGTATTTACCAAGCTTGAGAGGGTAGAGCACCTTTAATCTTCATGCTGCTTAATTTTAGGTCAACATTTTTGGGTTAATAAACACTAATGTCAGACTAAATTGCCATTGATATAAAGACTACCTCAAATATCTCTGGATATTATATTAGTCTCAACCTCATTTTGTCTGTTTTCCACTACTGGCTTAACACATTAAGCTACTTTTTTCCTAAGAAAAGGATTACTTGCACTGTTCTCTCCACACCTTAATTTGTTTCCCTAGAGAGGCAGGCATGAGCGGTTCAAAACACAATTCAGTGCATTTACCAAGCTGCTACTCCAAGAGACAAATCTAGCAGCCACTCCATCTCACAGAGAAACAGGCACACAACAGGACCAGCAGCTTTCTGCTGTTTGTTACAACTTCTTATCACTGGCATGCTGGATTTTGGTCTTATAGCCCATATCATCAGTGCTAAAAATTGCTCCAAAAGACATTTGTTTCTGTTACTCCTTGATTTTCCTCTCGTTTATGCTGCTAAACAGGTGCAAAGAGCAACTGCATTTTTCTCCTGTGACTGTTTCAGTTTCATTCTGCACAATGGGAATTCTCTCGCTTGAGAAGAAAGCTAAAAAGATAACTTTAGCTCAGGACCCTACCCAGACAGAAAACCATTTTTCAGTCTTATTACACTACCAGAGGAATTTTAATGTGTTATTTATCCAGCTCTACTCTGTTGTCAGATGCATTATTTATTCAATCATCATCTAATTATTTTCATGTATTAAAAACTAAGATGGTATTGAGTCCAAATAATAGAAAATAACACAAGAGTGGAAGGCTTTTTAATCATAATCATGAAAGAGAAAACTGAAAGAAAATGACAACCAGAAATTCATCCCCAATTTACAACATAATTGATGACTGTGTACCTTAAAGAAAAAGCAGGAAAGTAAAAGTCTGTCCAAAATAGCTTGTACCTAACCCTTTCAGAAGCCAGGTGAGGGACTTGTTTTGAAATTTTGATGCTTTTGGACTGCTGCCCTCTGCACTAATTAATTTATAATGCTCTGTCAAACTTGTAATTTGCAGATGAACACAAGCCCTTTACAAAAAATGTAAATAAAAATTACTTGAAAACTGGTAGTAAATACTAGCGTCATGTATCATGTACCACACAAGCCCTATGAGGAACTGGGGTTGTTTAGCCTGGAGAAGAGGAGGCTCAGGGGTGACCTCATCACTGTCTACAACTACCTAAAGGGAGGTTATGGCCAGGTGGGGGTTGGTCTCTTCTCCTAGGCAACCAGCAACAGAACAAGGGGACACAGTCTCAAGTTGTGCTTGGGGAGGTATAGGCTGGATATTAGGAAGAAGTTCTTCACAGGGACAGTGATTTGCCATTGGAATTGGCTGCCCAGGGAGGCGGTGGAGTCACTGTCTCTTGAAGGTGTTCAAGAAACGACTGGATGGGTCACTTAGTGTCATGGTCTAGTGGATTGGATAGTGCTGGGTGATAGGTTGGACTGGATGATCTTGGAGGTCTCTTCCAACCTGGCCGATTTGATTCTATTCTGTTCTATTTCATATACATTTACATTAAGTATTTACCTATATAAAAGAAAACCAAGCACAGGCATGCATTTGTGTATATACAGTCACACATCTCTCTGCACAAAATAAAGGTCATGTGTGTTCCTAATGCCTCTGAATTGCTAGAAGATAGAGCAAGGGATAGTTAAAATACAGTGACAGACATCAGAGAAGAAAAACAGTGTACTATACTGCCATCTCTTTTTCAAATTTTTGTCAAGTCACATTATAAATAACTTAAATTACATGTTTTTCTTCACTTCCCTGAGAGAAGACTTTATGAGTTTTAAGAAGTAACCTGGTTATACCTGATTTATTCACTCCCTGCTGTCACTATTGCAATGCCCTAACAGGCAACAATAAAAAAAAAAAAAAAAAAAAGCAGGGAAGGGTATAAATGCTGAAATTAAAATATCACTGAGCAAACTGGGTATGAAAAAAAAGTGATGTTATATAGGAAAAAGGTTTTAGTGATTGATGATAACACCATATAGTTAAGATGGGAAAGAGCTTCCATTTACAGTCAGCTTTATTTATCTTTTTCTCCCTGTAAGGGCTGAAACTTTTCATGCATGGTCACAGTCCTGTCAGGTTTTGGATTTGTTAAACTATTTAAAAGCCGTGTGCTACATAAACAATTTTTCTGTGTAAAAACCCCAGACATTTAGTACTTCTACTACAGTATGTCTCACATCTGTACTTAAGAGAATTTTAAATGAAAGAAAATCTCATTAGTTTCCATACTCAGATGGGAAAACAAAAGCAGCAGTAGAGGGAACGTTACTCAAAGCATTACTTTAAATAAAATGGATTTAAACTGCAATATTAAAGTAAGCCTCCAAAGCTCCGATCTAAGACATGTTAATTGAACTTTTCTTAGAAGACTAGGACTGGATAAGTATCAGCATTTTAATAATGACTATCAGAATAGAGAAAGTGTTTTCACACGTTCTTTGGCAAGCAACAGAGGAGAAGAGCAAGACTATCAATCCCAGTCCATTGCTCTAAGCACAGATTTTCTGTACCAGCCTCTTCGTGAGCCCTTGGTCAACTGGGAAACTGCACTCCCCTGTATCCTAGGAGGGAGCAGATCTCATCCTTGTGAGCTATGTGAAGACAAAGTTTTGGTGCAGTTTTTCTTTCCTTAAACTTGCCCTGAACTTTTCATACTGGTTGCCATGGGACTTGACCACTTAGCCACTATTCAAACTTCTACACAAATGCAATGAAAAAACCTGGGTGATTGAATCTTGTTGCTGCATAGCAAAGTATGAGGAGCAACAAAGTTGCTGAGAAAGCTAACCCACTACTGCCATGAAGACAGTACTGTAGCATGCTTATTAGTCTGGAAAAGTTTAGTAGATTAATTACTGATCCTAACAACACAAAAGGGGATTGGGATGAAGACATTAATGTTTTACAGAAATGGATGGCTTATTTTTCTTTCACATGCCTGATATTTTCACTCACTGAAACAAGTGGATGGTTCAACTCCTGCTAATTTGGAAAACAAATATGTTGATATACCAATTACCTCAATGTGGGAACTACTGGAAGCAAATGAAAGAGTCCACTGGAGGACCTCAGAACACTTTTCAAGTGCTATTGAATTTAGCCTTAGCATTACATGGCAACAAAGCAAATAAATACCTCCAGCTCTGTAGTGTCTGCACTGATGTATGATGCAAGTTGCTTGCCCAGGGAAAGGAATATGAAAAGACATGGATTTATCCACATTATATATTAGGAGATTTATTATACCTTGGAGGGAACTGATACTAGTTTTGTAAAGAACTACCTCTGATTTTTCACAATCATGTTACTAGAAAAAAAACAGAGCTTTTCCTTTACACTCAAGAAGAAATACAACAAAAGACCCCTCTATTAAGTGGAACCTTTTCAGGTACTTTTTTAAGGCAAAGACAGAATTAGGGAGGTCAATATAATGTTTTACAGAAATTCACTGCTACAGAGCACTGCGAGAACTCAATGCAAATGCTGTTCAGTTCATAACCCAAAGAAAATGCAGTAAGGCTCTAGGTCTGGTGAAGGACTGGAAAGAAAAAGACCTCTGGGTAAAGCAATGAATTCATCTATTAAAAATAACATTCTGAAAGATGAATTTTGTGGAGCTGTACTTCCTTTCAATATTTTCATTAAATGATATATTTATACTACAAAAGCTTTATGCCTTCTGGATATTCATGGATTGAGGCCATTAGCATTTTTTAGCTTGTTTTTGATGCATGGGACCATTGATATGTGGAATAATGCAAAGCTGTTTTTCCCCATCAGCAAGAAAAATTATTAGAAGCAGAAAGCCTGAGTCACTGTATGGTACATTATCTCCAGTAACAAAGTGAAGGGGGGGAAAAAAAAAAAAGAGAGAAAATCTTAAAAGATGCATTTTTTACTATTTTCATCAGGAACTGGGCTCATGTTTCACACCCAGTAAAAACCATGGTCCCTGGACGGTCAGTCACATCATCATGGCAGCAGACTTGGAAAGGACCATAGCATATTCCAGGCTTTCACAGCCTTATACTGCTTCTCTTGTTCTTAAAGAAAATAGCAAATACATTTGCAACGTTCTGAACAATGGTGATTTTCAGTCTGAAATTGAAAACTGTTGGAAAAAGTGAGTTGCTCCAAAACTTTGATTATTGAAAGCTTGCCAAGAGAGAGACAAGCATTTGCGAAGAGAGGAAGAAGCAATCTAATGCCAAGACCCTGATGGCGTCTGTCAGATGTCCTCACACAGGAAAGGAACAGGGTGGGCGTACAGCACAACCTCTGGCAGTACAGTGACAAATTCACTCACATCCTCAAATCACGGAAGCCATGTTATTGTGTGCAGCCATCACAGCTGCCACACAGCTGAGAAGAGGGTTTCTTCACCTACAGCTTTATGCAAGTTTGAGGGAACATAAAATCAAAGCTCCTCTTGTTTCTTTTTTATTTTAAATTAAAAATTGGGGGAAATGAGGGGGTGTTTCTCTTTTAAGGCTAACACACTCTGCAAATCCCTTATTGAAAGAAGACATTGTTAGAGCAACACTAATAAAGGACGCACTCATCAAATGTGAACAGATCCAAAATGAATAGCACTGCAATAAACACAAAGTAGACAATTACAGTATGGGCTAATGAGGCAAAACAGACTGAAATGTGTTACCAGGAGGGGGCACCAGGATTAACTGCTATCAGGACTGTCATTGGAGAAAGCTGATGGAGATTACTTAGCACAAGACAGGTCCTAAGTAGGTTGTTTTAGTAAAAGAGTAGGAGTGTACAGGAGATATAACAAACTAGGAAATGAGATAAACAAGACTTCATCAAATTTTCCTGAACAATTTTTCTTAGGCCACTGAAAGAGCAAGAGGGTGTTTTGACTGTAATACAGGAACTTCAATATAAATTCAATTAATATTAATTATTTAAGGACACAAATTAGCTGATAGATTATGAGTCACAAGACTAAGGCAAAGAACTCAATATGATTAAAAACATTAAAAGCTTTCTAAATTTGAGGATTATACCACCTGTCATTACACAAGGGGGTGCTAAATATTCCACAAAATATAAATTCTCTTCCCTTCCAGCATAGGCCTTGTAGGAATGCTACCCATTAAATACCGCTGCAACACCAAGCCCTTTCTGAGGTTTCAGCTTCCTTTAAATGTTCTGCCCATGGCAGGGGGGTTGGAACTTGATGATCCTTGTGGTCCCTTCCAACCCTGACCGATTCTATGATTCTAAAGTATCTGCTGGATTTATACAGGATCTGTAAACTGCTAATTCAGCAGCCACTCTCATTGCTGGGGGAGGTGGATGACACCCACAGTGCCATGGCCAAAATCCAGCACAGGAGCAAAAGGGAAGAGTATTTATCATCAAAACCATTAAGCCACCTCCTTTTTCCACTAAGGCTGTTTCAGCTGAAGGAGATACCAATTTGGCTGCCATATGACACAGCTTGGGCACTGGCAGGAAGGGGTGCTGGGCAGCCAGAGGGACAATTAATCACCCACCAAAACCACTGCGAACATTGACAAAAAATCAAAACTTGCCACTTAAGAACAATTAATCAGACCTCTGATCTAAAGCAGCTTTGGAACAAAGGTTAAAAATAAAAACTGTGTACAAGAGAAAGCTCATGGAGGTAATAAAAATAAGCTAAACCGTTAAATTACAGGGGCATAAAAATTAAATATTCCTTGTGAGAACCTACTCGTCACTGATCCGTTTTCTTTTTTCCCCATTTACCTCTTTTTCTGACACTATGGATTAACACAGCTGAGCCTTCTACCAGCACTGCAGCCAAAGCAGAAACAAGCAAGTTTTGGAGCCCCTATTACAAGAGAGATGTGGACATGTCCAGAGAAGGGCCACGAGGATGACCAGAGGGCTGGAGCACCTCTGCTATGAGGAAAGACTGAAAGAGTTGGGGCTGTGAAGGCTGGAGGAGGCTCCAAAGTGACCTTATCCAAAGATACCTTCCAGTATCTGAAGGGGGCCTACAAAAAAGCTGGGGAGGGACTTTTTAGGCTATCAGGTGGTGACAGGACTAGGGGGAATGGAGCAAAGATGGAGGTGGGGAGATTCAGACTGGACACGAGGAGGAAGTTCTTCACTATGAGAGTAGTGAGACCCTGGAATGGGTTGCCTAGGAAGGTGGTTGGGGCCACATCCCTGGAGGTGTTTAAGGCAAGGCTGGATGAGGCTCTGTCCAGCCTGATCTAGGGTAGGGTGTCCCTGCCCATGGCAGGGGGGTTGGAACTACACGATCTCTTACTGATTCTATGATTCTAAGTGCCAGGCAAGTGCTCCATCTTAACATCTTCCTCCTATGTTCACTGAGCTCCAGCATACAAACAGGTATACTTATTCCTTTTTTTCACTCCAAGAACCATGCTTTACATTAAATACTTCTTTCATTCCTCTCCTCCAGTGAGATAGGGAGCATACAACATGCATCCTTCTACCATTCATCCTTTACTAAAAGGCTCTTCTCATTCCTTGGAACACTTTGCCAACAACACGAAGCTGTGTGGTGTAGCAGACATGCTGGAGGGAAGGGATGCCATCCAGAGGGACCTTGACAGGTTGGAAAAGCGGGCCCAAGCCAACCTCATAAAGTTCAACAAGACCAAGTGCAAGGTCCTGCATCTGAGTCAAAGCAATCTCAAGCACCAATATAGGCTGGACAGTGACTGACTTGAGAGCAGCCCTGAGGAGAGGGACTTTAAGGTGCTGGTGGATGAGAAGTTCAGTATGAGCCAGCAGTGTGTTCTTGCAGCCCAGAAAGCCAACCAGATCCTGGGCTGCAGCAAGAGAAGTGTAGCCATCAGGATGAGGGAAGTGATCCTCTCCCTCTACTCCACACTGCTGAGACCCCACCTGGAGTACTGTGTCCAGTTCTGGAGCCCCTATTATGAGAGGGATATGGATGCACTGGAACGTGTCCAGAGAAGGGCCACAAGGATGACCAGAGGGCTGCAGCACCTCTCCTGTGAGAAACTGAGGGAGCTGGGGCTGTTCAGTCTGGAGAGGAGAAGGCTCCAAGGTGACCTTATTGTGGCCTTTCAGTATCTTACAGTAGCCTAGAAGAAAGCTGTGGAGGGACTTTCTGTGATGTCAGGTAGTGACAGGATTAGGGGGAATGGAATAAAGCTAGAAACGGGTAGATTCAGACTGGATGGTAGGAAGTTCTTCACCATCAGGAAGATCCCGGAATGGGTTACTCAGGGAGGTGGTTGAGGCCCCATCCCTGGAGGTGCTCAAGGCCAGGCTCTGGCCAACCTGATCTAGTGTGATGTGTCCTTGCTCATAGCAAGGGAGTTGGAACAAGACGATCTTTATGGTCCCTTCCAACCCTGACTGATTCTATGATTTTAATCCCTCTTCTCCACAGCTGCTCCAGTTAAAGGTGGATTTTTCTGAGCACAGATGTGTGTTCAGTATTTCCAGGGAGTATGAGATGCCTAGTATGTCTTTTACTTACTAGAATTATCTCTTCTGAGGTGCCCCTTTGCATTTCTCAAGCATGAGAATGGTCATTTTAGGATGAGGAAATATAAATTATGAGATGATCCCATGTCATAAAATCACACAACAGTTTTAGCTCAAATAGACCTTTAAGATGGAATCTAACCATTATAATTGTGTAGAGATAAAAAAAAAAAAAAGTTTAACAATAATGAAATGCAGTCTAGGTTGTAACTAGCTAATAGAAACAAAATGTACCAAAGATGTGGTAAGAATGATCTTCAAACACAATAAAAGAAAAAGCTGACATCAATATATGTAAAAGTAGACAAAAAACCCTTCAAAATTCTAGGAAAAAAAGATCTACCAATTACCAGTGTATGTCACACAAACAAGCCTGCAAATAACCACTCCTGTTTCCACTGCCTTTCTCCATATTATTTTGCTGGCTTCTCAAGAAGTGTTTTAATGGTATTTATTGCCAAGGAACATCCTCTCACTGCCATGACTCAAGGTAGTCTGTAACTACTTCTCTGTCGTGAAATCTAATCTGAAGGCCAAACACCACCAGCCCATAGCATACTAAGTTCTAATAAATTGCTTAATTAATATATTCAATACAAATGACAAATTATGTTACATCCTTTACTTCCATGTCTTTAATTATCCTGTCTTTCAAAACATTTTAAGAAGTCTTACATCATCCAGCTGGTCTTAAAAGCCATAGATTTATGGCTATGGGCTGATTTAATCATTTATTTCTCTCTTTCTTACATATTTCAGCTTATACAGATTTTTGCCTACATTTATTATTTTACAATCATATGAAAGACCTGAGATGTATGCAAACCTAATTCATAAATACAAAACATCAGATAAATATGAAATCCTATTTTATTTTCTATTAAAATAAAAAAATAATGGCCTCTTAGTAATGCTAATGTTCAGGATAAAATAATCAAATTTCAGAACAGTCCATTGAAAACGTTCGCTCAGTGCCAAGCAGCTGCCAGAACCAAAAAGACTGGACAAAACACAGGCAAAAACCACTAGCAATGTTCCTGTAACCTTCAGGGAAGGAAAGCAGATACAAGCTCAGTACAACTTCCTTCTTTTATGTTCTATACAATTTACATTAACTATGAACTTAAAAATCAGGTACGGCAAGTGAGGTTTTCATAAACCTCATTTTCATAGAGCTTTCATACTTAGAAAGGAAAAATAGTTTGGTGTTTTCTTTTTAGCAGTCAAAGTCACTGTCACATGCAGAAGTATTTGGTACAGAACACAAGAACCTCATTTTAACCTCCCTGTCTGAATGATAACACACAAACCTCACAGGTTAGTGGGCTGGGAAGGAAAGCATGTAAGTACGAGCATATGTGCACATGGAGAGGGACTCCATATACAGGTTGATTCCTCCATCTCACATGCAAGTCCACATTTTCATCATGCACTTCCATTTCAGCCTTCATTGAATTTATACAATTCTGGCATGGATTCCCAGCACAGTTTTAGGTCACACATTGGCAAAAAATGGAAGTTCACCATAAGTGACAGCTGCTTCCAGAGACACACTCAAATGTGAAACCTAAATTCTCCCTCATACAAATTGTGCATACTTGAGGCATCAAATGAACTGAAAACAGAGGTTATGGTTTTTCCTTAAAACATGACTTGGAGAACTGAAGCTAGCTTGCTGTTACATACCAAAGCCAAGAAAATAATTACAGACCAGAAAGGAGCTTCAGAATGCACTTGGATATTACAGGTCTGTGTGAGATAAAAAGCACAAGTCAGCCCAGATTAAATGTCAGTCCTAGCAGTGATTTCCTCATGCCTGTGATTGCTCTGATAGGTGATGGGCTTTAGTAGCTCTCCTTAATGTTAAATTACAAGATCTTAGGGAGCAGAGACAGCTAAAAATTACCAAAAAATACCACTAAACCTGACAAATCTCATGACTGTTTTTGTAATTTCATGTATCTTAACTCTGATGCAATGGTTCTATGGAGATCCTTCATTCAATTACTGCAGATGACCACAGACTGAAGGGAAACATTACACATCATGCAAATGAATTTAAAGAAATTCCAGCTACACTGGCTTCTGAAATATTCCAATATTAGTTTGTGTCAGCTTGACCATCTGACTGGCTCTATAATGCTCAAACTGTCATGTTAATAAATATACACATTCAGAGTAAGTGCATAGTTTAGCACTCTGCCAGTTGTTGCTAATATATTAAGCAGTAACACTCATCTCAAAAATATAATTTTATTTGGTGTCATGCTTCAAGTAGCTGATGAAAACTGACCTGCAATCTTAGCTCTCAAAACAACACAGGTTACCTGGTATAACATTGCAGACTGTACCATTATTTACAAAGTCTCAAGAAATCTCCACTGAAAACCACCCTTTTGCCTCTCATGGTTAGTTATAACTCTGTAGATTTTTAATGAAACTGTGTAAATGATCAATCCACTTCCTCAGGTAGAGTTGCAGCTCTTGACACTTTCTGTCTCATCTGTTTTTTCTTTTGGAATAGGCTAAGTAAGCAAATTTATCAATTTCAACCAGAGATGATGCACATTTTCACAAAATGAATAAATTATATTAACAATCTTTTCCATCAGGATTCTGCTCAGGATCTTTCTGTTTTTTACCTATGCAGTTTTCATCATATTTGTCATATATCTCATCAGACTCTACACAGTCCACAACTCTTCTTTCCCCCATTAAAGAAGCTGTTCTTCAGATATTTCTATTTAGATATTTATTTCATCGTTCTCCTATGTTTCCTCAACAATGCAATTATACTGGAAAACCTTGTTTAAAGATGATCACAACATGTGGAAATGCTCTCTCCTCCTATTTCCCAAATGACCCCTCATATGTAAATATGACTTGGGAATTTCTTTTCAGGAATTTCTTTCCTTTGCTTTGGTAAAGCCTAGAGCAGTATCGGATTTTTTGACATAAATTACAAATTAAAAGCTACAAAATACACCGTATTTCACTGCATTTAAACCACCTGGCCCATTTAAGAGATACATACTTAATCCAAGATTGGTCAGAATGGATGAACTGGATGTTAAGCATTTCTCAGCATCTTAAGAAAAGGTAAAACAAGGTCACAGTGAGGACAGCTCTTCCTTAACTGTACAATTTAACCTTTAAAGGGCCACTGTGAAAAGCAGCACAATATGGAAAGTTGAGCCTCCCTTGCTTAAAAAGCCTTTGATTATCACATTGAAATGGACAACGCTGAGAAACCAACATCAGGAACCTCTTGAGTGCTTCCATCTATGCTCACCAAGCACCTAAGAACTGAAATTGCATCCTCTCCTACTCACCACAGTGCACTTTCGTTACTTTCTATTCATTGCATTCTAGCTTCTACTCCTGACTGGAGCTAGGCTTAAAATCAATGTGTTTGTTGCACTCCTAGTCCTCTCTCTAAGACTCTTCCTTCATTCTACCTATGGCATCCAGTCATCTGCCTTCTATTTCACACCAAATATTTATTACTCAGGTTAAGGGTTTCCAAGAACTTGCTGAAACAATACAAGGACTGTCTGGAAGCTGAACAGAATTCAAAGGGGAAAAAAAACCAAAACCAACAAATCCAACCTCAAAACCTTTTATAAGTTCTGTTCTTAATGCTTATATATTATGCAAGCATTACTTGTGAAGAGTTAGTGCTACTACTGTTTTTTTCAGAAGTAGGAAAAAGTGTACTAATTCCTGTACTCCTTCCTCCTTCAGCATGAGAGGTAAATGCTCCATACTCTCTGGCTGTACAAAAGGAGTACAGGTCCTGTAGTTACTGAGGATTCCCAGGTTCAGAATACGTCAACAGGATAACTGAATTGTGGGGACTGTGATTCTTAGAAGGAATCTATCATAAACTCTTAAATTCCATTTGTACCGAAGACATTCATTTCAACCACAGAGAAAGTGCTGCTTTAGAATACAGGCTGAAAGAGACTACATGAAAAAAAAGGCCATTTTTTGTAAATTAATGCTTTACTGCACAATCCTATACATTCAGCATGAGAAACATTAACTATTTAACATTTGCATACAAATTACATATTTTGGGGTTTTGTGGCATCTTGTGTGATCTTGGGCCAGTTTTTAAACCTCTCTAAATCCATGCTCCCTTGTTTGTAAAACAGATTAATATTAGTTATGCAGAACAGGGTGAGGCTCAATTAACTCAGGTTTATGAAGAGCTTTCTGATCTTCAGATACCACATAGAAGAGGGACTGCAAAAATTCATTTAAGAAGCATGTAAGTCCACATCCACACAACAAACATTTGGCATATCAAATTCAACAAAAAATTTGTACTAACATTTCTTTGCAGTAGCAGCAAAAATTACACTATCAGAAAATATAAAACAGGTTTATTTAAAAACTAATTCACTTACTTCTTCCTGATTTCTAGGTCTGAAACTGGAACACATCTCAGGCCAGCACCCAGTACCATGAGAGATGATGTTAGCAACACAGTTACCCTCAGACCTAAGATGAAAAAATAACAGTATTTAACAAGTTGTCAGCAATGTTGCAAAAAATATTGCCTAAATATATATGTATTTACACAGAGTTGCACTGAAGTAACACATCACTCTTTCGAATCATGAACACTTTGGCGCTGATACGAATTACAGATACATTAGGAAATCCTGTGTTATTTTCTATACATACATTCGTGAACAACAAAGGCTTACTCTTGGCATTTTATTGTACAGGACTGTACCCAAAAAATCTTACAGACATTCTTGGAAGTGAAAAGCAGTAATAAAAGTAAGAAAATGTAGAACATGCCCTTTAGAATTAGAAGCATCAGGGAATATGCTCCAGTGTGTTTTTTAAAATCTAGGCAGATCCAAAGAAAAGCCTAGACCTGGACATTTTTCCCAACCACTTAATGAGCACACACGGAGCACTATTTCTGTTTTCTTTCGTAACGCAGGTATCATTTAATCCTGAAGAAACAACCATTTATTCAGGGGGAAAATGTGCAAGTATTTTTTTTTGCAGTCCTTGCAATTAGGCCAGGTTTTTGCTGCGCTCAGCTCAAATTGTCAGAGGTTGTAAATATAGTACATTAGGAAAAAAAGCTACAATTGACTGATTCCTTGAATATGTTTTCCCTCATACTGTGATTCCTGCCTGAGAAACACTTAGATTAGTAACAATTTTATCTTAGTGCTGCAATTCTTTTTGCAAGCAGTTTACCCGATGCTGCTGTTTTCAGCAGCAACAAAGACAAAGAGAATGGTGACAGCTTAACCTCCAAAATCTTGTGAAATACCAAATCCATAAATACGCACAATCAAAACATGCTGACACAATCTATATCTGTTAAGTCATAAAACTTGAAATAACTTTACAGGAACGAGCAGAAAATGAAGGGCTCCCAGGTTCTTAGCAGAATATAATAAAAATTATGACACACAGTGCCTCTAATCACAGAATCATAGACATGTTAGAGGTTGGAAGCGACCTCAGAAGGTCAACTAGTTCAAACTCCCTGCCAAAGCAGAATCACCTAAAGCAGGCCACATAGGAACACATCCAGGCAGATTTTGAAAGTGTCCAGAAAAGGAGACTCCACAGACTGTCTGGGTAGTCTGTTTCAGTGCTGCATCACCCTCACTGTGAAGAAGTTTCTCCTCCCGTTGAGATGGAACCTCCTGTGTTCCAGCTTGTACCTATAATTCCTTGTCCTGTCACTGGGCACCACCAAAAAGCTACCATCTCCTTCATCCTGACACCCACCACTCAGGTATTCACAGATGTTAATAAGATACCCTGTGCTGGTTTGGACTATTTGGAGGATGTGAATTATAAATCAGACTATTGGCAGAGAGGAAAGCACTGGCAATGCTACTCCACTCACAGCTTTACTGAGAAAGAAAAAAAAAAAAAAATGGTTTTAAGAGTTGTAACCCAAATGTAGATAAGTGAGGCTGCTTCAGACCTCTCTGGGATTGTGGCTGGCTCCTTGCATGGCTCCTTTCTCCCTGCCTTTTGTAGCTGATTCTGAATAATTCCACTAACTTCTTTTCCTACTTCCCCCACCCCCAGCTGATCTACCTTCACCTATCTGCTGCATTAACAGATGGTGAGATAAGATTGGGGAAGGGGGGAAAGGTGGTAGGGGTGGTTAGAAACTCCTCTTAGGGATTTTGATCTCTGGGAGGAGTGTGATGTTTCTGTATTACCTTTTTACAGTATATACCTGTAAATATCTGTTATACATTGTAAATATTTGCTTGTATATTGTGCATGCTGTAAATATAAAGCTTCATTCCTTAACTTCCAGCTGTCTGAGTCCTAGCCTGGGTTATTTCAAGGTGGGGGGGGGGGCAGGTAACTGCTAAACCACCACATCCCCTCTCAGCCTTCTCCTCTCAAGACTAAACAGCTTCAATTCTCTCAGTCTTTCCTCATAGGAGACATGTTTAAGTGAAATTAGTAACTACCCAAAACACAGATGGAAAAAGACAACTCTCTGATAGTTCACCTAATAAACAATTCCAACTTTCTCAAACTGTCAATTTTCAGTGAAGCACTCCCTCCATGCTAATGACTCCTGTAATCTGTACACTTCAACCCACATTCACACTAAGTATTTTGTCTTCACATGAATTTTATGGAGGGTTTACAGCATGTATTTTACCAAATATTTTTAGACAACAAGACATCACTTTGTTCTCATTGCAACAGCTCTTAGAGAGCCTCAATTATGAGTATGCAGCTCTCTGCATTGGACACTGGACAAACCAATCTAGACCAGGACAACAAAACCAAAAGGAAGTAATGTTACAGGTTTCCTGAAATGGAAGTATGACTTCCTTCAACATGGATCAGTCATTAACAAAAGGAATGCCACCTGCAGTCATGCAACTCGAAAAGACATCTCACATCCCTAATGCCCTGGAGGGGTATCATCAGTCAAGACTATCTATTTCCTTGAAGAACTTCCAACACCTGCCCAGACTTACTTGCTTGACTCTGTGCTCAGCCATCACATGTTGCTGTTAAGCTGGTTTTTCAAGTGTGGATGTTCAGAGAGCCCTAACAAAATGCACAGATAATGAGTCTGCTCAAAACCCTGTTGTTCATGTTGGCTGGGCCACAACGTAAGCCTTCATGCCATGCTTAACCTCATATTACCATACCGCATATGTTGTGGGGGTAATTGTTTGTATCAGGATCACATATGTGATGCTTCTGCCTTTCCTCCTGGGAAATTAATCTCTGTTAGCATTGCTTTTGTGCATAATGAGAACAAGTACGCAACGAGAATTAGAATTGCATTGATGGAAAATTGAAACACAAATCTTCTAACCAAAATATTGGAAGTTTTACATTTGGAAATACTGCTGCAACGTTTCAGGAAAGCTCTAGTAAGATACAAACCAACTCCTTATTATACATGTTAAAAAAAAAAAAAAAAAGGGACTTAAAAAATTGTATTTCAGAAAACAGCATATTCTGCCTTTCAGGAGACATAAGGACAAAGACAGCCTGGAAGGTTCTGTTCGTGGGGTACCACAGGAGGCAAAGGCCAGGTGCAAGCCCAGGGTACAGCACTAAATGAGTACTATATAGAAATGTTAAGTTTTAATCACCACAACAAACAAAAAGTGTTTCCAGATAAAAGACTTATTTGATTTCAATTGTACTTTGTGGGGAAAAAAACAAAACAAAAAAAAACAACAACCAAAAAAAAAAAAAAACAAAAAAAAACAGAAAGCAAAAATAAAGGAAAAGTTTTAAATTAAATCTGCATAAAAGCTCCCCAAGAAAAACGACAAAGAATTGAGAAAAAGCTGAGTTAGATGTCAAAGCCCTCAGCCCTAAATTAAGGCTTGTCTTTAATACCAACTTGACATGATGGTTAATTGAAGAAAAAATAATTGTGGGGGGGGGAAATATCAGTTAAAGCCTCACAGTCAAGTATGCTTCATCTCTCCAAATGTTCTTTGAAGTCATCCTCTTGAATATTACGCACTGTATCATTTAATAATGTCTTGATCACAGATTAGGCTTTGGCCTTTCTTTTTCTCCCCATACAAACACGTAAACACACCCCTAAAAATTCCTTCAGTTAAAGCTACATGTTGAAAATGACAACACCAAAGTGAACAAGACTGCCAAGCAGTGTGTTAGACATTTTCTTTGCTAATTACACAATGTATTTCCACCTTCTGAGCACCCTCCCTTTATATTTTGCTTTACATTTTAAATCACTGAATCCATCTCCCTTTTCATCTTTGCTATAAATAGTTCTTTAATAGTAGTTTTCTAATTATTTTGATGTTTTTGCTTTGGCCGTTAAACTAAATTGGACATCTTGTACTGCTACTCTAAAAGGTTGCATACCAGAGTGTTTCAGATAGCAGAGTACATCAGGGAACAATAAACCAAAGTAACCAGCTAAGGCTGAAAAAAATAGCCTATGAACCTTACAAAAAAGTATTTACTTTTAAAGATCTAAGTAATCTACACAACCAAAACTTTGAGTAGATGTAACTAGTTTCATTAATTTTACTTTGCAAATGCAAGAAGTAATTGATGGGGAAGAAGGTGGAAGGGGCTCTGTTACAGCTTCTTAAAATTCATCATCCAGTTTCTAGTCCCCTTCTCTCAGAGGTTTCTGACACATGGCTGGAAAGTAAAGAAACTCCTACAAAAGATTTTTCTGTCCATGGAGGAAGTTTCTGCTCTCCTTTGCTGGGTTTTATTTCATTTTAACTCCTGTCACTATTAGAGACTTAAAAACAAACTCTCAAGCTATAATCTTCCTATTCTTCTGTAAAACATACACTTTTAACCTCGTTAGGGCCATGTTGTACTAGAAAGTCTTAATGATTACCTGTGCTGGTAGGATATGCTGACCAGATCTGGTGCCTGGAACATTCCTAGTTGGGCCACTGGTTTCTCTCTGCCAGGAATGTAGATGCTGCAGTAATGCACATGGCATGATAAAACCAGAGCCCACATCACACAGGGCCCAACACAGAAAATGACCAAAACCCAGCCACATTGCTATATGAACTGACACAGGAGTGGGTGGCAGCAGCTGCTGGTGGCACCATGTCTGTTCTTCAATATCAAACCATAGGGTCCAATACATGGGTGCTGCAGCCCCGACAACTCTTCTGGCATGTATCTCTTTTGAGATGCTTTTTAAAAGTACATAAAACCAAAACGCATTTCACCCTTTTGTGCTGCATTACTGACAAGTCCAGTTTAATAAGAAACTTTAAAAAATATTCTGTACAGCTACAATTAACTCCTCATTCCAACTATTTGTACATTATCATTTTGTCATTCAGACAGAAAGCATGACTAGCAACTGTTCAATGCTTTTGTAAACTTTTAAGAAGTATGATCATTCCTTCTCTCACCTGTCAAGTCTCTTGTTATGATAAAACATCATAAAACACAAGACTGTCAAGACTGTAAAAAACAAATCCTTACTTACACAAAAGATGTATTCAAGTCAAACTTATCTTCACATGGAGAAGTGGTAGCTTCTCCTTCTGCTGTGTAGTAGCAGGAAGAGCCAGGTGCATTGTCCCCAGCTGAGGCTAGTGCACAGCAGCACCTGGTTCACCAGCTACTACTGCTAAGTCCAGAGCAGTGTCACTGTGTAATTGGCCCTTGCCATGAAGCAAACTCCAGTTGGATGTGCAGAACACAGTTTACACCTTTCTATTATGAACAAGCAAAGCTTTGCCAAAGGAAAGGCTGCCAGGTTCAGCCCTCCACCTGCTATTGCCAGCACTGGATTTCCCTCAGATGAGGGAAACCTTGCTCTGGAACGCATTAACAAGGGATTTCCTTCCTTCCTTCCGCTGTAGATACTATAATCAGTATCCTCATAAATACACAATACAGCAAGGCTCTAATTACAAACCAGTGAGAACAGCCTACTGAATGTTTTTGAGTATTTAAGGACCAGGCTGAAAGCAAGAAAAGACCCTCCTGACACTGTATCAAGAGCTTAAGTACTCACTTCTTACTTTCACTAAACCACATCTAGCTAGAAAAACCCAACCAAAAAACAAGTAAAACAAAAAATACTGTTTTCATGCACACAGACTAGGAATAAAAAGCTCCATTTCAACAGCCATTCCAACAATTCAATGTTAAATTGTGCTTTTCCTTCACTTTAAAGTGAAGTAATTTTTCAAATTAATTTTTCCTTTGTCTTTCTTGATAAAATGAACCACAGACTCATAGATTTTTCCTTCTATGAAATTAACCTTAAAATAAAAATAAAATCATTACCTTTAGTTTCAGTTATCACAGAATGCCAGGGGGCTGGAAGGAACCTTGAAAGATCATCTAGTTGAACCTCCCCTGCCAGAGCAGGATCACCTATACCAGATCACACAGGAGTGCACCCAGGTTATCTCCAGAGAGATATGCAAAGTACTAAGCTCCAAGTCCTTCACAATTTTTCTTTGGACCTGGATTATAAGGGCCTGTGGGGACAGGAAAAGAGCAATGGTTTTAAACTACAGCAGGGTAGATTTAGATTAGACATTAGGAAGAAGTTCATACTATGAGAGTGGTGAAAACCCAGAATGGGTTGCCCAGAGATGTTGTGGATGCCTCATTCTTGGAAGCATTTAAGAGCAGGTTGGATGAGGCTTTGAGCAACCTGATCCAGTGGGAGCTGTCCCAGCCCACAGCAGAAGAATTGGAACTAGATGATCTTTAAGGACTCCTCCAACTCTTGTCTAAATATTCTCCTTATTGCTTCAGCATGTTTCTTTAAATGGGTTTCTTTGCTGGATACCAACCCTCCATTTCATAGGACGGATCCCTTTGTCTTCCTCCTTAATGTGTGCCTTTACATTTAGCCATAATAAACTGAAAGCTTGATTAAACAGCTCACTTTGTCACAGAATCCTGAAAGCTCTGCACAGAACTTCCTCCTTCACCATTATCTACTACTCCAGAAATCTGTATTTTAAAAGTAACTCTACCAAAATTATACTAATAGCTGTGCCATGTACTCTCAATAAGATCAGTTATCTTTGTCATGATTAAAATACCCCAAAAAAACCCCTGCTACCTTTCTGCTAAACACAGTGAATAAGTTTCCACTGTGCCTGCACTTTGCCAAATTGATTACTGTCATTACAGATGATAAGCAGCAATCATCTTTCAGAACAAGCATCCTTGCATCAAGAAACAAAATTTTCAAAAGAAAAGAACCTTTTCACTGATTTTGTAAAGACTTTGTAGCTGAGATGTAGTCCAAATCTTTCTGGTAACACACAGAACAAATTTGAAAAATCAGTGTATTGGGCCTGCCTTGGGTTCCACAAAAGCACTTGATTGCAAAGAAGCATAAATTGTGTTTAGAAGCTCAATAGAAAATAAATACACTCATGAATGGCATCAACTACACATGGAATCAAGAAAAAAATGGAACCAAATACAAAGACTGGTAGCAATAGACGCAGAGATAACTCACAGGTCATATGTATTAATAACAATGCAGTCCTAATTTGATTGTCAAGGTATGATGGGGTGATATTAAGCACAACCTGCAACTCACTTTCTCTAGGGCTACATGATGCTGATGCTTCTGTTATTGCCTTGTCTGTTGTAAGCTGTTTTTACATTAACTTGAGCCCAACTGTTTCCATCCATTCCCCTAGCTCTACGTGGCATTGCCAAAACAGCACCCAAATCTCAACTGAAAAGGCTTTGGACTTCGCTACATTTTCAATCAGAAGGAAAATGCTCAAGTCAATTTAAGCCTTCTGCATGACAGGTGACAGCATCCTTGTGCTGTCCAATAGTAAGAAACAAGCTCTGACATACAGGACCTGTCTCAAATTAAATGGACCCAAAGCTACATTTCAACACCCAGTCTCAACAAGGATCCAAAAAAAGCAGGTCTTTTCCTGTACATATCCTACAACAGAGTCCAGTTCTATCTGTCAAAGGATCACGCAGCAAGGGCGGGCTTCACTAAATACTGTGCTCCAATTTCTAAGTGAGACTCCCAGACTCACTCTGGGACTTGGAAATCTCTTAAAACATATATGTAGGAGTTCATGGTCTTTGGATTTGTAATCTCTTACAGCTGCTGTTATAGAATATGTCAGAAATAGCTGCCCAGTTAGTATCTGAACTAACAGGAGGGTGATGAAAGTTGCAACTTTATTTGTGAAATTTGAATTCAAGGAAACAAACTTTGTATGTATAACACAGTAACTTAAGTAAAACACTTCCTTTGGTTTGATACAGACTTTCTAATCAGGGTCACAAACTGAGAAAAGCCAATATCCTAGAAGTGTCATCACCAGTGATGTGGGGGAATCTGCAGGAAAGTCCCTGGAAGAAGGACTGTTCCCAGAGTCCAGATCTGATCTGATGATGAAGTTATTTCTGCTGCTAACACTTGTTGGACACGCACAGCAACGCTGCATGCAAAACCAAAACTTAAGGCAAACACTCATCCCTACTTTCTATTCAGTGTAAATCTCAGATTAAAAACATACATTCTCTATATAAATTACATCATGCCAGTTCTTGTAAGAAATTATCAATACAACTAAGAGAATCAAAGCACAAAATCTAGCCAGCCACTATTTCAGAGAGAAGATACTCATCTTGAGGGAATTGACTGAATAGTACCAACTAAAACAAATGTACAAGCTGTTAGCTTATAGCTGTGAGAAGCAAAGCTAAATATAATGCAATTGGCAATTATTATAACAATCACACAACCTCTCTGCAATTGCTGATCTGCTGCACCTTTCTCTTGTGTGCGACCTGATTGTATGGAAAACAAGACACTTAAGTATTCACACTCTAACTGCACCATTTGCTTCTGTTATGTATTGCAAATGCTCTTCTTGGCTTATGGTACTTTTCTTATTTTTATTTCCTCCTTAACATTCATTAAAACATATAAAAATCCTTATTTTTGTGTCTAGATATATGAATTTCACTGCATCTATGAGAAGGAATAATAGGCTATCACAGCCATGTCAAGAGGCTGCAGGATGCTTTTGTCTCATTTGCATCAGTGAGGTCAAGCCAATGCTATCAGTGGACCCCTCCTGTTGTAAGATTATCCTGGCATATTAAGTAAGTACATTACCAACCTCTAAAAAGATACAAAGCTTAACTCTCCAGCTCTTTATTCCTCTACATTTAATTGCTTACAAATGTAACAACCTAAGTTCTTCTATAGTGACTTAGAGCTTCATTACATGCATTAACTATGGTCGGTGGCAGACTACCCTGTAAACACAAAGCAAGTATTTCAGAGTGTGTGCAGGAGTTTAGAAGTTTAAAGTAGTTCTGATTTTAAGAACTGAACAAGCTTAACCTGAGCTTTTGGATATATGAAAAGGTAGTTTACAAGTACTCAAGTTTCCTCCCCATTTGTCAGCTGAAGTTTTTGAAGCATTCTAACAGGTTAACATCAACAACAGAAAAACAAATGGCAAAAGATGCAGATTAAAAATATGCACTGCACACTTCCTCAAGTGTTGTAAATTCTATTTACTAATCCAGAGACTGACATTTTGCCTGGACAGATAAACAAAGCACTGAGTTGAATGGTATTTGCCTGAAGATCAAATTGCTGATTTTAGAATCAGCTTTAGACTCTTTTTACTAAAACAGCCCCTATTCTTTAATACCATGTTTCTTGGCCTCAAAGGAGGCCAATTATTTTAGTTTTTTATTGATATTATACGTTTTACTGCCTTAAGCATCCATTTTATCTGCAACTAATCCAAGTGCAATGAACCTCTCTCAATGCTTGCAGAGTGCCTTCGAGAGAAGGGAGCACTGGCTTGGGGCAGCAGGACCTGCATCTCTCAAGGTGCCTTATGAAACTGGGCAGGTCATTTATCTTCTGCTTCACTTTTTTTTCCTCCCTCTGCCTTGTTTATTCAGGCTATAAACACTTGGAAACAGGAGCCTGTCTCACCATTAGTGTTAGAAAGGCTAGTAAATCAGGTCTTCTCTTGGCTTGGGGGTCAGTGCTGTGCTTGGATACAAATTAAGAAGAAAAAAAAAGAGCTATTTGAGCACTGTGAAATTAATACATGCATGCAAGAGTTGTTATTTCCTCCCCCTCAGGTACCTCATATTTAGTCTGAAACACAAATATCTTGGTTAATAATTTAATCTATATTTTTCATTTGATAAAGTGAAAAACTATGCAATGAGACACATGCAAGTGTACATGTGCTAGTGTACACATAGACAAAGAGCAACTGACAAAAATAGTTAATAATGCAGTTGGGGGCTAAATTTCTTCCTTACTTTTGAAACTAAATTATGGATGCTCATTAACAAGTCTAAAGAAAGCATAAGACAGCAAGCCTTTGCTCTAGCTCTTGCTGTTGTATTCCTGGATGAATACTGAAAACTTAAGTCCTTTCAGCACTGAACAAGGGGAGGGAAGCATTGTCTTTTCTCTTCCCACTCATTTCAAGGACTCCCGATTGCACAGCAGGCTTAATTACTACACAACTAACTGCAGATCCTTACCTGTGGTGAAAGAGGAAAAACAATCTCTCTTGTACACATCTATCAGGGAAGATGTTCTGTCATTATCTTAGTGGTACTTGTCCACACCACCCAGTGGTGCATGAAATTCTTCATTTTAAGAAATAGAGAGGTATTCTGCTATATCACTAGAGTATCAAGAAGCAACCATGCAGCAAGGATTGGCAGCTACTCTAAATACTGCCTAGTGCATCTACTAAGCAGGACACTAAGTGCAAAGTTTCTACTTTTTACTATCCCTGCTGAAAGTTGAGGGGGAAAGAGCCCTACAGGTCCCACTGACATAATATCCATGCAAGTCTTGTGACTTATAGGAAAGGTCACTGGAGCAAGCTTTCAATTTTCCTCTGTGAAACAGTTTCACAGTTACTTGAACATCAGAATGCATTAGGCACTATTTAGGATACACAGTTCATCCTAAAAGAAACCCTTTGCAGTGCTGTAAGGGGTGCTAAACCCATTACGTTTTTTAAGGCTCCTGATCAATTATTAGGTTCACATGATTAATTAAAAATACAACAACTCCACCTTTCTTACATATATCGAAAGAGATGGCACTCATCAAAAATAGCCAAATAAACAAAAAGAGGTGCTGGACTTGAAGCCCTGTATTCAAAAAAACCACTATCACGCTGAAAAAAGCAGAAGACCTCTCACTTTCAAAACACATCACTCCCTCAGGCTGAGTCATGTGGCTCTCCAGCCCTAGAAAGAGGAAAAATCTAGAAATCTTCTCTGCTACAAATCCTCATGAGAAAGCTTAATTTGCAGTTTTTAAGGAAGTTGTACTGTAGATCACAAGGTTCTGCAGCACCATTATAGTTACAGCATGCTACAGAGGCACAACAGCGCACACAATGAGAAGCATTAAAGCCCAAAATTATGGTGGAAACTGATGGAATAGCTTGGAATGTCACCACAGACAGATGGGCAGATCAAGCCGTAATTCCCCTTCCCCCAAGATTATAAACTCAGAAAATCCTTCAAGAAACTTGTACCAGCAAGGTCTTTGGTCTGGTCAGCAAAGGCTATACCAGGCTGCCCCTCAAATAATTCAAACAAAATTCTCCAAGAAAATTTGCCAAATATTCTAACGAAAAAATACCCCAAAATA
Source organism: Psilopogon haemacephalus (assembly GCA_013396835.1). Lineage (NCBI taxonomy): Eukaryota > Metazoa > Chordata > Aves > Piciformes > Megalaimidae > Psilopogon > Psilopogon haemacephalus. The sequence goes on from VWZI01009168.1 coordinate 1,289,007, forward strand.
ATTTTACTTAAATGTATTTCTGTTCATGGCATTGAGGGAGTAGGGAAGGAGGCTGAGTGTTTGTGAACACATTTTATATAAACTAAGTATTTTTGTTTGACAACTTCAGGGTACAGATTTTCACAACAGGGAATGGGATTTCAGGACATTGTCAGCTTCTTGAGCTCTGAAAAGACAAGAAAATACTCCCATTTGACACGGCTCCCTTTCCAAAAGCAGAATTTTTTTTACCAGAAAGAAAAAATTCTAGATAGAAATTAGCAATGCAGAAAGTATCTGAACTTTATTAACAAGTAATGAACCTCATTTCTGCATTCAGTCCAGACTTATTTTTCATTCCTGTAACATAACATGAAACTAACTCCTAAACCCAGCATCAGCAAAATAAAGAATAAAATCTGGTTTATTTGTGCAATGGGAATGCTCTTAATGGAATTTAGAAATCAGTAAAGATGGGTTAGTTCAGTATTAGCAGATGAAAATGGTCTTTCTTTTTTTCCACACTTAGTTCCTTCTAATAGGAAAAATAAACACTATCATATGAATTCTTTAAAGGGAAAAGACTTAGTTTTCTTTAAAGGAAGCAGACTCAGCTTTTGCAGGTCAAAATCTTATCTACTCTTTTTTTCTCTTTAATGGAATTATAAACTAATAACTAGGTATTGCAAATACAGTATATACATATAGCTAGCAAAATGAATGAATGCAGTTCAACTTTCCTAAGTACTTTACTACTTCCACAATAAAAATCTACTAGAAAGCCCAAAAGACTTTGTGGAATTGTTGATGCCATTTATGTTATAGAAAGTAGCACCAGCTACCTTTATGTACCACAGCTGCCACACTATAAAAAGCTTCTAAAAGAAAGGAGATTGGCAAAATGTGTATGTTTTCAAAATGCAGCAAGGCAGTTCCATGAGGGTTTTCTAAAGGAAAGATACACTGGGCTAGAGGGGCCACATCAACCCCAGCATTCTGCTCATGCCTCTATCATGCAGCCAGAAGCCATGCAAGAAGGAACAGCCACCCTCCCCTGCACCTGGGGAGCCCTGAAGGGAAGCCAACCACTCTAGCATCTCAGAGGACAGGAGGGTGAAGGAAAGACCAATACACTTGTTCTCTGATCAACAAGTGGCATTGCCAGGCAGAGTTCAGAGGCTGGCTTGTGCAGACACAGAACACTGGGACCTTGCTGGAGGTAAGAAAAGGTAGAAAGGGCAATTGTGTTCAGAGACATGTCAACTCATTCTCAAACCAGCTCACAAAGGCCACATTTGCTGATCTGTGGCTAGGGTGCAGTGCAGGCAGCCAAGGATGGTTGTAGACACCTGCCACCACCATCATCTGCTGCTGGCTGCTCTCTGATTCCAGATCCCATTTCTCCATCAGTGTCTCACATGCTTCACTCACTACTTTGTTCCATACTCATCCCTTCCCACCTGTCCAAGGGCTTTTCTCAACTCTGCTCTTACTCCTTTGCACTCTGAGCTTCTCACATCCAACCTCTTCTACTCAACAAGCAGGAAGAGCAAAGGACAGAGGAAAATCAAAGGACAAAATAGGCACGCCACCATAGCAAGGACACACAGAGGTGAGGCAGCAGATAGAGAACAGGAAGCGGTAGGTCAGGAAAAGTTTGGGTCAAGAGAAAGTTATGAGGTATAGTAAAAATATGTGAGCACACAACAGGAGAGAGATCAGGGCAAAGTTGCCCTAGCATTATTCTCTGTGGCATCAACTTCCAAAAGCTACTGTTGACAAAGTATCTTCCTAGAAAAAGCTGTGTCTTGACCCAGTTCTGGGATGCTTAAATGCTTCAATTCTTCTTGTGTTAGCAGCTGCATAATAAAAAGGGATTGTGTCCTACATTGGTAAATTATCTCCCTATTCATCTGTCAACATCAAGGTACAGCAAGTTACAAACCCCACACTCACTGTGCCTGTTTGCTCTTCAGTGTACTAAAGCTTCAAGATAACATGATCCTCAGATAACATGGCCATTACTATTCTCAAGCATGCTGAGATTTCACTTTCCAACACACACACAAAAAAATCCCATATTCAGTTTCCTGATACTCTTCAGTATATAGCGTTTCAAACTGCTGTCCTAGCACCACTGCTACAGCTGAAGTGTGTTGTGTTGGTTTGAGCTAATTGGAGAATTTGTGTGAAAAATTAGACTGCTGCCTGAGAGTGAGAAATTAAACACTATGTCCCTTCACCCAGTTTTGAATGAGAGAGAAGAAAGAAGGTTGTTTTAGAATGTTCCCAAAACATCCAGATAAGCCAGTGTGCTTGCGCAGTTCAGTCGGCTCTGGGTCCCGGGCAGGCTTCACCAGCTTCTTTCCTTTGTCTCTCTGCCTTTGAACTAATTCAGAGTAAAATTACTAAAACCATTCATTCCTTCCTGCCACTAATCTTTCTGACCGATCTTCAGCTTATCTGCAACATCATCAAGTGGTGAGGTAAAGCTGGGGGGAGGAGGAAGAGGTGGTACAGGGGGGTTTGGTTTCCCTCTCCTGGGGATTTTGGTCTCCAGGAGGGGTGTGGTGTCTGTATTTCTATTCTACTGTATATTTCTGTAAATATCTGTTATATCTTGTAAATATTTGCTTGTATATTTGCATTGCTGTAAATATAAAGCTTCATTTATTAACTTCCAGTGTGTTTTTCTGAGTTTTAGCCGGGGTTCTAAAAGGTGGGGGGGCAGGTTACTGCAAACCCACTACATGTGTGAAGACAATAAAAACCACTACAGTCATGTAAAGGGCAGCAGTATAAAGAGAAGACTGTGGAAACATGGTACAGAGCATATACAGCAAAGTAAAGCCATGTAACAAAGGGCTAGGTCCAGAAAATGACTTGTCTACATGACTGATACTTTCAATGCAACCTAGCCCATCAAGAAGTATGGGAAGTGATGCTAACAATCAAGCTAGTACTGCTATGACAAATCATAGTCACATCAAGTAATACAACCCATCAGATCCTAATTAAACCACTCTATGTTGCTAATCACTTTATGCATCTCAAGTGGTCTTTTGCAGCATGCCTAACTCCAGTGAGGGTGGACCAATCAATTATGTAACGAGTCCTCACTTCTGCAAGCACTTGCACAAATGCTCTGTGGACTTTCATACACCCACAGTACATAGAATTAAGCAACAAAAGCTAAGTTTTATTCAGTCTTCCCTTTTTCTTTTATTCTGATGGTACAGAGGCAAAGCACATTTGTAGAACACATACCAGCAACTCATCAAAATAAGTTTTGTAAAACTGAGCTGATCAAATATCTGCTCTAGTGGGAGTTACCTATATTCAGCTCTCTAATTGCTTCTTTCATTTTTCCACATGAAAACTAATACTTCATCTAATTTCTTCCAAGATTTGTTAGCTTAGGAAAATTAATCCCTTTCATGGAATTTGATAGGTGTGGATCAGTATCACTGAAAAGACAATGAAATATGCATCATTTATAACATTCAGTGGAAGATATCTACGGGATGAGATAGAATAGACTGGAATAAAACAGCTATCTTCCTTCAAATTTCTCTTGCATTTAGTTGGAAGTGCATCAATCCAATCACTCTCCTTTTCAGCAAATATATACAGATCTCATCTCGTGAGTCAAGGTATTCTCTTCCTCTCTATCCCTTTCTATAACAAAACAACTAAAGGACTAAGTTCACATTACATTTCATTAAATCCAACAGAGTTTTCTGCTGCTGTCGTTGGATTTAACAAGACCTTTGACATTAACATAAATGCTACTGAGCAGAATCAATTGTTTATGATGAGATTAATCTCTGTAATCCCACTGTATTTCAGCAGAGCACATGAAGCATCACACTTTCCCTTCTCACTGGCTCCTTGCCATCCTACCCACAATTTCAGATCTGTAAGTTTTCCCATGGGTACTTCTTTCCTGCATGCTCTACTAACCTACCAAATCAATCATGTCTGTATAAACCTTTTCTATTGTTAAAGTGGGTAAATTGTCTTAGCTTGATGTCACCAAATGATATTAAAGTCTTACAAGCCTTACACTGAGTCTTATCCTAGGCATCTTTAGCTGCGGGCTCATGCATGAACTTGACTCATGAATTATTACGTTGGTCATTTTGAAATATTGGCCACATATCTTGTAGTCATGCATCTGAGATAAGAAAAGTCTGTTTCTGAGATCATGACCAAAATTCCACAAGGTGAAAACTCTCAGACTTTAAAAGTTCATCATTCATCTATTTTTGTCCTTTTGTTAACCAAGACCTCACATGTTTATGATCATTTGAGATCTGGCAGAACTACAACTATTCCCATTAAAAACTCTACACGTTCTTCTGAGTGCCACCATGAAAAGTACTTCACACTGACTCTCTATGCCAACTGATACCTATTAAAAACTTAGACCTGCTTCAATCTTTCTGTGTTACTAGCACCATGCTCCAATTTGTATTTACTAACACATTATCTGAGAGCCTGAATGACAGACAAGGACCATGGAAACACTGGCTTGACCATTCACACTTCCACTGACATTAGAACAACCTGCTTCTTCTTTGCTCTCAGTACCTACCTTCAAATCCCTCAAAACAAAACCAAAGGCATTTCACAAACACTTCCTAAATGAAAACCTAGAAGATAACAAGTTCAGTTGAAATTTTCTCCCTTCTGTCCCAGTGACCTTAGATGTGAGTCAGAAAAGTCCTCATGCTGGTGAGACACTGGCACAGGTTGCCCAGGGAGGTTGTGGCTGCTCTCTCCCTGGAGTTGTTCAAGGCCAGGTTGGATGATGCCTTGAGCAACCTGTTCTAGTGGGAGGTGTCCCTGACTACGGTGGGGGGTTGGAACTGGATAATCTTTGAGGTCCCTTCCAACCTAAACCATTCTATGACTCTATACTCAATATCCACTACTATTTTGTCAGACAGTATTAGAGGGTTTAACCTCAAAATTCCAATGTGGAAGAGACAGAACTATCAAATATCTCAGAGAAGGAAACTGAGAAGCCTGATTTAGGAGACAGCAATAAAATAAAGAGGTTGATATTCAGGAAAGGAATAACTATTCATACAACTAAAAACATTTGTGGTTTCAATAGGCAAGCCAATCTCCATTAAAAACCAAAATCTGATTATTTAAGTTTTCTCTTTGCTTCATAATTCAATCACTAGGATAACTGCTATGTAAATTTAATTTCAGGAAAATAAAGTTAGTAAGAATGTCTACAGAACCAATGTAAGCATATCATATCAAAAGACCAAGAAATAGATTACATTTCACTTTCAGAAGTATATGTCACATTTATTCAAAGTCAATATAAAACTGTGTTCACTGCATTCTGAAAATTAATGAAAAGTATCAACATTCTATTAATTTTGTTTAATGTAAGTTTTCATAAAGTATTTGATTCTTCACTGCTTCTGCTGGTTTATGTGGGGATATAATGAAGACTGACATTATACACTGCTTTTGGGCCTCACATTTAACTACGAACTCACCTAACAAAAACAGTGAACCATATCCATAAATGTATGATTTGAAGTTAGAAATATAAACATCCTAACAGTTCAGTGTGCTTACAGTTCCCAGGAAATTCTCAAGGCACACAACATCCATAAACACTCCAGCACCACGTGATAAACTGTAGCTAATTTTAATCATGTAAACAACAAGGGTCCATCCAACAACACACTGAACTAATTTCCCAATTAATTTCGGTCTTATTGAATCTCTAAAAGTAATTATCATTTAAACAAGGACTCTCTAATCCTGTTGCTAAAGAAAATGGATAAGACACACGTCACACTATCTTTTAACCTCTCTTCACTAAGAAGCCACACAACCAAAACACCACTTGTAATTCTACTTACAGAAGTTTTCAAACCTGCTTCAAAAAATAGTACATGCTCAAAAATTACATGTGCAAACAGAATTCCTGAATTTCAGCATGCATCCAACCAGAACAGGACTAAGAAACATTACAAATGCCACTGCTGTCTCCACTACAGCACCCAGCCAAGGAGCACAGGAAGCTCCCCCAGGCTCCAAAGGGTTAGCATCCTGGCATAAGTCTCCATCCAACCAGAGGAACAAGGCTTGCTCCCCAAAGGAGAATTTCCAGCTGTGATGCTACAGCCTCAGTAACTGTCTGAAAATTACTGCACTTTTAATAACAACAGAAACTTAGGAAAAAACAAGAACTTTCAACTTAACACACCTTACAGAAACACCAGCTAAGTACAGGCTTCCTCCAGCCCCTCAAAGACCCTTTAAAATACCACATTAACATCTTCTGAGTTTGTTCAGATATTCAAGTAATATTTTTTCGTCATTACAGCCTTGTGAACACTATCACTATCTTCCTGAAGAAAATTCACCCTCAATTTAATTAAATGAAAAAACAACCCAAAACCTCACACAGCAGGATACCACTACAGATCCACAAGAGCATTGTCTTAAACCAATCCATCTGACACCAAAACTCATATTGCTGCTGTTCTCCAACTGCACTGCCTGTGTCAACTGCAAACACCACAAAAAGTCCAGGTTACACTCTTGGCATGCCAAGAAGGAAAACGTCACAAAGGCCAAGAAAACCTGTGAGGTTAGAAAACAAACAAACAAACAACAGTAATTTCTCCACTCTGGATTCCTTATATTAAAAACTGGGGGAAAAAAAAAAAAAAAACCAAACAAAAAAAACCAACAGATAATTTGGAGCTTATTTAGCATATCTTTTACTAAAAATAATACACTGCTGTCCTCCCTTCTCAGAAGACTCCACACTTCTCTGAGAAGCTGTGATGAAACTCAGTCACAAAGCCCATGAAATGTTTCTGACAAGCAGGATTATAAACATGCCTGTTGCTAAATCTTTAATATTTCAAATTCTTGTTATTTAAAAGGTATAAAGCAAGCAAACCCTTATAAGCAGTACTAAAATAAGAAAAAGGCACACAAAGACTACAACAGAAGTCTGGTGTGAAAACAGATTTGTTTCAAACTCTGTGCTACACTGAACAAGTGAAAACCAAAAAGACAAACACGAAAGTATTCAGGACTTCGTTTGAAGGATCACACAAAACCACACTTAAGTGACAGCAGGAAGCTACTTATCAGTTAGACATACCTCTGACTGTGAAGTATAGGACTATCTAATAGCAGAATCTCCTCTCAAATTCTGACACGCATCATCTACAGTGTCATACTTCTGATACATGACAGGTTTTACATGTTGACACTTCACAAATACATTTTTTTCCTGGCAGTTCCTTTACGAGCTAACTGCAATGATACATGATTGAAGACAGAGTGTAAATGGTACTTTTTCTCTATATTTTTGGTCCAGAGAGTAGATTTTGTGTAACAACAATCACTTGTACCCTCAAGTGAGTGAAATACTGTTCTTGCAAGGTCAGACTCAACCAACTTGACAGCTTTGAAGTAGTGAAGTCATGCTCCTAGCAGAACACACATACTCTGAAGAGCAAATACCTTTCCACAATGTACCTCCAGTGGGAATGTTCCCCACAGGAGAGCCAGGCAGCAGTAGCTCTCCTCTTTGCTCTGAGAAACCAAATGGCAGGACTCCACCATCACTTCCAACATGAATAGCACCACATTCTCCTGATTCAGGCAACACCACACAACAGAGCCCCCACAAACTTTGCTGCTGTGTCTTATGTACTCCTTATGCCTAAAGCAAGTAAGTTATGATACTCTGTTTAGGCTATGAACCAAATTTCTCTCAACAACATACTCCTTATGCCTAAAGCAAATAAGTTATTTAGGCTATGAACCAAATTTCTCTCAACAACGTACGCAGCAAAGGCAAGAACAAATAGGAGGTTTATGTCAATATCTCCAATGACTGTGGAAATAAAAAAAACCCAAAACCCAACCAACCAACAACACACACCCAAGCACTCAGTTACAGTAATGAGGAAAACCCTCGTATAGATATTCTCATGAAAACAAGCCACTTGTGAAACCAGGAAATCCAGCAACAACATTACTAATCACATTAAAGAAACAACAAAACATAATATTTCTTCTCCCATGAGCTACTTTGAAACTTTTCAGTTTAGTTTTTGGTGGTTGTTTTTTTGCTTTTTTTTTTTTTTTTCCTGCATGGCTCAGACTCAACTTCATAGAAAATTAAGAAATAAAACCACAGGCTTGGTTCTACAAGCTACAGGTTCAAGTTTAGGTTTTTTCCTTCATACCACGAGGAAGGTTATTATCTTTGCTGTACAAAACAAAATAATTTACTCTAAGATAATTAACAGCACCATCATACAGCAGTCTAGACAGGCAGTGCCGACTTAAGCCTAAATTGCTTGAAAGCAGACTGGCTGCACCGCCACCATGGATTCATTTGGAGAATCTATTTTCAGCCCAATAAGTTTTATTCCCCCAACACCTCTTCAGTTTTAGAAAAAGCAATTCCAATTTTGAGACAGAGGCCTTCCCGGCTACAACTTTTCTCACTGACTGCCTTCACTTTCCCCCCCTCTCCTTTCCCACAAATGAGCTATTAATTCCTAAATAAGCTGAATTAGTAGCTCTTTAACATCAGGAGTCACAAGGGTACCTAGGCTCTTATCTCCTGTTTAAAGGCTTGTTTAAACAAGAATTAAAAGACTAAATGCTTTAGGCCCAAAAGCTCAAATCTGCAAACACAGGTACATGACCACACCATAGTGCTCCCTGGGGTGACTGCAGATGAACAGAATAAGCCATGGAGAAGTTCTCCAAACACCATTTTCTGAAGTTTTTTTTACTGAGACGCCACAGCCTGAGCAAAAATTAGGAAACTCTCCCTCGTGCTTATCTGCTGAAACCCTGAGGCGCAACTTCTGGTTTGCATTCCCTGTTTCTGCATCTCCCTAGCACTTCTAAAAGCAAAGCACAGACTGCACGTCCAGCTTGCTTCCAAAATCTAAGTATTTCTTCGAAGGTGCAGTGGCCACCCCGAACACTGACATTACCTAATCCCAACACCAACATGGGCACTTGTTTCACACCTGATTGCCAGCAACCCCGACCATCTTCAGGTCAAACGTCCACGTGGCAATGCCAGGATGGAGAACGTCTCCTCCAGACCCACACCTCAAAGGCGATGTAAGATGCTCTAACTCCCTTTGGCTCTAAGAACACCTTAAATACCTCCCTTGTGAATGGCCTCTGATGTCCCTCTGAGCAAGTGTACTGGAAGTAGCACTCGTGATGCCTTTAAAGTATTAGTCAGGCTCTTTAAAACCGAGGACACTAGCCTCGAGTGCAACGTGCGTCCCCAGGCCGATGGTGTCCCAGCTCCCAGCCTCAGGACCACGGCGGCGTCGGCGGACACGGTCACTGCCATGGCCACAGCCACAGTGTTCCCGCCTGGCCCGGGGGAAGCTACAGCAGCGGGGCGGGGAGTCCCAAACCCCTGGCCCCGCCGCCCCCGGCCCTGCTCACCCTTCTTGTCCATGAGCCACATGAAGAAGAAGCAGGGCGCGAAGCCGATGGGCCCCCAGAAGACGAGGAGGGCGATGTCCCAGCCGCTGAAGCCGAAGGCCAGGCGGGCCGAGTTCTGGATGGGGCCCCAGCTGTTCCACACCAGGCCCTGCGCGAAGCCCAGCAGCGAGAAGAGTAGCAGCACCAGCCACCGCCGCCCATAGACGCGGC
>VWZI01009168.1:1298828-1359458 GCA_013396835.1 Psilopogon haemacephalus
CCGCGGCCGGCAGCGCCGGGGCCCCCGCCGGCTCCCGCGGCCGCCGCCGTTGCTGCTGTTGCTGCGGCGGCGGCGGCAGAAGGGGCTGCCGCTCCTCCGCACTGCTCCAGCCTAAGCCCATCTGGCGGGGCGCTGACGGGTCCCCGGCACGGAGAGGGCCAGGGGCAGGGACACCCACACTTCAAGCCTCGAGCACGGCGGCGCTGCCCCGGCCCGGCAGAGCCGCATGCGCGGTCGTGGAGGGCCGTCGGCCGCCTCCTACCTCCGCCGGCGAGGGGAGGAGAAGCGGGCCCGCCGCCCGCCAGGAGGGAGCCGTGCCGGCGGGGCGNNNNGGCGGGCAGCCGCAACCTCGCGGCCTGTGGGGGCGTGCGGGGCGGGGAAGCCCCAGGGCCGTCACTCCGCAGGGCTCGGGTTCTGGGGCTGGAGAGGGGCGGCCCACGGGAGCCGCCTCAGGGGCCGTGGGGTCCACTCGCGTATAACCAGGAAAGCCCTTGCCGTGGGGCCGCTGTCATCCCCGGCCGTCACACTACTACCGCGGCTCCGCCCCGCACGACGGAACGCAGCCGGCCGGGCTCGCTCCCGTGCCGAGCTCCCCCTTCTTCCGCTAGCGAGGGCGGTGCCGAGGGGAGCCCGTGAGAGCCGTCCCGGAGGAAGAAACGGAGGAGCATGGCCGGGGCGGAAAGCTATCGTCCTCCCGCGCCGGGTAGGTGCTCCGCGCCGCCCTGCTGTGGAGGCAACCGAGCCGCCTCAGCCCGCAGCCGCCGCGCTGCAGCCGAACACGGCCTGGCTGCACGGCGAACGCCGGCCCGGCAGCGCGGCTCGTCTGCAGGCCGCGGGCGGCAATGGGGCGGGGGTGCGCCATGGCTCTCCTTCAGCTCCTCCTCCGAAACGTCCCTGTGCGGCGTGGGTCGGCTGCGGTCACGGAGGACAGCATTGGTTTGGCTTTTCAGCTAGTGCGGGTGCTTCCCCTTTCTAAAGGGAGAAGTTCTCTTGAGGTACAAAAATCAGTCATGCCCCGAATTGGAGGGGTCAAAAAATAGGATTCATTTAGAGCTTGCACTGAAATCCGTTTTGCAATAATTTGGATGGCTGTACCATCGCGTGAGTTACATTAAGCTCATTAGAAACTATTATCATTTAAACAGATTGAAGTATATATTCATTCGTTAGGTTGTGTGAGTATTTCTCTGTATATCTACCATCTGCACTTGCCNGCTGGCTTGATAAATGCCTGTGTGCTTAATTGGGGAGAGCTCAGCAGTGGGGTCTGCGTGGGCTGGTGTTAGATCCAGTATCAATACCATAACTGTTGATGTGCTGGGCAATGCACAACTGAATTTCACACATGGTCCCCATCTCACGGTTTTGCAGCCAGAACTATGTACTCTGATTAAATTCTTCCCAAAACACACAGACATTGCATTTTGTTTAGCCCACACAGCTCTGTTGTTCCTAGACTGAGGTTCAAGTTAGAAGTTGCACTGAAGGTGCAAAAAGGAATTTTATAGCAACTGAGATCAGCAGAACTGTGATCCAAAAGAAAATTATATTTGTGTCTAAAAACGTTCGAGAGATTCCCCAGGAAAAGTAAAATTCACACACAATTAAATAACTGGGACATAAGCATGGTAACAATCTAAAATTTGAGCTTGCTGTGTACAACTGCAGTGATGCAAATACAGTAAAAACTTTGTACAAGATTCAGATTTGGTCATGACTTTATTCCAGTACTGCTTTGGGTTTCCAAATAAGAGTAATTCCGTGGTTTACTAGGTCTTTTTTAATGTGTTACCACCTCAGCATAACTTAGCCCACACCAAAATGTTCTTTCAGTTTAAAATGGCTATGTTACTACTATAATTTAATTGACTTGGTGGCATTATGCCAAAGTGCTGGCATTTGCAGGAGTAAACAAAGTGAAAAAATATTTCACTCTCTGAACATTTTTCAATTAACTCTAGTAATTATGGGGGTTCCTTGGTCATTTTAGTGGCAGGAAGCCCATCCAGAAATAATGTGAGTGGGGCTTTGCAGTGTCCTTTAACTGCAGAACTTGCCTCTTGCCTCTTACTATCTGCATAGTAGAATGAAAACTTGTGTTTAAGCAGGGTAAGTCTTAATAACTTATACAGATCACTTCACCTGGTGATGGGTTTAAAGGTATTTTGACTCCTGCATGGGTCAGCAAGAAAGAAGTTTCTGAGAAAGAGACGAAAAGAAAGGAGCAGTAAAAATAGGCTGTAAAAATTCAGGTGTATTTACCATTGACTTAATAATCATTTAAATTATTCAGTTGGTGGATTTGAAATCACTCCATCTTTTCATAGCTCTACAGCCCATATGCACATCTTTCAGTCATGGCCTGACCTTTTCTCTTCCAGCTATTTAATTAACACAGTGTAATATTCTGTGTGAATTATTCTTGTTTGCAGGATATGGTACCATTTAAATTTGTTAATGTAGGGGAGCAGTGCATTGTTGATAAACTGTTGGAAACCAAATTAGCTTTATCTTGCAGCTAGCTGATTGCATTATTTCACTCATGGGTATAATACTTCTCTAAATATGCTAATTTCACTCTTTTCTCCGTGTGGTGACATTTTTACTATTCTCATTACTGACATTTGTAATATTTGGGGTGGGGAAATCTTTTCTTGCTTTAACCTCATTATAATGTAGCTAAAGAGTTTTGAATATTATCAAATGAAGTGCACGTATATTTAGGAAAGGTTATTTTGTCTCCTGGCCCAGAACTTTCATGTCTATAGCAGGACTTGCGTGGACTTAATGGTGCCTAGATCTGAAATTGTGCTACAGAAGGCCAACCAGGATGGCATACCTCTTGGTGGCTGCCAAACCTAAAAGCTCTAAAGGTAATTGCATCTCCATATTTGTGCCTATCTGCCTGTATCTGGCCTAAACCCTTCTGGAATTCATTTCAGGAGGAGCTGGTTGCCTGGAGCTCTGATAGACTAGTCGTGACAGATAAAAATTACATGGCTGCAGCTGTTATTGCTTCCAAATACTCATCCCATCCCTCAGGCAGGTCTGGCTGATCTGCGTATGACTTGGCACCTAGACTGTGCTGATTTAAGCCTGGCTTATTAAGATAAACTGAAGGCTTTGGCAGGTGTGTTATAACCTTGAGGCATCTGGAGAGTCTAATTCAGCTTAAACACACCTGTCATATAATGGTTGAGCTGAGCAGTCCAAGAAGAGGATTGACCCCATGGTACAATGCCCAGTTCTTAGCACATTATGAAGTGCTTGTCTCAGACATCAAGTTTTGGCTGATTTGCTCTCACGTATGACTTTCTTTAGAGAGATATGACGAACTTGAGCATCCTCTTGTTTCTTACAGCTTCAGAGAGACTTGAGCATGCCCTTGGTTCTTTACATCTCTTATCCCAACAACTCCTAACATCACATGTACAATCTTGTCCTTTCTTATTGAACTTATGTCTTGCATCTGACAATTGATTGCATACAGTGCAAAGGTGAGAAACATTTTGGCATGAAATGGGCAGGACCCAAAATTTGATATTCAAAGTTTTGAAAGTGGCAACTGGCCAATTCTGAGTATTCTTTCCAGCATCCGAAAAGAGGCCTGTTTTACAGGGATTTTTCTCAGCTTCTGGACTTTGGATGGAGTTGTGACAATGTCATTTCAGAGCTGCCATAAACAGCCCTAGTGTATCAGGGAGCTGTAATAGTTCTTTTCTTTACAGCCCCTGTCATATGCAACACCTACGAAGGTGAACCTGTGAGGTGTGAGCAACTCATATTCTCCCCTCATCAAGTTTTGATATCCCTTTCTTTTTAGTTACTTAGGAACAGGATGTTCAATGTCTGCTCAGTTTTGGGCTTGATTTGAGCACCTTCAATCATGCATTCTGTACCTTTCATCATCTTTTCTCACTTTTCTTTTTATTGAGAGGTAGGTAGACTTCCAGCTCTAACATCATACAATGATTTCCTTCAAGAGGAAAAAGATCTTACAGGCCAACACCTTCTTTTTATTTTTTTCTTTTTTTTGTCTACTGACAACATTAAAAAAAAAAGTTACATTTTTCACTTAAGAAACCCAAACAGTTTTATTCTGAAATTCAAATAGCAGTGCTATCCAGTGGGCATTCATTTATACCTTTTTGATTGCAAACTGTGACCATTGCAAAGTGACCATTGTAGTGGAGAGGATTCTAGGTTTGTGGTGAGCCAGAGCTTATTGCAAGGTCCTTCAGGGAGATGTGGGGTCTAGCTTTGTGAGTGGCCAATGAAAGATGTTCTCACCAGATTCACTGTTTTGACCATACTATTGATTCTTTACTGTAGCTCTCCAAAGGAGTATGCATAAGTCACACCTGACTTGGGCTTTGAGTGCATTTGAATCTTTTTGTACTCCAACTTCTGCTTGTTCTGCCATTTGTCACCAGCTTGACAATGAACACATAGAGGATGATTCCTTAAGATTCTTTAAGGAAGCTGCATGCCCTTCATCCAGATTCCTTTTGATAACTACTTCCCTACCTCACATAGCCTTTCAGGATCAGTGTTCTAGATATGTTAGGGGCATTATGTTGGAGCTGCAACAGCAGCTTGTCACTCAGGGCCACCACATGCAAGCAACATGCAGTAGAGTATTTTGCATCCCAAAGTTGTGTTATGGAAATCCAGTTTAAAAGATTGGTGGTTTCTGGCCTTCCTGAAGACCTGAGAATGATGGAAGTTGAGACACATGAGAATGTTAGGCTTGTCTTAGGAATACAGGGTGAAAACGTCTGCTTGCCTCCTTGTGCTAAGACTGCATCAGTGTAGATCTAATTCTTTGATGCCAACAAGACAAGCTAGTCATGTTGCTCTGGTATTGGTCTGTCCATTGTGTCTCTGGTGAATATGTTTCTCTTTTTAGATCAAGCTTTGCCATAGTCCTACTGTCTTACCTCAAAGCAGCAAGGAGTAACTTAATTATTGCTGTGATATAGTTAACAATGGTAGGCATTAGGGAATTTGTTTCTATTGGTCTGTCTGGTCACACTTGGCTATTGTACCATAGGTATGCTGTGAGCTCTCCATGGGAGTCTTCTGAAGACCTGATTGCCTGGGTGGGTGTTTCCAAACAGATCCATATTGACGACGTAATGAAATATAGTTTGTCTCTTTGGCAATACAACTCTCTGTCATGTAATTCTGTATAGAAAGAAGAGGCTAAATTTATTTTTATGTGTCTCTGCTTCTCTGAACCAGGGTATATATGATTTAAGATTAGATTATTCTATGCTTTGTGATCACAGACACAACGAGATTCCATGGAGTAGATATGGTAGCACAAGGTTTTGATTTATGTTAAGAGTGTTTCAACCAGAGCAATGGCAAAGCAGTTTGGATGTCTTGCTATAAAAGTGAAACTTCAACCTTCTGCAGTTTTATTGATTTGCTAATGTTCAGGGTGTTAAATTTCTAAGCACTATGTGGTTTTGAAGACTGGATATAGAACATGTTATTGCCTCTAATACTAATATTGAATTAGTCAATGGTTGAGATAGTGGCAGTAATGTTTAAAAGGAATCTTGAGAATGTTGAAGCCCCTCTACTGAAAGGACTTTTCCAGATAACACTAATAGGTTGACAAATGCTGAGTTTTGGTAAATTTTGCATATTGCAAAAAGCTTCCAAAATTCAAAGCAGCAGCACTGCCATGGTTTCTTCTAAAATTAAAGGTCATCTTCAGACTCCAGAAAAGCAGGTGCAGCTGATTAGAACAAGAGTTCATGAACATCAGAGTGCAGATTGGGGCCTACAGAGTCCTTGATCTTTTCTGATATTTAGCTCTCGGTGTTTACTGATAAAGAAACTTTGCAGGCAGTTGTTATTTTAAAAAGAAAAGAGAGAGAAAAATCTCTGGAGGGAAGATGGCAAAGATATGTTGACACCACTAGCAGCAGTTTTTTGTATTATAAAGTTGTGAAAGATAAGCTTCTATGTAACAAGGCTGCTCTTTTTCATTAAACACATAATTTCTTTAACTTTTAATGTTTATACTAAAAAAACAGAAGTAATACTAATGAAATATTGAAGATGAAAAATTAAATTAGTAAGAGCTTGGTAGTTCACATTTTGGTGAACCGCATTAGGCCAAATCTAGCCTTAACTCTTTATTACGTCGAAGAAAGAGTTTACATTTTTCATATGAACCCGAAGATGCAAAACATACATTGGTAACAGTTTTTCACAGACAAATTTCATGTTGCTGCATGATAATCTTTATAAACAGCAGCTTGAAACAGAGGTCAGGCTCGCTTCTGCTTGTTTTACCCATGGTGAAAGAAATGGAATGATGTAAACAGATAGAATAATGGCCATACTTTTTGTTTAATATTCCTGTAATAATTGCATTCCCTGGCTCATCAGAGAATCATGGAATGGTTTGGATTGGGAAGGACCTTAAAGATCATCTATGGTCAGGGACACTTGCTAGATAAGGCTGCTTAATGCCCCATCCAACCTGGCTCTGAACACTTCGAGGGTTGGCGCCTCCTGAGCTTAATACCCTGCTTGTTCCAATTGCTTGTTGTGTATTTCATAAACTGTTCTTGAAGTTCAGGTGGTGACTCTCTCTGGTTTCTTTCAATTCAATAACTTATGTAATTAAAAAACACTTCTTTTTTTCCTTCATAATATATTACCATTTTGGCAATTATACCTCACACTAATCGTTTGTGTCCTGTGTAGTGTAATAGTTAACTGTCACCTGTACTTCCATCTTAACCCTTTTTTAGATCAGTTGTGTTACTGACTACAGCTTGTGAGAACCTCTCCTATTTTTTGAATGCTACTGATTATGGGAAAATGGTTTATTTTACATGATTTATATATTCTTTCTTTGATGTTATTTTGAAGTTCTTGTCTGTCGAGTATGCATCATGGGACAGCAACAAAGTCATAAATGGTTACAGTTTCTAACAGGGAATTTTATACAGTGCATTCACCATTTTAAGCATAGTGCACTCACATTTATTAATAACAGAGATTAGAAAAAGAAATAGGAGTAAACTTTACTTTGAAGACAAATTCCTTTGTTCTTAGAAATACAGATGTTAGTTTCAGATGTGCCAGTCCTCATACCTTCGATCCTAGTGTTATATTAAGTTCTGCATTATATTGCCTATCTGTTAGGAAATGTGAGAAATGTGAATCAGTGCCAGTGGAGTACTGAGAAGAAATGACTTTGCTGCTAAATTTCCTCAGCAGCAAGTGGGTGTCATTTACACTCCAAACAGACAGAAAGGTGGAGGCTTAAGGTGGTATCAGCCTAACTTAAGGAAGAATGGTCTCTCCTTCGGAGATACTCTTTTATATCCTGATGGAAGGTTTTGGTCGGAGATTATAGTCTTTTCCTTCAAAAGAAAATGAAATGCCAGTTATCTGACAAGTGCAGCAGTTTCATTGTTTTCACTTTGCTTTCAGCACTTTTGCCAGTAAGAAGTATACAAAGTTCGTTGGAAATACTTTTAGTATGATTTCTATTAGTTGTACATTTCCCGATTTTTGTGGGGTTTGGGGCGTGGGAGGGGAAGGCAATGTTTCAAATGGAGAATATACAGGCAAGAGCTGTAAGGGCAAGCAGTGAAAAGTATTTCTTCTACTACAAGGGACCAGAATTGCTGAGCTCATCCAAAAGCCAATTAGCTGAAAACGGACATGACTGCTTTCTAAAAGTGCACTACAGGAGAGGAGAAGAGACAACAGGCAGAAGCCGGCCAGGGATTCAGGAAGAGCTTTCTAGGAAGATTACTAGGGAATTGCGGAAGGAATATCGTAAAAGTGTGTGTGAGATGATGTGCTGTCATTTAGAGCAGGGGAAGTCCCTCCTAGGCTCAGCCTCTGACTCCACCCCTGAGAAGTCTGGCAGCTATTTCCTTTTCATGATCAGGACAGTTTGAGGTCTGAGGGCTTAGCCCATGCTCTTATCTTACTTCATGTCTTGAGTCACTCAGACTTACTGTAAGAAAAACTGTAAGATGCTCAGCCTTGCCACAGGAGGACTGGGAAGTGAGTGCAAATACAAATTCCTCCTTTGGCCTCTTTGCTTTTGATGCCTTCCTTCCACAGTAACAGAGGACAAGAAGTGTGTTGACTTCAGGCTACTAGAGTAAGCTTCAGGTGCCAGTTCTACTAGTGCAGCTGCAGATGTGGCACTGAAGATGAGAAGTCATAGTAAGAGGCTTCAAATAACTTTGAGTTGTCCAGCTGAGACACTCCATGCAACTGCTAACTATCCTTCAGTAACCAAAATATCTATGCAAATCTAGGTTGAGATGCCCCTCGGCTATGCTCCATCTGCAGTATTGACCTTCCTGGAGTCAAAAATAGTAGTAACAGCAATAACTGGTTGGGAAGTAATACCTAGGTGTTCCTGCAGTAGGTCCTGGTAACTACTCATGTAGATTTAGATGCATTGTGTTTGCCCAGGGTAGGCTGATTATAGTACATAACACTGTAATCACATGCAAATTACTTAAAGTTTTTTTTTCATTTACAGAGTTAATGTACTGTGGAATCGTTAAGTCTGACCTCCAAACCAAGTCACTTCTCTTTGGTTTGGGGAGTTTCACCATCCTCCCCCATACCTATTTTCCCACTCCTGGTTGTTGGATGGTTTTGTTTTTTGTTTTTTGGGTTTGTTTTTTTTTGGTGACCTGTGTTTTTGTATTCAAAATACCTACATTTTCTTTTTTCCCTTTTTTTTTTCTTTAATAAATGAGGATAATGAAGCATTACAGATTTGCAAGAGAAACAATTTGATGATGCTTATACCAAATATGTTACCAGGATTTCCTTGTACTCCCTCTTTTAGAAAATAATTTTAATACCTCTCAATTAAGTCTCCTATTTGAACAGCAGGGTGTTTTGGCAGAAGCCAACTACTATGCACTAATGAACTCTTCTAATTTGCTAAATTATTTTAAATGAATGGCAGTACATTTAGCTTTTAATGACAGTACATTTAACTTCAGAATAACTTTGATCAAGTCCACTTTTTGTCAGACTGCCTGCTGTGCTAAACTCTTTATTCCTAAACCTCACTCAGTTATTCAGAAAAATTGTTAATCAGTAACATTGAATTATTTTCTCTCTTAGAAGCACAAAAAATGCTGGAAAGTACTTAGCCAATTCACCGCTTTTCTTTTACCAGACCTTAGTGCTGAGTCTGGATGAATCTTCATATTTGACAACACTTCATGTAAAGACAACTGGAGAGCTTTGCTTTTTTAATTGGAAGATCTTTATTTGCAATGTGTTGCCTTTCTAAAGGAACACCTACATTTTTCGACAATTATGTAAGCTGTCACAATTAGAAAACTTCAGCTAAAACTCGCTTTGGTTTATTCAGTTCCTGGCTGGATTCTATACATGCCCTGTGTAAAGTCAAAACAGGAGATAAATGATTCCTTCTTCCTTTTGTGCTGTGAAACCACAGCATTTGTTGAGCCTGATAGGAAGAACTAATTTAAAGTATTCCTTTTCTCTTCGGGATCAGAGTACAACTGACAAAATGAAGACTCCAATGGAGCTTTTCTGTTCAAAGGGAATATGCATTTTTGTTCTCTCCTGCTACCCAATGTCCCCTAGGAATTTGATATCTAAATGCCTAAGATGTGCTATGCACATTTTGTTTCTTTGCAACACATTTTGTTTGTGCACCTTTTAGTTATATATATCTGTGTCCAAACTGTGTGCCCTTACATATGCTATACAACCTCAAGTTTTGCTTAGGAATTACTTACCATCAATTTGAGGTTAGGAAATACTGAGAAGCAAGAGCCAGCTTATGAGGTCTTTGTGAAGCAATGATAGCAATAACTAAGGAAATTATTATTATTTTTTTAAATTACTTTTTTTTTCTCTCTTTCATGAAATATCGTCAGTTCTCCAAATTATCATAATATCTAGTTGATATACTATATGATACTTACCCTTTATCATGTGCCTTTTTTCTAACAGCCATTTAGATATTCATGACAAATATTATGGGGAAATAATTACATTTGGCTGACTGCTGTTCTCACCAAGGAATACATAAAACTGAGTCAAGACAATTAAAGATTCTTCACACAAAATCAGCAAGAATCCCCATTTGTCTTTGCAAAAACCTCATAATGTTCATTTTATGTAATGCTTTAAATTTTCTGACATGTTTCAGACTTCACTGTTGATTATATCAGATTTATTGTATGTGATTATCTATACTGGCTGAAGACAGAAATGCCTACTATCTTCCCAACACTGTGCTCTTTCACTGTTTCTAAATTTTATAGGTAAATAGGTTTCCAACTGAATGAAACATAGTGACAGGACAACACTTTCCAGCCATCATTCAGTAGAGAAGCTACTTAATTTGATTGTGGGGATTTTTTTTTTTTGTTTGGCATTGATACAAACTCTCTGGGTAGCTTGAGCTCTGAGCTTCTCACTGTATAGTCACTGTGGTTTAAAGCCACACCTTTCAGAACAACAATGTGCATGTGGAAATGTGGAATCACATTAGAAGGCCATACAGAATCAAGGAACAGCTGGCTTCAGTGAGCCTTCTTGTCTCTCTCAGTAAAATTTCTGCACATCCCAACTGTTGACTGAAGTTGTAGGATAGACCCTAAAGCTTTTTCAATGGAAAAAAACAAGCTTTACAACATTCTCCCAAAAGTGCCACTAATTTCTTGCACTTCTTTGGATTTACATTCTCTAAAATAATTAAATATACTGCCCTTAAATACAATTGAGTAGTCAAAAAGCAGCCATATAGCCATAAACTTAATCTTAAGCAGGAATAATTTCATTTTTATGAGTTGGAAAATATGAGAAGGTTTGTAAGCAGCCAGCACCTCCATCATGAAAGCTACTTCTGCATATTATAATTGCACTGGTCAAAGACAGAAGATCTATTCTAAACCCTCTGGGAGCATTCCGGTCCAAGTCTTGGAGCAGCGTCACATGCTGAGCTTTAACCTTTAGCCTTGCTTACAGCCAGCTCCTGGTAGCTGCACAGCAGCATGTGCCAATATGTCTGCAAATGGCTTTTCTGCCCCTCTCTGTATACTAACCTATTGCTCAGAAACCCCCAGAGCCTCCTTCCAAATGTAGGGAAGACCATATGGTAAGACATACAGTCCCTGTAAGACCTCCTTATGTCCTGGATGTGCAAGTTGCTAGAGTGCAAGACTGAAGGCCAAGTGTCATAGATATCTGTGTCACAGCAGCACCATCCTGTCAAGTGTTGCCCTGTGTATGAGAGGAAGCATGGAAAACAGACCAAACCCCAAATTCCCTCCTGTCATCTGCCTTAAGAAAGAGAAGCCATTAAAAAAAAAAAAAAATGTTCCTTGAAGGTAAAATATTGGAGGTCCTTAATTTTGTGTTTCCAGATGGAATTTTCATGAGTGAAAGGAGAGAAGCATTTGGTTTTCCTGGAGGTCCATGGGAGAAGGGATCCCCTCACTGTAAGAAGCTCCATCCCTGATACTTCATAAACCGTGTCAAAAGAAGAGAGACTCACAGAAGTTGCCAAAGAAGTATGGCATATTGCCTGCAAGGGCTCCTTTCATCCCTACCATTCACACTTAACATTCATAGATTTGTTTTAAACTGTTCTGTTTGACATAAGTCTGCAGAACCTTCATCAATTACCTTGTTCCCAGTGTGTTGTCTTCTGTGTTTCTCCTAGCTGGCACCAAAGGCTGCCCAGTGTGAGACTGGCTGGTTCCCACCTACCTGTCCCGCTACCTACGCATAGGGAGGAGCAAGAGGCAACCAACAGTAAAGGGAATTTTCCAGTTCTATATTTTTTGACCCATCATGCATACCAGATCAGAATTTGACTCCTAAATAGTGTGACAGAATTGGTTTGTTTATTTTAAATGAGCTGTTAGGAGTCATGGGGAACCATATGAATCGATTCATTATGTTAAGTCTTAAGCATTATACAGATAAAAATTCTGGATGAGTTAACTTGACTAGAGGTTAAAATGGTGATTAGATTTTTTTTTATCATCCAAAGTTATAGTCCACTGTTTCAGCTCTATGGAGCTGTTATGTTTTGAGTTTGGGGTTTTTTTCGCTTTTGTTTTTAAATCAGGTTTTCATTCTCAATATGTCCCTAAAGAGAAGTTGTTCTGAAAGTGCTGAGTTTATTCAAGGTTGCCAGCATTTCAGCTTGACAGTTTCAGTGGGGCATTTAATCTCTAAAGAGCAAGGGAGTAAATGGAAATCTTGAGTTAGTTTAGCTCTTCAGTTGACACAGTTTTCTATTTCTAGAATTCTAGAATTAATGAAAATATTAATGAAGTTCTAAGTACTCGAAAGATTCCTGCTGGTTTGGTAGTGCTGCTGTTTTTTGGTTTAAATAAAGTGCACAGGAGCCTGGTTTGCCATCTCTTACAATTCACTATGCACCTTGGAAAGAATGCTGTGCAGGAAGAGTCACTCATAAAATTTATGTTCTATAAATTCTCGACATTATTTGGAAGGGGTTTTTATTGTTAGCCTAATTCTAAACAGTTTGGCTACAGTGTTTTACTGCCTAAGATACAAGTGAAAATTCTAAGCACATGCCTTTTTTTTTTTTTTTTACATTTTGTGTGCTAATATGCTGCTTTAAACTTTAATGTAATGTAAGAAGATTCTTTCAGTGTTTTCAATAGAAATTACTTCTAAAAAGATCTTTAAATGCGATAAAGCAATCAACCATAAGCAAAGGAGGTGTTAGTTCCCTGTCCTGTGGGATATGGTAAGTAACACTTCATGTATCATAAATCATCGCTCTACAGCCGTTTTTTTATTTTATACAGGTGGAGATGTGAAACCATTTGCTCCTGAGAGAGCCAAGGAACTTGTGATGTCTCTACAGCAACCTGCAGTCTTCTGTAACATGGCTAGTGACTGGCCAGCCCTGCACTGGAATGTGGAATACCTTTCTGCAGTGCTGGATGGAAAGACAATCCAGTTTAGGCTAGGTCTGAAGACAGTGGATTTAGGTGAGACTGAAGTGCACAGCCGTTACGTGTCATAGCTCTCACTTTTGGGTTCTGCAGTTCCCTACCTCTCCATTGTCACTGTTCAGATGTATTGCTTTGGCATTGCAGGCATTGTTTTTAGGACACGGGATTTGACCAAGGGTGGAACTCCCTTACGTGTTTATTCTTAGTAGGAAGTTTGGTGAGTAACACCAGACACCTAAGATCAAGTGTCTCAGTGTTCTTTTCTTGCTTTGTAGTGTGTGTGCTTGGTCCCAGTCCTCTACACCATTCAGTTGTTCATGTGAGCTAAACTTCCAAATCCACAAACCTGCATTAAATTAGCCAACTAACCAGTCTAGATTGGGATTTTTATCTGTGGAATGGTGATGGTTCTCACCTTCCTCCAGAGGTTTGATAAGACTGCGGTGTATTTCAGTACTTTAAGGTTCTGTGATGAAAGGTGCTATTAAAGATACTACAAAGCATTAAGAATATCACTTGATGCAAGTACAATAATTTCACCTCTAACGCTCCAGATTCACTCAGACTTCTAGGAACATGGCATGGGAGAAAGAGAGTTTTATGCATTTGATTTATAAGTTGTATTTAGAAGTATTTATACTACAACTTAATTCTGTCTGCAGCCACACAGTACTAGTTACAGTCTATCCATGGACAGGCAGAACTTCATACTAGGGAGGGAAAATACAGGAAACATGCTCCAAGGTGGCAATTTGCTTGCTACTTTAGGGGCTATGTCTTGGTTTATTCATATTTTATACCTCTTTTGCCCTCCCAACCACATACCAAAATACATTTTGCTGTGTACTTTCTCCCTTTTGCCTAAAATACCCTGTCTTGCTTCAGTCTTTTTTTTTTTTTTGCTGGGCCAGACAAACCCAGTTCTTAAAAAATATTGAATGTGAGTCATGTATTTTAGACCCCACCTAGCTGCTCTTGCTGTACTCTTCTAACCTTCTTTCATTTGGCCTACCTTTTTCTTGGAATGTAGAGTCTGCACAGAGACTGCAGATGAAAGTCTGCCAGTTCCTATGGAAGTGGTAGGATTACATCATATCTTACTTAACAAAACTGTGAAATTTGCTTTCTTCACAGCATCCTGATGTTATTATTTCATGTTCAGTTCTTGCAAGAGAAGTGATGAAACACAAAGGAGCTTGGCATTTTGGGATTTCAAACCATTTTAGCAGCATGGATTTGTGATTCCTATGCCATTTCTTGGAAAACAGAGTTTTTTTCATTTTCTACAGATGAAGTATAGAATGAATGCATTGATACACATCTTCACAGCAATATCTCTACAGTGAGGTATCGAGTTGTCGCATTACATGTAAAAGGCATGCCATTGCCAATATTGAAGATGGCATTTTCCTTGATACCTTGTTAGTGTCTGAGGCGTACCAGGTAAAAGGATAATTTTGGTTCTCATATCCATTAATTAGTAGGCATTACAACTGGGGAATCTTCTGATGGAGTGTTACGTACCTAAATGATGGACTCATGCTAGCAACCAAGTAGATAAGAGTCACTTAATAACTCGTAGTCACTAGGAATATAGAGTAGAATTGAATTAGAATTTGTATCTTTAAGTTGCATCTATGGGTATTTTGCTTGTTTCTGAAGGCATCAATCTCTAGGCAGCAATCAGTTTGTCTCCAGGAGCCTCCATTTTATGCTAATGCAAGCTAGAAATCTCTTCAAGATGGGTAGAGCTTTCAGGGGTTCTTTTGTAAGTGAATGAGACCTATGATGCTATAAAAAAATTTGCATTGTAAGGATATATTAGTGAAGTCATTAGCCATGCCATCTCACAGCCTGAAATAATGTAATACACTTCATGTGCCAGTGTCATTTGGAAGATGGTTGATAGCACTCTTGCATGCTTAGCGTTGTTTTTCAGCAAAGACCTCTCTTATTGTTCATGCTAACTTTCCCAGATGAAACAGAGGCACTGATGTGGTTAGAGAAAGCAATAGGAGAAATCAACTAAAATTGTATTGATTTATTTGATATTCCTCCCATGTATACAATTGATTGATTAAGACTAGACAGACCACCTCTGTTACAGAGTCAGAAACACAGAGTCATAGAATCATAGAATTGTTTTGATTGGAAAAGACCTCTAAAATCATCAAGTCCAGCTATTGACCTACCACCATGTCCAGTAAGCCACATTCCAAAGTGCCATGTCCTTGCATGTACAAAAAAGAAACAGGTCTCCTCCTTATAGGTGTGTTTTGATGTCACTGTGAAGTGGCTCATTTAGAGTTTCAGAGGTCAGTATGCAAGGTTCACCTGGACAACTCAAAGTTATTTGAAGCCTCTTACTATGACTTCTCATCTTCAGTGCCACATCTGCAGCCTGGATTCCCAAACTGAAAAATTCTTCATTTAAAGAAGCTGAAACTGCAGATGGGGCAGATTTGTGGGAGATACTTGGATTTTATGTTTGCTTTACTTGCTTGTTTTGAAGTTCTTCAGGCCTATTGATGCAGAAGGGACATTTGAAACATGAAAAACGTGGGAGCTAGTAGCATTACTTGTGCAAATTATTTGTACTTAACCAAGTTTGTGTTTGATGGTATTCTGACTACACAAGTTAAATAGTATCTGTCCATAAGGAGAAAAATACAATCAGAGGATTAAGCATTGACAGAGATAAGATGCCTCCAGAGAGAGTACCAGCGTTCATTACAACAACAATGAAAGTGCTATTAATCAGGAAACCCCTACCCATCTAGTTCCAGTCACACTAAAAGATTTATTTTTCTGAAGTGGGATAAAGGGTAGGCAGCAGCTACAGAAGTTGAGTTTCTGGCAGAGAAATTGCAACATTTTGTTCTGTCTATCTGATGGTACCTGTCTGATGAGCACACCAGCAATTACAAAGGAAGAAGAAAGTTTGCACAAAATGGACTTCTGTATGCAGACATTTCTTATTTTGACCACTTTCTCTGGTTGTGTAGTAGAATTAATAAACAATGAGTTTAGTCTGAAGAAGCTGGAGAGAACAAGAAGTTGTCATGCTGATCAGCCATGAGTCACAAGATCTCTGGAGGAAATTTCTTTTAGAGATGCTGGATGGAGCTGATGCTGTCAGATGCACAGATGGATAGAAAAGGGCTGCAACCTGGACATCTGCCCAAGAGGTTTTACCACTAAGGACTACAAAAAAATTCAAGCCTCTGACATTTGACATAGAGGAGGACTGCAAAGGTGGCTATAGACTCAGCAGCTGACCAGGAGGCTGAAAATGCAGCACAAATACCATACCCTGAGTAAATGTCACATAAAGCTGAGATTTGAGGTGATTATTGGAGCTGGATGGTTTGTTTGTTTTTTTTGTTTGTGAGTGTGCCCGTGCTTTGTTACAGTATTACATGGCTGTTCCTTGCTTGAATTATTTTATTAAGTAATTTTAGTTCCCTGGCAGCTGTGAATAGACATTTGGTTTTCTTTTAAGTTTAAAGAAATGGAAGAGACATTCCACTTGCATTTTTACTGTCACTTTGGGGTTATTTTCTAGGACTGTTATCCATTTTTGCAACATTTCCCTTAGTAAACATTGTCTTTCTGAGTAGAAGAGAATTTGATGTCTCTCAGGACCAGACCTTAACTTAGAAGGGCAGCTGGCTCCTCCAGCAAGCACTCCTTCCCTCTCTCCCTCCTGGTTTCAATCTGTGGCATTAGGTGGGAGAGAGGAGAACTGGTATGCCTTCAGACAACATGGCCAGGCAGCACTGGTTGCTTACTTTAGACTTACATGGTTCAACCTACAATTTATCAATTACAAAACACCTTCAGCTTTTAATCATTAAGTATTCAAAAACTGGCTAATTGTGTTCTTGCTTCCAGCTGCCTGCTGCTAACATTTTCACCCTAGCTGCAGTCTCCAAATCCAAGCAACCTGCTTAGATTGCTCAAATATATATATATTTTTTTTTTTTTTTTTAATTACCATTTATTTTTCCATGAGTTCCATGCCTTGGTGTTGAACAAGTTATAAACTGAATCAAGATCCTTGCCCTGGGGAGATCGTATCCTATAAGATAGTCTTGCTTTTCATAGTTGGATTTTTAAAATGAAGCTCAGAGTGAAGTACACTGTGAGGTAGAAAGAGCCTATTTCTTGCATTTAAAACACTTGCTCCTGAGTTATCTTGGAAAATAGGCAGTGTCCTAAGCACTCTTTGTTCTCATCAAAATATCACAGGTATTGAGCCACCTTCAGCAGTGCTTATAAAAGATAAATTAGATAAAAGGTATCTTTTATCTAATAGCAGACCATTATTCACTAAAACGATGTGCATTGTGTTAGTGACTGGGTATCAGGAAGGGCACTGGACTGTGACGCAGGGATCAGATACAGGGATTTTGGGTTGTTTCAGTTGATTTATGTGTCCCAAATGCAGTTCTTAGGTAGGGAGCCTTTCCACTGCAGAGACCCAGGTTATGGATTGCTGAATAGCAGGGCTTATTTGACATTTTTAGTTAATGAATCTGATAGTGAAGGGAAGGAAAACCACTACCTAGGCTACTACAGTGGAAAATGGCCAAATTATAATGGTAAAGGTTTGTAAAAATTGTTTTCCACCCAAAGTGAAGAGGAACAAATGTGCGAGGCTCAACTCTGTGGGAATTGCTGCAGTAACAAAATGAGAGCACTAAAGAATGAGGAGCTGCTGCTGCACAACAGTGAAAGGATCCCATTTCTGAGCAGCTCTGTGCAAGTTACACAAGGTTAAACTGAAGCTCTGTCACTGTCGTTGATGCAAGCTGCAGTAATTTTTTCCTGATAGTAGTTATAGTAATATAAGTTATTTTAATTCTCTTTGAGCCCTGCACAATTAGCAGCTGCGGGAAATGAGGATCTCTGGTTAACCACAATTAAAGTATGCTGTGATGTGAGTTATCTTGTAGGCCTTCCAAGTGACCTGACCTTGAGCTGAAAAGCTGTATCAGTCAGCCTGACCAAAGCATGGCAGGAACAAAACACTGCTGGTAAATACTTTTTATGTCTGCCAAGGAACACTGCAATACGTTTTCGTCAATCTCAAGTGAAAAATAAGGGCACACAGCATCTTAGATGGATCATTGGCACACATGTGGCTCCATAATTTGTTTCCTACACATTACTGTGCTGATTTGGTTACTACTTTAAGGAAAGGGGAAAATGAACATGCCCATCTACACATAAATCCATGGAGACAAAATAAAGGGTACAATTAAGAAGAGAGATGAAGCAAAAGACAGGTCCTCAGTTGTGTAGGGAACTTGGGCATGTTATTGAGTTACTTGAGTTACTGTACTGCAAGGTGTCTTGCACATGAACAACAGTAATTATTGGTGTGCTTTTCCCCCACAGCAAGCTCAAGGTAACAGCCATTCACTTAAACCTTAATGAAAAAGCAATAGTCTCAGACTTTAGTTATGAGTTAGGTGATGAGAACCATTTTATTGGCCAGAGTTGAGCCACCTCGTCTCACTTCATATCTGCTGTTACATTTAACCATGGCTGAGAGAGAAACTACATAGTATTTTTGCTGCTTCTTTGATCAATGC
This sequence comes from Psilopogon haemacephalus, assembly GCA_013396835.1. NCBI lineage: Eukaryota > Metazoa > Chordata > Aves > Piciformes > Megalaimidae > Psilopogon > Psilopogon haemacephalus. Next base: position 1,317,421 of record VWZI01009168.1, read on the forward strand.
TCATGTAACATTTGTCTTTTCCTTTGTTGCTCTAGTTCCCCAGTTTGAAACCAGGTGTAGCTACGTGAAGGCTACACTTCAAGAGTTTTTGGCTTGGAGTTGTGGGCAGCCTTCCTGTCTCGCTGGACCATTCAGTTGTTACAAGTACTCCAAATACTGGGCTTATGCTGACTACAAATACATCGCCAGAATATTTGAAGACAAGCCAGAAATTTTCCAGGTAAAACACTACAATTATCTCTTCCTAGTTTAATCATCGATAATTATCTAGTGAGTCTTCTGAAACATCTACTGCTATTCCCTCCCTGCTCCTTTGGCTGTTTATTTTAAAATTTGGAAATAAAAGCTATTTGCTCTCAAGCTAATGGAGAACTAGTACCAAGTGGCAGCCATCTAAAATGCTGAGTCCCCTTTTATGCACAAAAACAACACCACCACAAGTGACAAAAAGAACTGCTAGGTTGGCAGCACTCCTCTCTGCATTTAGTCCAACATCATTTTGTGATGGTTCAGGCTTGGAGTGCAGAGTCATGTGTGTGGCCTCTGCAGCTGAACACCTTCCCTGCACCTCTGTGGAAGGTATGCAAATGAGGTGAAAATAGAGTATGGAGATGACAGCCAACCAGCAGGCCTGTCATGTTGCAAATTTGCTGCTGCCCCAAATCCATCTTGGGTTCCTGAATGGTACCCAAATTAACCACTCCACTCAGAAGAGATGATGGATGCCATCTCCATGTTTTGCCTTGTAGCTCATTTTCTCAAACAGACATCTCCTTCTCTTAATATATTTAGATTATCTGTTAGTGAAAAGGAAAGATTCTGAGTCTGCAGGATTATTATACCTTGATTGTTAGTGCAGGCGGTAAAACACATGAAGTAACCAGGTATCAGGACAGCTACAGGGTATTTTCTTTTACTTTCTTCATGTCTGTCTGTTATTTCAGAGGGTTACAGAATCATGTAATGGTAGGACTTGGAAAAGACCCAAGGAGATCCAAGCAAGTTCATCTAGATCTGATTGCACAGGAAGGTGTCCAAGCATGTTTTGAAAGCCTCCAGAGAAGGAAAATGCCTCTTTGGGCAGCCTGTTTCAGTGCTCTGTCACCATCACAGTTCTTCTTTACATTCAGTTGAAAGCGGTGTTCGAGTTTGTGCCTGTTGCCCCTTGTCCTATCAGCAGGCACTGAAAAGAGCCCACCTCCATCTTCTTGACCTGCATCCTTTAGGTATTTATATCCATTAATAAGATCTGCTCTCCATCTTCTATTTCCAGACTAAAGAGCCCCAGATCTCTTAGCCTTCCTCATAACAGGATGCTCCAGTCCCCTAATGATATCTGTGCCCTCTGTTGGACTTTTTGCAGCAGATCCCTGTCACTCTTGAACTGAAGAGCCCAGAACTGGACACAATACTGCAGGTGTGGCCTCACCAGGACAAAATCAAGGGGAGAGGAGAACCTCCCAAAAAATTAGTTCATCTACATTCATGCTGCTTCTCCTTGGAAATTTTAAGAGGGCAAGATTAAGGATAGCTGTACAAAAGGTGTATTTTTTTCAAAAGATACAAAGAAAGAATAATAAATGAAGCCTGATTCATTTCTGTGCCTTCAAATGTGAAGATAGAATCATAACTCCTTGCAAACACTTTATCACTGAGATGACAGTGGGAACTGATAAGCCTCCTCAAATTCATTATTTCCTTAGAAAGCATTTCCCATGCTCCTTTTCTGTACTTTATTCTTTTATATCATTAAAATTAGAAATTTCCAGTGCTCAGGGTTTTTTTTCAGTGTCTCCTTTCCCATTGTTCTGTGGGTCAGGAGGTAAGGCTTGGGCACAGAGACCACCTAACCCTCCTTTCTCCCTTCCTAAGCTATGTTGGGAGCTCCAAGGATGTTTTAGGCTTCCCCAGGTCTTTGAGTGCCTTCCTGTATCTGTGGTCCTGCCTTGGGCTTCTCTCTGGATGCTTCAACGAGCAGCGTTTTCCTGTCTTTTGTGGCACAAGATAATAGCAGCTCAGAAGACCTGAATAGCTTGCTGCTTTACTCAGTCAGTGAAAAAAAAAAAAAAAAGGAAATAACCATTTTCCTACCTGCTTCTTCCTCTTGGCCCCATTCGAGAACAAAATTGAGTATCCAGGAATTGCATTTCTATGCAGGTGTCACACCACAACCTCATCACCTGACCTATAACAAGCAACAGATTGTACTGCAATTTTAGAATAGACACACGTAATGGTTATGCTGGGCATTTTTTTTTATTTTTTTTAAAGCAGAATCTGGAAAGGAAAAAATCGATGGTGTTATGTAAGCAAATATGGTGTATGTCATCTGCCAGGCATGAGAGTGAAGTGCAGTCGTCGGTTCCAGACTCACATGGCTTTTGAAACGCTGCTACACAATTTATACCAGCCAAAAGAGCTCTTTGGAGAAATTCTCTTCCATTCTTGTGTGAATTTGATGATAACTCCTTTTTTCTCTTTAGATTTTATTTAGATTTACGTAAGGTGATTTGAAGGGGAAAAGAAGGCCAACTGCACTGTTATTTATAGTGATTAATAGGGCCATTTAGAAGTTGTTTGAAATTTAGATTGCACTGTTTATCATTTACAGTTGTGTGGGCTAAGGTAATGATTCCATTATTCTAATCTATGAACAGTATCTAGCGTCTTACATTTTTTGTTCAGTTGATATTTCATTACAGAGTTTGAGATATAAATCAGAAGCAAGATATATGCATGAAGTTTAAATAGAAATGAGACCTTTTAAAGTGACATACGGGTACAGATTAACTTCATTATAAGCAGCAAATGAAATAAATATAATTCACAAGTAATGTGCCATCTGTTATGGTTGGAACACCTTTTAGTGCATTTCTTCTTACTCTGGCTTTTTTATTGTAGATAAGGAACCCACTGTGACAAGATTTCAGTAATCCTACCAGTTCCTTTTCAGTTCGTTGCTTAAAAACTATTTTACCCATAATCACTTCAACTATTTACTACGGCTGCAGCATTTTCAAAAAGTTCTTTTAAATCTCATATTGATTATGTGTGCCTTCTTTCCACTTAAATTGTAACAAAATACAAAAACTATTTAGGTGTGAGATTAAAGTGCAGAGATGGAGTTACGCTTAACTTTATCACTGAGATAGTTGTATTGGATTTTAAATTTTATGGCTGATGAAATCTATAGGAGCAACTTCTTTCCTTTTGATTTTTTGCTGTCTTTGACAAATGTTTATATTACACTTCTACTTTCTCTTTTAAAATTATATCTTTAAAATCAATAACTCTGAAATTCAAAATCTTTAGCAACACCTAATTTTTGGGAAGGCTATCACTCATTTTGAGGGTTTCCTGATACAGTCACGGGGAAGTCATCCTTACAATCATGTCTAGCTATAGTTTTCCTCACCCCTAGATCTTAAAAAAATGCATAGTCATCCACCTGTCTGCAAGCAGCTAGGTTACATACTTAATTGAGGAGGCTAGACTCCTGTTTCCCCTTTACACACAGTGGAAAGAGGCTTTTCCAAGGTGTGATTGAGGATGCTTTGACAAGAGCAGGAGCCCAGCTCGAATTAGGTTCCTAAAGTTAGATGATGTGGATGACCCTAATGTGCTTTACTGAAACAGAACAAAAGCTGTTATCTTCCTTTACAAGATGGGAAGGATAAAGTTCAGAGATGAAGTGATTTGCCTTAGACCATCAGGAAGCCAGGAATTGAATCTGTTTCCTAAGGCTCATTCTGGGGCTTCAGCCAAAAGGCACCAGTATCTCTGGCCAGTATACTTGAAGTGCTTTCCAGTAACAAATGAGCAGGCCCTGTAGGTGGCACGGCAAGCTACAGAAACATGGGAAAGCTTTATCTGTGCTATGTAGAGCCATCCTGCAAAATCCTTGAACTATCTGAAAAATACCTCGCTGTCGTTCCAGCTGTCATCCCCAGATGATTGCTTATAGAAGCATCAGTGAACAAGAAAGCTCCAGGATCATATTCATAATACACAGATGCCTGTTCTGCTCTTTCTCACCATGTAATCGAGTTGTTTTAAGTTCACTGCCTGCACAGTTACAAAGGCGGGAGAATGATTTGTCCATTAAATAAAAAGAAACTTTAAGAGAACAGCCTACCATTGGGAAAGAGATAAGATTAATTCTGCATTTCCAGAATACAAGGAGAAAACTGAGACAGGAGCAAAGGCAGTACCACACAGAAATCACAGAGTGCCAGCTTGGCAGGGACCCCAAGGATCATCTGATCCAACCTTCCTAGGTAGTTTAAATGAGAAGGGCCAGCATCCTGTCAAGCTGAGTCTTAAAACTATCCAACATAGAAGAATCTGCTACTTCCCTTGGGAGGTTATTGCAATGTCTAACTGTTCTCATGGTGACAAATTTTCTTCTGCAGCCCAATTGGAATCTCCCCAGAAGTAACTTGTACCCACTACCCCTTGTCTTTTCCATGTGACTCCTTGTAAAAAGTGAGTTTCCACCCTCCTGGTAGCCACCCTTTATGTACTGGTACAAGGCACCTGGGTTATCCAATTGTTTAGAAAAGGGAACAGGGATTTTTCCTTCCTTCCATTCTTTTTTAAAATGCCATATATCCGATTTTTTTTTTTTTCTAAAACCAATCCTCAGCTTGGATGAATGATTAAGAGTGGAGAAAGGAAAAAGTGTTTGAAAAGAAGTCACATGTGGCTACAAGCAGCTGGACAGTCCTTCTGTAAAGCAAGCAGGTAACTGGGGTGATATGAGAAACTGGGATGATAACTGGAGACAGAGATCTGGGAAGCTGTGTGTTCTGACAAGGAAAGAAGAAAGTCAACAGAAGAAATGCTACTAGAGAGGAAAATTTTGAAGGAAGGGACAGAGGCTGTACATGCAGGAACCCCACCAAGAGGTAAAGAGTGACTGAGCAGTAGAGCAGAAGACAAGAGGCAGAGGGAACTGAGGGTAGAGTGAATCAGTGCAACAGCTTACAAAAATAACCTATTTGTTGCTCTAGGATATAAGATGGTCTGACTTTGGCTTTCCTGGGAGAAGCGGAAAGGAGAGCACACTGTGGATTGGTTCTGAAAGAGCAAACACCCCTTGCCATTTGGACTCCTATGGCTGCAACTTAGTGTTACAAGTACAAGGAAGGTAACAAATGTGCATACATAACACAAATACAGAAATTATACTGTGCTATAGAGTTACCTTAAGACTCCTGACTGTTAATTCTAGGCCCCAGTTATTTTTGTTTTCTGAGCTGTCAGTGACTGAAGAGCATCAGAACTGTTTTATAGGAAAATAGCAGAACTTCAGAGAATTGGAGCTTGGGGCACGACGGTAACGGAATTGTCTTTGCTCTGTCTGAGGATGGTTTATCATATGACTTATGTGGTTCAGCAATAAACATTTTAATCTTACTAGCAGTTAGGAATTCAAGAATTTGGAATGAGGAGATAAAGAGTTAAAAAGCCTAGGAACAGAATGGAAATAAACTACTTTAGACTTCTGTGATATTCTTTGTGCAAGAGCTTCTAATAGCCTGCTAGCATTAATTTAAAAGGGGAACATCAGGTTGGGAGCAACCAGCTGTGAGCAAAGTTGAAAAGGACACTTGAAGCTCTAAACTAATTTTGGAGCATGCAGCTTTGTCCCTGTATCTTTTTACCTGTTTACATGCCGTCTTTTTCTTTTTGCTCTTTTTCCCTGGTATACTGGCATCAGGGAGTTTTTGCTATCTATTACTGCTAGAGTCACAAAACAAATTGGGTGCATTTTTTAGGTTTGATGGTATATAGTGGAAGGAACAATTTGCCAGTGGGATTTTAATGTGATTAATTACTCTGACATTTTGTGGAACAGTAAAATTAAGGTGGTCTCGAGATTAAAGTGCAGGATTGGAAGACAGGCATTCTGACTTCTATATTGACCAGTGCTACAGGCTGACTGGCTTCAAGGCACTCCTTTTTGCTGCAAGCAGGCCTGTAGACTACAGACCACATCAGTAAACATTATGCATTGGAATACAGACATTTAATTGTATTTAGATCCAGAAATCTCAGTGAAAACCACAAGACTTGCATGTCTGAATATCTTCTAAGGGTAAATACTGTGTATACTAAATAAGCACAGTAATGGTAGAATGATTTTGCTTGGAAGAGACCTTTAAGATCAACTGTTAACCAGCGCTGCCAGGTCACTTCTAAACCATGCTACCATGCTGCTCAGAACCACATCTAACAGACCTGATACATGCCCTGCCTCTTTGATCTCCAACTCCAGCTGTTGGAATTAAAGCCAGAGTTCCAGCATCACATAGCTATTTTGCCTGCCTTCCCAAGACGCTTCCTCCCACTCTGGTAGAACAAAATCCTTGTTGCTCTCAGGGAAAGATGAAGCCTAAAGCCTCTGCATAGCCTGAAAAGTTGTTTTCCTCTTCAGAGCAAAGCTTATAAATAGATTGCAAACTTCCACAAGCCTGTGAATCCTGTGCTTCTTCAGAGCAGAAAGATTCCCTTTTGAGACTCACAAACAAGACAGGCTTTGTAACAGAGTATAAGCTTATGCTAAACTTAAATAGATTTGCCTTTACAGGAAAGCCAGGGATGACTCCTTAGCCCTTTGTTGCTATCTTGAATTTCCTTCTTGCATCCCTCGGGCTTCTTAATTTTTTGCTTCGTGATATTGCTTTGTCATAAGCCTGCAGGATTAACCCATGAGCCTCCTAACCTAGTTATTCTCTGTCCCTTCAGAGACTCTAGTTCAGAGGGCAAAATAAAGTTGCAATAGTGCTTGAGTTTCAGGATAACTATGTTGTATACTTGCACTCAGCAGTAGCTTTGGTAATTACCAGGAAATGTTGGTGGCCAATGGAACTTCCATCTGTGCAGTTCTGGCTATCCTACTATCCTTGTCTCTTCTGGGATTGTGCCATTTGGCTCCTCCTCTCCCATTTTCAGATTTATGACTTAGAACTGACAACCAGCAGCAGTAGGCAAAAAGAAAGAAGCGAGTACCAAGGAAAGAGACAAAAGAAAAGATGTTGCCGAAGGCTGAAACAAAGAGAAGAGCTACTTAAATTGTCTAACTGTGCCACAAAGTACTGCCTTTCTTTTTCCATTGCTTATTGCATGGGTCACTGTTGTACTGATTGTCTGGCACGTCTCAAATGTAATAAATTCTCCCTTTGTGTATTCCTTTCTGGTTATTTCCATCACCTAAAGTACTGCCATATAAAACTCCTATTTCTAAGTAACATATGTACCTGCTAAGATATTTCATTTATAGTACCCATAAAACTGTCACCACCAGTTCTGGCATATTCTTTTTTCTTTCTTTGATAATGTCTAAGGGAAACAGGAGCACTCGCTCTTGAGGAGAACATCAGTGTCTCAGCTCTGCTTGGCCCCACACTGCTTCTTCGGTTGCAGAGAGAGCAACCTGGAGCATGAGTGCCCTGATGAGCAGAGCTGCCCTGTCCTGTTGAATTTGGGGATGTAGTCACACCAGTGACCTTTTTGTGATGTAGTACTCTTAACAATAGAACATGGGTGCTTTAGAATGCTTTTGTCTGTGAATGTTTCTGGGTTGTATTTATATTGTCTGTGGCATGGAGACATCAAAATGAGTTTTACTAAGAACAAGGTGGTTGTGACTAACAGCCAAGTAAGTGCTGTAGGTGACAGACTGTGAGAGTTGGGGCTGTTCAGTCTGGAGAAGAGAAGGCTCCAAGGAGACCTCATTGTGGCCTTCCAGTATCTGAAGGGGACATACATGAAAGCCAGGGAGTGACAGGACTAGGGAGAGTGGAGTACAACTAGAAGTGGGTAGATTCAGATTGTATGGAAGTTCTTCACCATGAGGAATGTGAGACACTGGAACAGGTTGCCCAGGGAGGTGGTTGAAGCCCCATCCCTGCAGGTCTTTAAGGCCAGGCTCTGAGGAACCTAATCTAGTGTGAGGTGTCCCCATCCATGGCAAGGGTGTTGGAACTAGATGATCCTTGAGGTCCCTTCCAACCCTGACAATTCTATGATAATTTGAAGATTGGAGACAGGTGATCATGCCCACACCCCTTTACTGTTACCAGTGTAAATACACATTGCCATACTATGGGTATGGCAGCTATTCATTCAGTGGATGTAAGAGTGTTGTCTCTAACAGAACTATTTCCCGTGGTTTATAGAGCAATTGTTAATGCTCTGAGCATCTGTAAATGCTGCGTGTTGCTTTGTAAAAGGGAGACAGGAGGAACCAGATGGAAGAACTTTATGAAAATATATATTTTATCTGCCTTTTAAAAATAACGTGTGAGAAGCTGTAAATCTTTTCAGATAAAAAATTTAAAAGTGGAATATTTAAAAAACAGTTTTAGGAGACAGCCTGTGAGCACTGCCTGTGTTCTCACTGCGTAGGAGATTCACACAGTGAGGCAGATTTATGTTTTATTGAAAACCTTGCTACTGCCTTTAGTTCTTTGCTGTAACTGACAGGCACTGAATACATTTTTATCTCCTCTCTATTTTCAGGAAGAGATGGCACCTCTTCCCACCTGGTGACACCAGTTTCCTTTATCCCACCAGGATCCCTTACGAAGAATCCAGTGTGTTCAGCAAAGTCAACGTTGCCAACCCTGATCTGAAATGCTTTCCTGAGTTTAGGAACACAACAGCTCATGTGGTTACACTCAGTCCAGGACAGGTACCATTCACGTATGAGCTCTTCTTTCCTTTAAAGATTCTAGTATTATTTTTTTTTTTTAGCTAGTTAATTAAGGGCTAGGAATTCTCAACAAACTGACTGTGGAACTTCTCTCTCCCTGTCCTCTGCACTCAGGCTTGATACATTTCTCTCAGCATGGGAACTTTCTTTGCTTGCAGTTATTTTACAAGCCCTTTTTGTACAAAAGCCACAAACATTTGGAGAGTTAGTTCAATCAGCTGCTGAATTCCATCCCAGTTCTTGCAGTCTCCTCCAGTTTGTCTGCTTTAAAACTTTCTTGAACGGTACTCCAGCCTGACTACTCTGAACCAGTGTAGTGTGTTCCATAAAATGTATTTGATTAATGAGCATGTAGAGTCAGCAAAGGAACTCAGAGTTTGATAGTGAATAGCCTTCACCAGGGAACATTGGCCCAACTCGTTGCTTTAAGAGTAGAGTACTGTAATGATGATACTTGCATTTAGAGTGCACACCATTCAGAGGTTTCATGGTGCTTTACAAGGATGTGAGGATATTATTAGCCCTATTTTACTGAGAAAGTTCAGCTGTAAGTGCCGGGCTTATAGTCACACAGAGTCAGCAGACATATGAGAGTAGGGCTCAGGACTCTTAATTCCTAGTCTCCTGCTGTAAGTAGCATCCTTCTTTATTCAATCAACGTGGTCTGTCTTTGGAGCTTGAATTACCCTTTTTCATTTGTGCAGCAGTGCACGTCCTTGTAACACACTCCTGCACAGCTTAGGCTGTCAGGCCTTTCCATAGGAATTTTGCAATGTTCATTGCTTCGACTGCTTACGACAGTGGAGTTGTCACTTCTAGAACCATTTCAACATTCAGTCCTATCAGATTTTGTCACTCTTTTGACTTGCTAGCTCATTGACCTGTGCAAGTGTTCCCCTGTCCCTAGTTGGCAAACTCAACTACTTTCAACAATGTAAAAGGACAAGTTTTTGCTAATCCAGCTAATTTTGGGTAGGCAAAGCAAAGAGTGCAGGACAGTAGCTTCCAGGAAGAGGGTGAGTCTTTCTCACCTTGTAAGAATCTGCTTTTCTGGTGGTGCAGTTGTAAATGGGGAATGTGTGATCAGCCTTCATTGTTTGCACTACACTAGCTCCTAGTTGTACTCCTAAAGCATTCTGTGCCTTGTAAGGTTGCAGCGTTCAATAATGTAAAGCACAGAGAACAAATTTTAACTATTGATAAAAATGCCTTATCCATTCAGCAGTGCATTATCCATGATCTCCAACACTATTTCAATTTATAATCTCCTTTGGAACGATCAAGTGCGGTAGTGAACCTTTAATATGATCTTAATTTTAATTAGGCTTAAAGCAATTACAAATTAATCTTGCTAGGAATAAAGATCTTGAGCCAGCTCAGTAACACAAGTAGTCTGCATTGCCGTGAATAAGATACTGTTTAAATTTCTGGGGAGAAAGTAATGTAGAGGCATTAAAGGAATAGTGAAGTATTGCCTTTGTCCATTTCAGCAGCACCTTTCGGGTGCTGCTTTCCAGCATCTCAGCCAGAAGCTTTTGGGGAGGTGGCTGGGAACTGCTGTGATTCAATGGAGAGGAAAGAAGTGACCTAGAATAATTCCATTGTTAACAAAGAAGAGGATCACTAAATAATAACAATCTTGATACATGCTGAGCAGTGGTTTTTTTTTTTCTTTTGTGTAGAATTGATACTGTTACTGCAGAATTTGCAGCCAGCCTAATTTTGTGATAATTTATAGCATCTCCACTGCTTCCCAGTGGGCACACAGAACGTTTTGGATTGCATATTTTAACAAAAAAGGGTTGAAAAATAAAGACAAAGGTGTTCTTAGGTATTCATAAGAACAACTGCAGGTAGGGTGAGTGCTGCTTTGAATATCAAAAACTTCGTGTGTCTAATGCCACCTTCTGGTCATTGTTTTCTACAGCCATTTTTCTACACCTATTTAAAGCTTCAAGAATTCCCTTCCTATAATATTGCACCAATGTACAATGCCTACTTCAGTTGCATCCTTTATGCCCTTTCACAGTATGACTCAGAGGTGTACTTCTGCTAAGAATTTAGGTAGTTGGCTGGAGGTTTACCTTTTATAATGTTTCGTCCTGTACTTGAAGAGTGGCTGTGGACTGAATTTCCACAGAGGTGTAACAAATTAATAGAATAGAATCATAGAATGGTTTAGGTTGGAAGGGACCTCGAAGATCATCTAGTTCCAACCCCCTGCCATAGGCAGGGACACCTCCCACTAGAATTCTATCAGTCAGATGCAAGAGTGCCTTATAACCATTTGGACACGGTCGTCTGTGTGATGACTGCAAGGCTGAATGACAAGTATGGAGTAGGAGGTTGACTGTTGGTGAATTGGTGCTCAGTGAACTAGTGAGCTTTCACCAAAGCATTAGTATTTTGGTTTACTTGTTTATAATTTCTGTAGTACTTCTAGTAATATGTTGGTTGTTTTCACAAATACTGCATAAAAGATGGTGAATGGGGCAAAATGTTTGTTCTAGTACATTCCACCCCACACTCTGAGACAGGTGCTAAGATGGTTAGAAGTAAAATCTGCTGCCCTCAACTGAAAACCCTATCCAGCACAGATGTCCTATCTGCCATCAATGGGAAAAACCTGGCACTTCTGCAAGGTGATTCATTCTCCCTGTCTCATACAACTACCATCCTGCAGGACTTGGTTTCAGCACAGGCTATAATAGAAGCCTTTGCTTCACTTTTTTAATTATTAAAAATCAGAGAGATAAATCTTACCTGAAAAGGCTACAAAAAAACTGAGATGCTCTACAAATACAATATCATTGATCATTTTTTGCTCCGCTCCACTTCTCACTAGCTTCATGCTTCCTTCCTGCTCACTAATTGTTCTTAATCCATCTTCCTCTTAATCCATATCCATACAACTAGACAATGTAAAAAGATAAGAAAGTAAACCTCACTATGTCTGAAGGTGGACACAGGAGGCTCCACACATCTGCTCTCCCAACGGAGACCCTGTACACTGGGCTCCCATGAGTAATGCCTTTCCCTCTCCTGCTGCTCCAAACAGGATGGGTAGTAGACAGCAGGACCCTTGCAATTGTAGGCAGCTCCCAGCTGCCCTCCTGCCTTCTCTTCTGCTTCTTCGCCTCATTCTGCAGGAGCATCCTGGAGCCAGAGAAGTTGCAGTGAAGGTGCAAACACCAGGGATGCAAGGGAAGACCTGAAGACCTGACTTGAGCTAGTCTTAGACACACATCAAGTCCGAGAGAGATGCTCCTCTCCAGCTTTATAAGATATTCTCAGTGTGGGGAGCAACACTTAAGAGATCGAGGTTATTTCTTGCTCTTTTTCACTGTGGTCTGTTGCTCAGCAGCTCTCCTCCTCTGCTTTTGATTGGCTGCTTTCAGAAAGTCTGAGAAATACAGCTCAAACTCAGTCTCTGTCCACAACTACAGCTATCAGTAATGTCCTGCATATAGCTACAAGGTTTTCTGTTTCTGTGCAGTGTCTAACACATTATGGAATACTGCTCAGCAGCCAGGGCTGTCAACAGTGCAAGGCAGACCTTTGACTTCTAACCTAACCCTGAGCAAGCAGAAATCTTCAGTCAGGGAGGTATTTCCCTATGTGCCACCTTTAAAGAAAAGGGGTGAAAGTTTCAGTTAGAGCTGAGAGTGAGGAACAGCAGAAAAACAGTCTGAATAACAAAAAAACAAAAAAAAAAACCCCAAAAAAAACAGTTGCTCCTGAAAAAAAAAATTACAATGAGTCAGGAGATGCAGTAATTCAGATTTTCAGAAGGACAATGAAATGTTCCAGCTCAAAGTATACAAAATACTTCTTTCCAAGGGGTTACAGTCAAAAACTACTTCTGCTAGAGAAGAGCTTAAGTGATTTTTTAAAACCAGCTTAATTGTCTGTAGCATTATGCATAGTAGATGGCTGAGAATTCTAGTTTGGGAAGAAAGAATTTTCATGTGGGAGGCTACACAGCCAGTCACCCCATAGAGGACCCCAGCCCAACCTCTAGATACCAGAACTTTTCTCTCCATCATAGAAGAAGCAAAATATCTCTGATATGAGTTTACACTAGAACTGGTGGTGGAAATACCACTCAGCCAGCAACACACATGGAGAATCCTGCCTGTTCCTAACTCTACTTTTCCACCTCTCCCTTGATCTTGCCTGGGTTCTTATGGACACAGCATGGTAACAGCCCCATCTCCTTCCTGTGCAGTGCTTTTACCCAGGGCTGTGCCTGTATTTCTGACTTTAGTAGCCTTTGGAAACCTGTTCCAGCAATTGGGAAGACACCAGCATGGGAGAAAGAGGGAAGGCAGGTTAAGAAACACCTTCCTAGCATCAGGGCATCAAGGTACCAACTGGAATGGCAGCACTCTGTCACTGAGTCCTCATGCAGTCCTGGCACAGACCTGACTGTAGGATTGCAGGCAGTTCTGGGATTTGCTTGAGTCCTCCCATAGCCCCCATCTTTATGTAGCCATCACACTGGTGCTCTTTGGTACTTCCTTTCCTTGCACATTTACCTAAATATCTTTTTCTAATGAGCAGGAAATCCTTGGTATAATGTTTTGCTTCAGGGTATGCTCTCCTTTTGAAGCAATTCCACCTTTGCCCCACCTTTGCACTATATCAAGTTAATCATGTCCATGGAGAATTTCAACCTGCTCTGTTCTCTGTGCTGTACAAGTCTTCAGCATTGCTCCGCTTGCTCTCTCAATGTCCTTTTTATATCTTTCCTCCCATTACAGACCGGAATTTCATTATATCTTTTCTGAGATTTCTGTCCTACTTTGACTTCATCTGCTATATTTGCCTATCACTAGCCTAAATATTAAAATTATTTGATTGGTTGCTTTTAAGATCAGTATCTTTCCAGCCCACAAAGCTAGATATACTCTGTAGAAAGCAGGGTAACACAGGACTATTGCTTAGCTTGGAATAGTTCTGTCTTGCTCTGGGACTTTACATTTTCCTTGTGAAATGTTTTCTGCATTTTTCTGTGTGTATTATTTCAGTGTGGTTTTCTTTCACATTTCCTACTGAAATGCAGTTCCAAATGCAGTTCAATGTGTGTCCCATATTAAAAAACACATGGAAGCCTGCTTTATTTTATTTTATTGTGGAATTGATGGATAAGGGCAGGGCTGGTGGGGTTTTGTTTCTTTCAGATTGTTGAGAGGGTTTGTTTTTTTTTTCATTTTAGTTTGCAAACCTAGAAGAATGCTGCTTAACTCTGCTGGCTTTTTATTTGTTGTTGTTTATTTGGTGTGGTCTTGTTGTGTTCTTTTGTGGAGTGGGGGAGGCATCTTTTGTTAATTCTGCTGCACCCCTGCCAGCTGTATTTTTGGGGTTTTCCTTTTTTTTCAGTTCTTCATTTTTCTTCAAATTTTGTCTTTTTGGTTTTTTGGGGTTTTTTTGCTAATTCCTGGGTTTTGATGCTATAAATGCTTATTTTAGCAAGAAGAAGCCTGCCCATGAATAAGAAGGAGATAATGTCTTTGTGGTACCTGTTACACCTCTGAGTCACAGCTCTGTGACTCCCCTATAAATTGCATCAAACAGCACCAGCTGCAAAAATACACAACTCTGCAGTTATTAACCTGCTGGCAAGTAAAATCTTATTAGTGTCTCCAAAGACCAAGTCCCTCCTCTTTGGTTTGTTGAAAAGATTGTATTTTCTTCCTAGTTACAGCTCCTCTTTCCAAGGCAATTCTGTCTCTGCTTTGTATGTGACTCATATTAAGCCAGCATGTTCCATTCCTAATTTCCATCTGTTTTTTTTTTTTCCAGGCAGCCCCTCTCAGTGACACGTTTATGCACTTTCCTTAATACACCTTTTACTTTTGTTCCCTTGCTGCATAATCCTGCACCATACTCAGTTCCCTTGTGTCTTCATCCAGTTCCCCAGCATGTTGCAAGCTCACTCTTCCAGTGCAAGTCTCACAAAATGGACCCCATTGTTGGAAAGACCTACTTGCTGCAGAAGCTATGTCCTTTGTGCTACATAACAAAGTTTCCCAGGGTTCATCATTAAATCCTGTCACTTTGAGGGCACACAGGTTGTTTAACAAAGTTCAGAGTAAGGTCCCCTGTAGGTCAAATGAATCTTTGAGTTCTGGTATGATTCTGCAGCCAGTGAAACATGGGCAGCCACTTGCTAACAGATAAAGCCATTGCAGATGATGCAAATGCACTTTTCATTTAAAGTGTAGGTTCCTTTCATAAAAGTCCCATTCTGAAACTTGCTCAGTGTTGAAAATGTGTTTTGGCTCCAGTCTGTGTAGGGTTTCATACACTTTTAGATGTCAGGAATAACTAATTGGTGATATTTTTAAAATAATGGCCTTGCACAGACTGACTTCCTTCTGGTTTTTTTATGCTGTATTGGATTAAAGTACAATTTCCAAATGTTTTTGACCTTTAGAGAGCCAGTGGTTGGGGTTTTTGTTTTTTTTTGTTTGACTTCAATTGAAACCTGCAGAGAACATTTTGTTCTCTGGTCCAAAACTGACTCCACTCTGTCTTCTAAGTAAGCGTTTGCAAGATGAGGGCCACAGTCATTGTTTCCTGCACTGACATTTTCTCATTAGCTGTGGTTTGATGTAACAAAGCACAGGAGTATCGAGGTAGCAGAACATTCTTTTAAGTGATTTGTGTCTACCAAGAAAAAGACTTCTCTGCAATTCAGATACAGATCACTGCTTCACTTTCCCCATCCTGAAGCGTGTTTTTATCAGTCTCCGACCATTTTTATTCCTTGTCAAAAAAACATCCTCTATGCTTTTCTAGATAGTTCTATGTTAATCTAATGCTTAGTAATCTCTAAAGCTTGTCCTATATCATCAAGACAACATTAGCATCTTTGTACCTTAAAAGCCATGGGTTAGAATCAATTTTGTGTCACAGCCATTGCCTTTATGTAGTTGTAAAGCTTTGATCTGAACTAGACTGTCATGATTCCTGGGACACCTTCTTTTAAAAACCTGTCTACTAATAGTGCTCAGTTTAATACTGGTGATTATTTACCACAACTAAAGTTACATATTGTTAATCACCTAGATGAGTGTTAGGATACCTGCTTTTTGGAGAAGCCAGCTGGCAGTCCTTCTAAAGGGACTGGGAAGTGTACTCAGAGAGTCTACAAAAGAATTCTTGTTTGGCTGAGACGTTCTCTAAAGCCCTGTGCTACTGCTATAAGGAGCTACACTCCTTTTGTACAGCCTGCCAAACCCTGCTTACCTAAAGTAGTTATATAAGGTCACAATCCTGCTTCACACGAGGAGGAGTTTGGATGAGAGGTAGTTCTGGATCATGCCCACTTCTTGCAGGATAGTTTTGGTACAAAGGGAGAGGATATTGAAGTCTTGAGAAAAGGTTCTTTAGAAGAAAGAGAAAAGATCACCTCTAACCCCCACCTCTATTCCTTGCCTCCTTCTGTCTCTGCATTCTGCTGGTAACCTAATGCAGTGTTTCTAATTCCAGGTCCTGCTTGTTCCAAGGCATTGGTGGCACTATGTGGAATCCATCGATCCTGTCACTGTCAGCATAAACTCTTGGATTGAACTGGTATATTTTCGTTTTTATCTCATGGTGATGCAGTACTTTCAAGTCTGAACTGACTTCTTTCCCTTGCCTGCCAGGTTTAGCACTACTGGGTATGTTCTGTCCAGAGGCTGAGGAGGAAAGAGCCTTTATGAATAGTTTTTTTCCTGAAGAACCTTGCAAGGTTCCAGATCTAGAGTCTCAATTTAAAAGAGATCATTCCAGTTTACCTCCATCAGGCAAACAATTAAACAAAAGCTAAAGTTTTCATGTCCAGTTTCTTGTCCACTTAGCCAGGCTTAACTGGCTTTGTGTTGAATAGGAAAAAACAAACAGCAACTTCACCTCAAGCACATGCTGACATGGCAATCTAAATTAGAATTTAAATCAGATTAGTGTGAGAGGAAGGAGGTGGCAGAGGATTTTTAAGTCAACGTTTCTCTGTAATAATTTTGATTTGCCTAGAGTTGGATTTTCTCAAGCATTTAATTAATTTTCTTTTCCCCCGGCTTTGATTTTTCTTCTCAAGTTTACCAGTACATATGGGATGGTTCCAGGGATATCTTAGAATAGTTTGTGTTGGAAGGGACCTTTAAAGCCTATCTAGTCCAACCACCCTGCAAAGAGCTGGGACATCTTCAATTAGATCATCCTAATGCTCTAGGAGGTTTTCTGATTCAAATAACTTTATCACTAATCCTATCCAGATATGTAGAAACAAGACCCTTTAAAATAGCCTGTGAAAGCTGCTTATTTACTGATTTGCTTTTTTGCTTTTTTCTTTTTTTTTTTTTTTTTTTTTTNTAGACTGAAATCTGCAGGGAAATGACCAGTGATGTCCAGTGACAGGACAAGGGGCAGCAGGAGAAAGCTGGAGCATAGGAGGTTCTGTGTAAACATCATAAAAAACTGTTTTTCACTGGAGCACTGGAACAGGCTGCCCAAAGAGGCTGTAGAGTCTCCTTCTCTGGAGACATTCAAAACCTACCTGGATGTGGTCCTTTGTGACCTACTGTAGGTGATCCTGCTGCAGCCGGGGAGTTGAACTTAATCTTTCAAGGTCCCTTCCAACCCCTAGCAAGCTGCAATGCTGTGACCTTATGTATTAAGCTGCTGCTCAAAGACCAGACAATACATTCCTCATGCCAACATTGAACCCAATATTTGCAGAGCAGGGAAACTCACTTGGGCATTTCCTCTCATAGAGAAATTTTCCAGAATGACACTATGGATTTAGGAAGAACAGCAGCCCCCCCAGCCCATACCAAGCTGTTACAGCACCCTAAATACAGTCAGACTGTGTCCAGTGACAATCCACAACAATACTGAGAAGCAACCATCTAAGCCTGCCTTACATTTGAGCAGCCTTTGAGGCAATTCTGAGAAACTGGCAGTGCTTGGAGAGACCCTGATGTCACCATACACACCTGTACCCTAAGCTGTGCCTGACAAGCTGTCCTTCTGTGGAGGAGCAGGTCAGTACTGGATCGGTTGTGTTGGGCTGGCAACTCCCATGTGGCTGGGTGGTGCATTGCTAGCTGTTCTTACGTAGTGCCAGAAGAACAAACAGAGCAGCTCAACTCCATGGCCTTTCTGGTCATTAAGGTCTTGCAGAAGCCACCAAGAACCTGTTTGGTGACAGCATCTGAGAGGTCAGTGGTTCAAGAAGAGGTAGTTGTGTGCCATCATAAACAGAGGAGCATTTGCTGAATCTCACTAATTAGTAACACACACTTCCCCTTCCCAAAAATCAAAAGCTGCCATCTAGCAAATGTAGCTATTACAGCCCAGGTGGAAGTTCCTCACAGAAACTATCCCTGGCAGCACTGTCAGGTGCTGCTGCATCTATAAAAATAAATTCTGACATGGATGGTAAGAGACAATACTGAACATTCCCATTACCAAATCAAGCAGTCCTTGCTTGCAGCTGTTACCAGCTGCTTTCATACTGACAGACATGAATCATGCCAACATTTATAGTCCTAGTGAAACCATTAATTATACTGGCAAGACTTTAGAGGAAAAACTTTAATTTGTTTTCAGCTCCATGTGAGCTACTCAAAGTATTCCCTACTTCCTGATGTACTCTCATGCTACAGCTCTGTTATTCAGCAGACAAGGATGAGCACCAAGAGTGCAGCACCTCAATATGCACATGCAGATACCAAACTGTGTTTTGGAGGCTTGTTATATGAGGCCATTAGTAGGCCAAGCCTCCAAGGCCACAAAATGCTAAATGCACTTCCCCCTGCTTCTATCCCAAATTCTGCTCAGGTTTTCAGGATGAATTACTGCCTTCGACACTCATACTAGCAAGATTCATGGCTTGCCTGAGGTGTTCCCCAAAGCCAAGATCAGGCAGTTCAGGGCTATGGGTTGACTAAGTTACATTTTTCCTCCAGAATCCATGTGTCAGTGAAAGCAGATTTATGTATCCACTCCTGGGCAGTTGTCACTGAAATAACCAAACCACTCACCCTGTTTGGAGAATCTTACTGTCTCCTTCACACTTAACTGAGCTTCTGGTATATGGAAGGGAAGGGTAAGTAGGAAGGAAAGCTAAAAAAGAAGAGATCCTATAAAGTTTTGTTCTTCTATCCTTAACTAACTGGTATCCAGCTGCCCAAGGGGATGATGCAGGAACTGAAGACCTGAAAGACAGAGCCAGTTACTAACTTAGGTTGTAGTTTTGCAGGAGAGCTTTCAGAGGAGACACATTTTTTCCTTCTGCTGATGTTTAAAACTGCAGCAGTATGCAAGCTGCTGTTACATGCTAAAATGTTTCCTGCATTTCTTTAAGACTCACCTTTTTGCCTCTGTAGCCCCCAGATAGTTGCTGCTTGCTGTAACATGCTGTGTGTTTTAAGTACTTCAGCCATAATAGGTAGATCTGTAAGATTTGCTGTGTACTTCTGTGGTCCTTTTAGTCCTTAAGAGCTATGTAAACGCATACATTAATTAAATGTTAACATTGCACTGTAATCTTAAGCACCAGATTCAATTAATAGAAAACTAATAAGGGGAAAGATTGTATACACACACTGGAAGCTATTTCTCGCAAATCCTTTTTCAGATGAGTAGTTGCTGTTACCCATGTGGCAGCTGTACACGAGTAGGAGCATCAAAAGCCTTTCACTGACTTTGCATACACAAGTATGGCTTTCAAACAAAGGCCATCCGTTTAGTTCTTCCCAGGATCTTCCTGCTTTCTGGAGAGACTCATCTCCAAACGCCTTCTGTTCTCTTGAGGCAGGATGCAGATCACGAAGCTCGTGTAGAAGAAGCGATAACTCGAACGCTGGTATGTGCCATAAAATCAGCAGAAGATCCCAGTGATGGAGAACTCTGGCTAAATCCCACAGAGGTGAGCCCTCTCTTGCTCCCATTACAGCTTTTATAATGGCATTTCCTTAGCTCCCCCTGAGTCTTTTTGCTGCCCCAGAAAAAGAATTCTAAATCCCTTCCCTTCACGTAGCAAAAGCAATTAATGGAAGACAGTCCTGCTACCTCCTTTTAACTGCATGTATCCTGGGTGTTCTCTTAGGCTGAGGCAACATCCCATGAAATCAACCTTCAGTACCTGAATAAGGCAGTGTCTGCATATTTCAAGTGTCAAAAGGCAAGTGTGCCAGACCAGGCATGCTCCAGCAGCACTGGTGCAGAGCAAAGAACAGGCACCTCATGCAAGAGAAGGAGAAGGGAAGCTGACTGTCAACCAGAGGGCTGCAGGTTACTACCCCATGAACTTGGCTTTGCAACGTTTAAAGCAGAAGAGCTGCAGAAAATACCTTTTGGGCCCCATCTTATCCCAGTTTTACCACAGTCTCAAGAAACGAGCTCAATGGGTGCAGCTGTGGTTGAAAGTGACAGTAGAGATCTTCTCCAGGAAAACAAAGGAGGACATTTTGGAAAATTACACTGCAGCAGGAAGCAACTGTTAAGGAGTGATGACTGTGAAACGCCTGCACACCAGATGCATTCAGACAGCAGTCCAAATGCCTCACAGGCAGCTCTATCTACCAATGATTTGCTAGACTGTTTGGTTAATCCACACGTCATCAATTTAGTGGCTCGGCTGCTGCTGGAGAAAACAAGGGTTTAATGCTGGGGTGTTTTATTGTTGCTGAAATAAATAAATCAAATGACAGCCTTGGTCTGAGTGTTTCGTCTCTGCAATAGTTGAATGTTTCGTTGCAAATAATTTTAAGTGTAGATAGACACAGTTAATGGTTAAGTGGCAGGCTGAAGTTGAGCTGAAAGAAGAGTAAATGGTTAATGATGGCTGGGAAGAGAAAGGTGTGCTTAGTCAGAGAGCTGCTCGGTGTTACAAACCAGAGCTTACACAGTTATACTCCCACCAGGCTGTGTGGATGGGATGTTTCAGTGTTCTGCAGCTCTGAGCTATGGAACAAAAATGGCTTTAAAAGAGATGGTAGGAGGGAATGCTGGGACATGGTTACATAGCAAAAAGAGACAAAGATTGCGAGTAGATAAACTAACTTACTGTAGACTGCAGTCCTTGTCCACATTTAAAGTGAAATGGTCAATAAGTGATAACTGATCACAACAGAAATGGCCATTTCAATTAAACCTAACCTCAGGCAATGCACTCACTAATGCATCCACTTCCTCCCTTCTACAAAAGAGCTTCAGCTTTGTCACAAAGCTCTACGGTGGAGTGAGAAGAACTGTGTCCAGTTCTGGGCCACTCAGTTTAAGAAAGATGTTGAGATGTTCAAACATGTCCAGAGAAGGGCCACAAGGCTGGTGAGGGGGCTGGAGCACAAGCCCTATGAGGAACGGCTGAGGCTGCTGGGGTTGTTTAGTCTGGAGAAGAGGCGCAAGGGTGACATTATTGCTGTCTACAACTACCTGAAAGGAGGTTGTGGCCAGGTGGGCTTTGGTCTCTTAGGCAAACAGTGACAGAACAAGAGGACACAGCCTCAAGCTACACCAGGGAGGTTTAGGGTGGATGTTAGGAAAAAGTTCTTCACAGAAGGAGTGATTAGCATTGGAATGCACTGCCCAGGAAGGTGGTGGAGTCACCATCCCTGGAAGTGTTTAAGAGGCTGGATGTGACACTTAGTGTCATGATTTAGTTGATTAGATGTTGGGTAATAGGTTGGACTTGATGATCTCAAAGGTCTTTTCTAACCTGATTGTCTCTGTGATTCTGTGAAAGCAACTTTCAGCCAGTTCAGAAACACTTGAAGCTGAGAGACAGAAGGCCATTGGGAAGTTAACTGTTGTGATTTAATTAAAAAACAGATGCACACAGTTCCCTCTCTATAAGGGACAAAACAAATCAGTCATAACCTTCTACCTCTGTCCTACTGCTTACTGTAATGATCTAAATGTAATGATGTTTTCTTTTGGTTGTAAGCAGCTGCTATACAAGACCATCCTTTCTTCTAAGTATGGTAGTTCTTGGATTTGCTTTTGAAGGTTGTGTGGTCCTTTGCTTAAAAGGCTATGAAACTTGAAATATAAGCTAGAAGGTGGGTTAACACTGAAGCTATTCATGAAGGCTTAAAACAAAACAACACCACCAAAAAGTGAGCTGCTGACATATCTGGAATGTTCTTGCCTCCTCTGCTCTCTGCAGCGTCAATAGAATGGCCTTTGCCCTAGCCACAGCTTCAGAGTTCTTCTGGGACAACTCCTATGAAACCTTTGCTTTCAAACCTTGTCTTTGCTCATGTCTACTAGCCCCTGTAAACCAGTTTTTGTCATTAGCCTGTGTCCACTAAGCCCTCTATCTGATATTTTCTCTGCCTGATGCCTATTTGCTGCTAAATAGGTTAAGCTTGTGCTGTTTTTACAAAGATCACCTTCCAGCAATTTATGGTTGAAAAATCATAATGGCAAAGGTGCTTCCTCTGCTTTAATACAGACTGCATCTTGACAGGGCCCTGATAGATAATGGAATGTGCTCTAGATATGAACCAACACATCAGAATTCCAGGAAACCTTGCCATTTAAAAAATCCTCTCTAAAACCTAATTGACTTGGAAGGGGATTAAATGGAAAAGGCTCAAGGGTTCACTTTTAACAAGCAGAGAAACCTTATCCTGATGGACCTTTTCAGGTACAGTTACTTCAGCTTTTAGATGGGGCAGTATTTAGTTCTTCTGGCCAGAAAGGAAGAAGACAAAGCTATACATGTAATGAGCTGGAGACTTTGGCTTTGACAAGTGACTGAGAGTTCGTAGGAGGAGAAGGCCAGAGAGGGACTTTTGACAAGGTCATGTGGTGGTAGGATGAGGGATAATGACATTAAAGAGGCTAGATTTAGATTAAATACAAGGGTGGAAATTCTTCACTGTCATCATGGGGAGGCGGTGGAACAGGTGGCCTAGAGAGGTTGTGGATGTCTCATCACTGGATTTTTCATGGGCAGATTGGATGAGGCTTTTAGCAGCGTGGTCTATTGGAGGTATCCCTGCCCATGGAAGGGGCATTGGAATTAGATTATCTTCAGCATTCCTCCCAAACCAAATTTTTCTGTGGTTCTAGGATATGAGCCCTGTCTTTGACCCAAAATGTGCCATTTTAAGTGTACTGCCCTAGTAACTGGACTCAGACCCTGGTGACGCTCCACAAGTCATCTTAAGCAGTGACCTGCACGCAAGATGTGACTCTCAGCAGCACGTGACAAAAACCACTTGTCTTGTTTCACGTTAGGACACCAAAGTGTGTCAATGGGTTCTCACCATCACAACAGCACCAGAATTTAATAACAGGTCCCATTGATACAGTTGATGTTTGTGTGGTGGCACTACTGTGCCAAAAGGATTGAAAATTAGGAAACGACTTCGCCACATCTGCTGCATTTAGCAATTCTCCAGGCTCCAAGGGAAACAAATCTGTGGAATAAGGCAGCCCGGTTTTGATACATGGACACACCTCAGCAGAGCTGGGCTTTAGTGACAGCCCATTTGCATCCTGCTTGCTGCTGCTCTTGTCTCCTTTCCCAGGCTGACCTCAGGGGCTGGGACCAGACAGAGAACACTGATGCTGGGATTACTTGCACAGGGGAGGAGAGGTTGCAAATGCTTCATTTTAATAGTCTTGCAATAAAAAAGCTTTTATACCTAAAACACGTATAGGTAAGGGAGGAAACACACAGGCAGTAAAGTGGAGGAGATGGGCAGCAATACCACTTTGCAGTCCCCACCACATGAATTTCCATAGCTTAACTTTCCTCCCAATGCAGAGATGATTTTAACCCACCCCTCGCAATCTACGCTGAACATTTCCTCCCTTCACGTTATAAATGACTGTCCTTGAACAAGCTTGCTCAATGTTTCAGAGATCATTACAAGTGTGTGGGTGGTGGCTGTGGTGGTTTTGGCAGGGGCAGGAGGGGGGTGTGGGCTGTGTGCTGTGCAGTGAGCCATCTGTGGGGCATGAGGGCTGTGTGTGGCATGCGTGGGGTGCACTGGAGCACTGGAACAGCCTGCCCAAAGAGGTTGTGCAGTCTCCTTCTCTGGAGACTTTTAAAACCTGCCTGGATGCACTCCTATGTAGCCTGCCCTGGGTGATCCTGCTTTAGCGGGGTGGGGTTGGACTAGATGATCCCCAGAGGTCTCTTCCAGCTCCTCTGTGATGGTGTAGCATGTGTGCATGGCACATGTACCTGGCTGGTGTGTGGCATGGTGTGTGTCTGTGGTGTGGCATGTGTGCAGAACACATGCCTCTGGCTGGTGTGTGTCTGTAGTGTGGCATGTGTGCAGAACACATGTATCTGGCTGGTGTGTGTCTGTGGTGTGGCATGTGTGCAGGGCACATGTATCTGGCTGGTGTGTGTCTGTGGTGTGGCATGTGTGCAGGGCACATGTATCTGGCTGGTGTGTGTCTGTGGTGTGCCATGTGTGCAGGGCAGGAGGGGTGTCCACAGCGTGTGTGGTGTGAGTGCAGGGTGGGTGGTGAGTGCACACGGGGGGCGTGGGGTGCGTGTGGCATGGCACAGTGTGTGCAGACTGTGTGGTGTGAGGTGGCATGGGTGACTTGGGTGGGGTGAGTGTGGGCATTGGTGGTGTGGTGTCTGGTGTGTGTTTGGTGTTTGGGCGGTGTGGCATGTATGTGGTGCAGCACAGGGTGCACGGTGTGGGTGCAAGGTGTGTTCCTCAACTGCTGGAACCCTGGGTCTTCTCTGCTGCAAACCTAGGGTCATGGAGTGTTTCCTGGGCCAGCCTGGCTCCTCACTCCTGGACTAGCCTTGATGCTCTCTGTTTCTGTGCAGAGCACTCACCTAACAGGATTTGTGCTTTGCCTGTCTGCGAATAAAATACTACCATACCCAAAAAGTCTCACCCCACAAGAGAGCAGAAAAGGAAAAAAACCAAATAGTTGCAAGTTCCCAAGTTTTAGTCATAGAATGGTTTAGGTTGGAAGAGA
Organism: Psilopogon haemacephalus; assembly: GCA_013396835.1. NCBI lineage: Eukaryota > Metazoa > Chordata > Aves > Piciformes > Megalaimidae > Psilopogon > Psilopogon haemacephalus. The sequence continues at coordinate 1,342,097 of VWZI01009168.1, forward strand.
CCTCAAAGATCATCCAGTTCCAACCCCCCGCCATAGGCAGGGACACCTCCCACTAGATCAGGTCACTCAAGACCTCATCCAGCCTGGCCTTGAGCACATCCAGGGAGGGAGCAGCCACAACCTCCCTGGGCAACCTGTTCCAGTGCCTCACCACCCTCACTGCGAAGAACTTCCTCCTAACATCCCGTTCAAATCTCCCCTCTGCCAATTTGAACCCATTCCCCCTTGTCCTGTCATTACAATACCTTGTGAACAGCCCCTCCCCAGCCTTCCTGTAGGCCCCCTTCAGATACTGGAAGTCTTTCACCAGAAACCTCCCTGCTGCATTTCACTGGTACCACAACACTATTTCCCACCATGTTTGCATCTCTCAAGACTTCTGCTCTGACACTGTCTGCTTGATACCACAGAGCAGCTCAGCTGCAGAGCTGTGACATATGTTACCATACAGTGCTAGCTATAATTGGAAGTTTTAACTAACAAACAGAGGCAGGGGAGAATCCTTCCACAGTATTAATTGCCCTTTAAAATAAAAGCAATGCCACAGGTCAGTTCTTTTGCCTACTCCTTGCTGTGGTTCTCCAAAAGTGAAGTGTTTAGGTGTATGCCTCAGGCAGGCTTCCTCCCTGGGGACATTTCTGGTGTACCACCTCAGTAGCTGATGGGGAAATACTTTTGCAAATGGGTAGCCTGCTTTTACCACCTGGATCATCCAAATAATTGATAAAAAGGAGCTTAGATCTTCTGCACCATGCTTTTCTGACTTCTGGGTGACGAGGTCTGATTCCATAGTGAGACAGGGACAGATGTTACCAGATCAGCTGAAGGGGTAGTGGGTGGGTGGCACCTCTGCATAAAGAGCTGCACATTCCTGAGCTGTCTCTCTGAAGACACCCCAAGTGGGTACTCTTATAGATATTTATTTTGTCATCAAATTGGTGGGGATCATCTATCTTAGCAAGGTGACAGGACACTAGAAGCTCTAGTCACCCTGGGACACTCTCCATGGCAGAACTGCATTATCCACAGCTCAGCAGAGCATATAGAGTGGTGGGGACCAGGGGTGACAAGTGCTATGAGTCAGGGATGAGGTTTGTGGAAGTCTCCCAGAGGCCCTGGAGACATGAGCAGAAACAACCTCTCTGACCTTCCAGGGCTCCCATGCCAAGGAACTTAGGGAGCCCTGCAGTGGGTAAAAGCATGCCAGAAGTGCTACTTCACAGCGAGATCTCACGTGTTACAGCTGCCCTGGTCCTTGTGTGACTGCTTACCTATCTACAAGGGGTAGTGATGGAAAAGGTATGGCTCAGCATGTCTTAGTTTCTCAGTAAAATCTACCTCTAGGTTTTGAGGGTACAAACTTTGGCTCTTTCCAAATCCCTGGTGAGACTGTCCCAGCAATAAGTACTGATTCCTTCTTATGACCCATGAAAACCAGTTCATAAAGGTCTGAGGCAAACATTTCAACCACCAAAGAACTTTCAAACCCAATTTCCCTGCGTCTTTCCAGGTCAGAAAGGTCCCTAGCAAAATGGGTTTTCATCTCCCTGGGGGCTATTTGCCTCACATGGAACCACTCTCTGCCCCATCACCACTATGGGAAGGGTATGTTGAAGCTTCTGCAGCAGCCAGACAGTTAAATTTGTTCCTAAACTTCCTTCTCACTCCTGCCATGCTCCTTCTTCTGCATCCTGCAGCCTGGCTGACGCCCATCCCGAGCTCCAGGCAGTAAAACTCACCCTTCCCATTTAACCAGCAGGAGCCTTGTCCTGGCAGTGCAGGATGCATGAATCCAGGCTAATTAGCAGCAGCCCTAACAAAGCTGGCTGAGAAACCACCATTAAAATGAAGAATGGTGTTGTGCAAAAAGAAGGCAGAGCAAGCAGGGCATAAGATAACTTACTGCTTTCCCCAGATGAACGGCCTCATAACTTACAAGGAGCTCAATAGCTCGCCAGAGTTGGAGCCTGTTTTCCCCTGGGGAGGCCATGCTTTACCTCCGCCCCACACTCTCTGTCTGCTCAGGGCTTTGGGGCTTTATCTGAAGAGATTAGGAGCTCTGCTGCAGTTAGAAATGAGGATGTCTGCTGCCTGGCCATAGCTCATCGGAACATGGCTTAATTCCTCATTTGCTGCTACCTTGGCCAAAATATAAAGAATTGCAAAGGCTGATGCCATGCACTGTGCAGAGGTCATTGCCACTTTAGCCATGACTGTCTCCTGATGATAGCCCAACAGCTCTACCTTAGAATAGAATAGAATAGAATAGAATAGAATAGAATAGAATCAGCCAGGTAGGAAGAGACCTCCAAGATCACCCAGTCCAACCTATCACCCAGCTCTATCCCATGGCACTAAGTGCCCCATCCAGGCTTTCTTTTGCTTGAACACCTCCAGGGATAGTGACTCCACCACCTCCCTGGGCAGCCCATTCCAATGCCAATCACCCTCTCTGTGAAGAACTTCCTCCTAATATCCAGCCTATACCTCCCCCAGCACAACTTGAGACTGTGTCCCCTTGTTCTGTTGCTGGTTGCCTGGGAGAAGAGACCAACCCCCACCTGGCTGCAACCTCTCTTCAGGTAGTTGTAGACAGCAGTTAGGTCCCCCCTGAGCCTCCTCTTCTCCAGGCTAGACAACCCCAGCTCCCTCAGCCTCTCCTCACAGGGCTGTGCTCCAGGCCCCTCACCAGCTTTGTCACCCTTCTCTGGACACGTTCCAGTACCTCAGTATCTCTCTTGAATTGAGGGGGCCAGAACTGGACACAGTACTCAAGATAGGGCCTGACCAGTGCCAAGAACAGGGGAAGGATAACCTCCCTTGTCCTGTGATATCCTCCCTTGTCTTCCACCCAGTGGTGGTCCTCTTGGGACAACCTAGTCTGGGTGAGCTAAGGACATAACAGGATCAAAGATCTCCCAATCACACACTTGGCTAAGTGCATGAAGCTTGACTAAGCCACCAAATTACTCACACTGGGGTATGGGGCAGATCAAATTCAGAGGTTAACTAGGCCAGCTCCAGGATACAAACACATCATCAGAAGCATCCCCAGCCCCACAGCTGCCTTTGTGCCTGCCAGAATTATTGTCGCCGTTTTTAACCAAAATAACATTTGCAGCTCCATCAAAAGAAGCACTAGAGCACAGACTGGTAGAAAACAAGCCTGGCTGGGGCAGGTAAGGAAGGAAGACAGGACCAAGCAGGTCTTTCCTATGTGTTTCTCTTCAGAGAGTTAATTAGCAAGGCAAGGTAGCAGTATTGTAATGGTACTTGTGCAGTTACTGCATGCGCTGATTACACTAAATTTTGTCCTGCATGTTAAAGTCAAAAACATCTCGCATCTGCCAAAAAGCAATCAGGGCCAATTAATGAAGATATAATTTCCCCAGATGCTGCTAGGAACATAATTCACAGTGTTCCTAGCAACATGAATATAATTAACCCAGTTAACCACAGCTCTCATCATTGCTGCACAGAGCTGCCTGTGCCAGCAGAGGAGCCTCTCGCTGCACACCATGCCCAGGTGGGTACAAATCCACAGGGCTGGTGGTCAGAGCTGGCCTGAACTCCCCCTCCTCTGAAAATGTGTTTGGGAGTCACAGACATGGTCCACAGCCCCGTGGCCAAGGCTCTTCTCAGAGGCAGCACAACACAGCAGGTAGTTTATACGGCTTAAACGCATCTCTCCAACAGGAAGGGTGCATAACACCACAGCAGGTCCACCCCAGTCTTGGAAAAGGCACCTACCCATGATGGCCAAACACATCCAAAAATTAAGGCAATCCCTTAACCCAGGATGCCCTCCCACTCTTTTCCTGGTTCATGCACTGCATAGCAATGTGGTAAGCACACAACTTTGCCTTCACCACCACCCAAAGCACAACAACTTACTGTTGGAGAGCAGCAGGACAAGCTGGGAGCCAAAAGTGATGGATTGTAGTCCTGCAGGAGCTGGTACCTATGTCCATCAACACCTCCAAACACAGCAAGCCATGAGCCAAGTCCAAGGTCCCACCAGAGCCCAGGAACTGGGAGCAAAAGCAAACAAGGCTGGAGAGATGTAAGAACATAGATCTAAAATTCTTTCCGAAGGCAGGGCTTGAGCCAGAGCTGTCAGGTCAGGGATGAGGTGAAATGAGGCTCCAGAGACTGTGGGTTGGTATAGTCCCAGGTGAGGCTGTACAGGGTTACTAGGACCTTCAGGTGCTTTTCCTCCAATGATTACAGAGGGTAAACATCCATCAAACACTTGACTTGCTGCAGCTTGTGCTTGTTGTAGGCTCTGGGTGGGCAATACTCTCAGTGTTAATGGGGAAGGGCAGCAGTGGGAGCATTTCCTTCCTGGTCTGTCCCCACTCCTGCTTCTCAGGCTGCAACCTGGGGTGAGGAAGAGGAGAAGATGAAGATTCAAGTGTTCAGACCAAAGTTCAGTGTTTTCCCAGTGCCTTGGTCCTTGCTGAGCTGAGCTAAAACTCTCATCTCATGCTTGTGTGGCTATATTGCTCTCACCTGATCACTCAGCAAACCTGACAGCAGGAGCTGCCTTGGGAAAGAGGAGGGCTGGGCCTCCTGCGGCCCCCCAGGACATGTCTCAGCAGTCCAGTAGGATCACTGCCCAGCTTCAGGGTTGAGGGATGGGTGCAGACAAGATGCTTTAGCCAGTCCTAGTAGCTTGCACGACATTATTTCAGCTTTCCCCCAATTTGACAGAAGAACTAAACATATTCAAGCAGTCAGAAATGGTCAGAAGTGGCAGTTTCACTCATGTTTGAGTGTGCCATGAAAGGACTTCTGGGTTGAATTTTGGGGCTGGGTTTTATTTAATCCTCCTCCATTTTCAATGAAGTTTCACATCAAAAAAACACATGGACAGCATTTCTAAAAAGCTCCAGAAAGTTGGAAGGGCTTTTTTTTTTTTTTCCTGAGGGAAGGGTCCCTGATTTCTCCTCTAGCCCTTTTTTTCCTGGTGAGGAAGGAAACAAAAAAAAGGATGTTAAAAATTAATGAATATTCTTCTTTTTTTTTTTTTTTTCTTTTCCCACGAATGTGGAAAGTTTTCAGAAGAATTTAAACTATTCAGCTCTTTCTTTTGATAGCTTCGGTCAGTAGGGAGATGATTTCCCAGCCAGCTCTGAGAAGACCTCAAAGCTCCTGAAATTTGGAGAAATGTTGACCAAACCCTGTTTTCTAGCTTGAGACCCACCAGTGCTTTAAATAATTCATCCCCATTTCTTGCAGACCGATTTAACTGAAATCACCTGAAAATGTTTGGCTTTAAAAATGTGAGTAATCTGCCTGGTCAGAAAAAGCAGGACGTTGTAATGAAAGCACAGATCTCTCCGAACCAGTGAGTGGTTTAACAATTACCTCATCTAATACAATGTCAAAAGGATGCTACGGACAAAGGTGAGATCACTCATGTTAATTAAAATGTCTGAGCTGCAGCACTCCCACCTTAATTGCGGATTTAAGGCGAGACTGTTGTAAAGCAATGCTAGAATGGTCATTGCTTTCATCTAATTAAGGAAGAAACAGAGAATTAACAAGGGCCTTCGTTGGAGGGCTGAGAGGTGCTGCCAGCTCCTCGTGGTCTGTGGGTGGGTGATAGTTTGAGGGTTTTCCTGGGCTTATGTGGTAAAGCAAAGTGCCAGGTAGGGAGGCGTTGAGGTAAAAGGCTGCCGGCAGCAGGGGTGGCTGTCACTTGAACCTAGCGCTGAGCAAGGTCAGGATGCCCACGGGGTTCCCGTGTGCTACTGCTTGTGGCTGCAGCTCTCCAGACTTCCGTCTCCTTTTTCTGAGAGATACAACTGCCAGCCTGAAGTCACTGTGAGTGCCAGAGATGACTTGGGGACTCAGTTCAAGGCTTTTTTTGTGCAGTGTGCTGCCCTTTCCCACCCTCTCCCTGCAGGCAGGCAGATCTGTGGCAGGCACTGCCCTAACTCCTGGCTGCCCAGGCTGCATTGCTGTGCTGGGAGGTATGAAATATTCATAGGGAAAGCAAGTGAGAAGTGAGCGATTGACTCCATGGCCCCGTGCTCAGGGCATGGGCCAGGGCAGATCAATTATTCATACGCTGCAGATCAGCTTCCACAGAGGAAGAGCAAAGCCTCCCAGCACCCTGCCGCCACCAGCTGGAAATCCCCCCACTGGCTGCCTCTCCATCCTCATCCCGCTGGCATTTGTGCCCCTTTTGCAAGGGATGCAACTTTAGTCCCCAAGCCTTAAAGTGGGTTTGGGGAGAGTGAGATTATGGACTCCTAAAATGAGGGGCTCAAAGGTGCTAGTCCCGTGGGTTGCCTTCATCCCTCATCTGCTAGATAATCACATAATCAATAGAATGGTTTGGGTTGGAATCGACCTTAAAGATCACCCAGTTCCAAGCTCCCTGCCTTGAGCAGGCACATCTTTTGCTAGACCAAGTTGGTGAAGCCCCATCCAATCCAGCCTGGCCTTGAACACTTCCAGGGAGGAGACCATCCACAGTTTATCTGGGCAGCAAGTTCCAGTGTCTCGCCACCTTCACACTGAAGAATTTCTTCCTAGTATCTAATATAAATCTACCCTCTTTCAGTTTGAAACTGTTGCCTCCCATCCTATCACTACACTCCCTGACAGAGTCCCTCACCACCTCTCCTCTAGACCCCCTTTAAGTAATGCTCCCAATATAGCTATAAGGTCCCCTCCAAGCATTCTCTTTTCAAGGCTGAACAACTCCAACTCTCTCAGCCTGTGGAGACAACTCCAGCTCCCTGATCATGTTCATTTCCCTCCTCTGGACCCACTTGAGCAGGTCCATGTCTTTCTTATGCCTATGGGGACCAAGAGCTCTGTGTGTGTGAGGGGTGGATATGTCTGATGCCCAAACTCCTTCCATCCACAGGTCTCCCAGCAGCGCAGAGGGAGTGTGGTTGCTCCTCCAGCATTGTCCTGCATCCACCCAGGTGTTGGGCTCTGCCTGCTCCCAACCCCAGAGCACCCAAAAAGAGATGCTAGAGGCAGTGCAGGTTGGGACTGCAAGAGGGACATCTCCAGTGCCTGGGAGCACCAGGCCCACCAATGCCCAGCATGTGCCAAGGTGGCTTTTTGAACAAAGTTTTTTTTTCCTTTTTTTTTTTTCTTTTTTTTTTTTTTTCTCCCCAGTAAAACTTTTATTGAATCAGCTATAGAAAATTGATGGGTCTTTCTGGTTAGAGGTCCTGGCTTGAAGCTTCCTGTCCTTTAAATCATCATTCTATGATTTAAGAGGAGGCAAAATCTCACTCTGGTGCCAGCTGCTGTGTCACCTTCCGGGAAAAGCCCCACCAAAATAAGGCGATGTAACTGCAGCAGGTGTGAGAGGGGCTGAGCCTCCATCCTCTGCCCCTTCACCTCCCACACCCTGCCAGGCTCATCAGCCACCCCAGCTCACAACAGCAGCTCTGCCAGGGTCAGACCCTGCACCTCTCTTCAATCCTGCAGCCTCCCACCACCCACGGGTTGGGGGAAATGGTGCTGGTGGAAGGCGCATCTCCCAGCCCTGGCGGACAGTAACCCTTTTGACTTGCAAATGGTGCAGACTGGGTGGGGAAATCACTGAAGCACAGGAAACTTGCCGCATCGGGAGGGCATTTCCAGCCCCGCTCCTGGGAGCGCAGCGGCACCCGCATACTGATCCAGCCAGATGTTATAAAAGCCTTCATCAAATTAGCCATTGAGAGCTTTTAAGTTCTCCCTCCGGATCTGTCCGGAATAAATTATTCTGAGAAAATCAGCTCATTGATGGGTTACTTTTTTAAAATGTTGGCAGTTTGTTGTGCTTGGAGAATCAGTGTGAGGGAGCTGCTGTCCCTGTGCCCAGACAAGGATGGCTGGTGGGATGCTTACGGGATCCACATGTTTCCCTAATGCTTTATGGACTTGGCTGAAACAGCAGGAGGGCACGGAAAGCCCCAGAAATAATTATTTTTTTTTAAGTTCTGTCCTGGAGGCTTTTCCCTCCTTCCTGCTTTCACATTCATTTATTTAATTTTCCCCCTTGAAATAAAAGACTAATGGTGCTGAATCCAAAAGCAGAGCTCTTTTGTCTCGCCTCGCAAGGAAAGAAAATAGCCTTGCTCCCCTCTTAATGCCAGGGCATGAAAAATCTCCCTGCAAAATCTCCATTTATCAAGCCAGACTGAAGGGCACACAACAGAGGAGCTTATTGCCCTGTCGCCTGTTGCCTTGTACCTCTGTTTGTGTTATCAAGTGGTGTGATTAAGAAGATTGCTTTTTCTTTTAAGTGTGGTAGGACAGAAAATTTACTGTGAAGGGAAGCAGGAAAGAACACGGGAGCAGCTTTACAGAGATGTCAGAGCGTTTCCTAACAATTAAGCAAGGACACTGAGTCTGAGGCACAAGGTGATGTTCAGCATCAGTGTGCCCCACGCCCTGTCTCACCCAGGCACTGAAGCCTGAAGCTGCTGGCGGAGGGCTCAGGCTGGGTCAGGCCACATCTTGAGTACTTTGTCTAATTCTGGTCCCTTCAATTTAAGAGAGATGTTGAGGTACTGGAACATGTCCAGAGAAGGGTGACAAAGCTGGTGAGGGGCCTGGAGCACAGCCCTATGAAGAGAGGCTGAGGGAGCTGGGGTTGTCTAGCCTGGAGAAGAGGAGGCTCAGGGGGGACCTAATTGCTGTCTACAACTACCTGAAGAGAGGTTGCAGCCAGGTGGGGTTGGTCTCTTCTCCCAGGCAACCAGCAACAGAACAAGCGGACACAGTCTCAAGTTGTGCTGGGGGAGGTATAGGCTGGATATGGGGAGGAAGTTCTTCACAGAGAGGGTGATTGGCATTGGAATGGGCTGCCCAGGGAGGTGGTGGAGTCACCATCCCTGGAAGTGTTCAGAAAAGGACTGGATGGAGCACTTAGTGCCATGGGATAGAGCTGGGTGATAGGTTGGACTGGATGATCTTGGAGGTCTCTTCCAACCTGGCCTATTCTATTCTATTCTGTTCCCTTCCATTCTGTTCCGTCCTGTCCTATCCCATCCTATCCTATCCTATCCTATCCTATCCTATCCTATCCTATCCTATCCTATCCTATCCTATCCTATTCTATTCTATTCTATTCTATTCTATTCCTAGTGATGCAGACAGGTCAGCCACCAGCTGTCCCAAACCATGGGCAGCCACTCTGCTGTGTTTGTACCGAATACTATCCATGCTTTTCACTGATTTCAATGCAACCTTTAAACAATTATTTATAGAATTAATAGAGAAATCATAACCCAATAGCATTTTAAAGCAATTATTTGCTACAAATGAACACAAATGGGTTTGATATGTAATGCATTAACTCCAGCAGTGGGGAAATTCATCCTTATTAGAGGTGCACTTGGGCTGCATCACGTTCATCAGGGCACTCAGATGCAGGATCTGCCTAAAACCCTTTATTAGCTGTAAATCCATATTTTCTTCCCTCCCATATACACTCCTCATAGTTTTTACTTTTAGTAACATATGTCCATATGTGAGCTTTTCCTTTTTGTCCCTGAACTGCTCCACTTTTTCCCATTTAATCACCCAGGAGGTGTGGAAGGACACAGCCCAGCTGTAAGGCTCATCTGCTCTGAAGTAATTTTTTCTTGCACAGCAAATTTGTATCAGACAACGAGAGCATTTTAATGCCAGCCTCCCTCTGCCGGCATCCAAATTCACCAAGGAAAGGGGAAGTAAGTCCTGGTACCCACAACAATATCAATGCTGCTTGCTAGCCCTCCCAGTCAAACACCATCACTTGACCAAACAGGGCCCATGCCTCAAATCAGTCATCAGGGAAGATATTTTGTAGGTATAATGCAGTTTCTTACACTTAATTAAATCCCTGCATAATGAGATCACCTTTTTTGGCACCTATTTATTTGTACCAAAGGCACATGCTTTCCACCTTTTATTTTTATCCTCCCAGACAGCTGACATTGGAAAATGCAATCAGTGGTGACAGAAAGTTTCTGTTTTGATTAATGAGAGAGCAAAGTTCTAGGGGAAGGAGAGGCAGAATAACAGGGGTGGAGGAGGACTCATGGTAATTCCAGATGATTAGGGCTAATTGCTCAGTTTTACTGCCAGTTGCAGTTTGCAAGGCAGAACTACTGGCTTGTGAAGGTCTGGAGATGTCCCTCAGGTGCTCACAGGGGTGATGAAGTGGCCACCTGGTGCGAGCTGCCCAGTTGCTCACAGGACTCAGTATTGTCCCACTGCTGCTCTTAGGCTGTTAGTAGCAATGATCCTTGGCACACTGCCATTGCACTATGTGGGCAGGAAAACACCAAACCCAGGCGTGGTTGCTGCCAGCAGGTTTCCCCATAGCGAAAACCAGAAAGTGGCTCTATGCAGCAACCTTCCTCTTCCTCTGCCACTGCTGTGGCTGGCCACTCCCTGAATTGTGGTGGTTTACATACACCTCATGAGCCACAGCACTGGGTGGGTGCACCTCATCTTTTCATGGACATGTTATCCCTTAATTCTAATGACACCTAGTGGAAAATGAGTCCAGTTAAATATTTCCTTTATCTGTATCAGTGCTGTGGCACTGTAAACATTTGGGCTTTCCCCCCAGAACCTGTGTAACAGCTTGTGGTGGTTCAGCAGTATCCACTCCCCTCCCCCCACCCCACACTTTTGAAATAACCCAGGATAGAACTCAGTCAGCTGGAAGTTAACAAATGAAGCTTTATATTACAGCCTTGCACAATACACAAGCAGATATTCACAATATATCACAGATATTTACAGATATATACAGTAAAACGGTAATACAGAAACACCACAGCCCTCCCAGAGATCAGAATCCCCAAGAAGGGTTCCCAACCACCCTACCACCTTCCCCCCACTTCCCAGTCTTATCCCATTATCTGTCTTACATGTCAGGTAAGCAAAGAAGATTGGTTAGGGGGGTTAAGAAGTAGGAAACTGGTTAGTGGAGTTACACAGATCCAGCTACAAGGCAGGGAGAGCGTTATCTATGTTTCGGTTCTAACTCTTATACCATCTCAGTAAACAAATGAGTGGAGTAGAATCAAATTCTGTTTTTCCTTTCTCAGGCTATAATCCAATTTCTCATTAAAATCCTCCAATTAGCTCAAATCAGCATGCAGCTGACTATTGGCCTCTTCTCTGTCACCCTGCTTCACTCAGTATTTCATTGAAGTCTGAGGAAGTGAAATTTCATCTGGACAGATCTCAGCAGGAGCAGGACAGCACCAAGAAAGTTTATGTTTTGGCTGAGCTAAAAGGCACATCTTGTCCTTTGGCTTACCTGGGTCACCATTGTGCTGGAGAGAAACACACCAAGAGCACCTGGATTCCTGGACTGCCTCAAATGCCTGGTTTGCTAATGGATGTGTTGACATCCCCACACTCACATTAGCCTATTTTTCCAAAGCATGTGATTTGGTTTTGGAAATTCTCAATGCTCCTGCCCAGGGTAAGCACAGTTGATATATAAAATGTCCCCAGATTGCTGCGAGTTTGCTTTGCCCTTGCACAACTTAAGTATGACACAAGGCTTGTGGAAATGGAGAGAAAGGCTTTTATCATTACCAGTTTTGCTGTTTCTCATTACATTTTGCCGTCCCCATGGCCTCTCTGGCCAGTTGGGATCATGCTACCTAGGACTTAATGTCCCAGGTACTCCCCAGCGCCTGGGAGCCTCCAAGGCATCTTCTGCCTGTCCTTCTCCCATGACTGCTGGTGCTGGGTCCACAAGCTACCTGCACCTGGTTCATCACCTGAACCAGCTGTGGCAGCCCTGCAAAATAAAGCCTTCACACCAAAGCACACCAGGCAGCAGAAAACCTGATGTGCTCCTCCAGCAGAGCCCAAATCCACTTGGAAAGCATTGCTTAGGATATGGGATATTTATGCACAGCAAATCATTTCATTGGGACAGAGATGCCTTCCACTGAGGCCACTTCAGGAGTGATTTTAAAGGGTTTCCACCAGACAGCTGATCCACTGCCCTTTCCCCAGCACCGTCACACAGGTAGGGCTTTGGGAGTGTATGTGAAACAGATATGTAAGGGCATTCCATGGTGGGGCTTGCTTCTCATGAGATGGGTCAGGTGCAGAGGCAGGTGTTGGTAATGGGAACAACATGCGAACAGAGTTCCCTCTCCCAGGTGCTTGTGTGCATCTGGGTATCTGCAGAGTGATGTTGGTACTGCTGAAAGCAATTCTGGTAAGGGAGGAGCCTTTTCCAACAGAAATATATTCTTATTTGTTTCTAGGACTTCAAATGTTACCCATGCGTCACGTCCTGTAGCAGCCATAGAAGCAGGCCTGCAAAGTCATTTTTGTGGAGGGCAGAAGTTTGGAAATAACAGGAAGCTTTTATCCAGAGCAAAACCTTTGTCATAAAACTTCAGAAAACAAATTTCTGTTTCAATGGGTCCCCTGGAGCCTAAAAAAATATATCTGAGGATTCATGTAGTAGTAAGAGTTGATAAAAATCTCTGAAGCAAATGGTCTCTTGAGGAGTCATGCGTGGAAATGAATGGATGGATCCTTCTTGAAATCTCCTCACAGAGGTGCCTTGACATAATGAAGACACAGTAGGTGCATTAGTAAAAATCCTCTTTTTAATAACTGCCATATCTTCTGGTTTTCCTAAAGCGATGGTTTACCAAATGGAAAATCCACTTAAAGCTTTTTATCTAGAAAGGAGACTGCAGTCATTCAGTGGGAAGGAGCCAGCTTTGTTCTCCATCCCCTCTTGCCTCCTTGGGATGGGGGAGGCCATACCTGCTTGTGTAACACTCAAGAGCAGGAATAGAATAGAATAGAATAGAATAGAATAGAATAGAATAGAATAGAATAGAATAGAATAGAATAGAATAGAATAGAATAGAATAGAATAGAATAGAATGGAATGGAATGGAATAGAATAGGCCAGGTTGGAAGAGACCTCCAAGATCATCCTGTCCAACCTATCACCTAGCCCTATCCAACAGCACTAAGTGCTCCATCCAGTCTTTTCTTTAACACCTCCAGGGACAGTGACTCCACCACCTCCCTGGGCAGCCCATTCCAATGCCAATCACTCTCTGTGAAGAACTTCCTCCTAACATCCAGCCTATACCTCCCCTGGCCCAACTTGAGACTATGTCCCCTTGTTCTGCTGCTGGTTGCCTGGGAGAAGAGACCAACCCCCACCTGGCTACAACCTCCCTTTAGGTAGTTGTAGACAGCAATGAGGTCACCTCCTTTGCAGGCTAGCCAAGCCCAGCTCCCTCAGCCTCTCCTCATAGGGCTTGCAATCCATTGATGAAAGCTTGAAAACACTGCGAGATACATGGCAACATGAGTAAAAAAAGGAACAAGATTATAACAACGTAAAAGATAATTTTAACAATACTACAAATCCAACCCCCCTGAAGCTTTCTTTTCCCCCACAAGAGGTGGCCAAAAGACATCTAAGTTCAACAGCCAACTTTACAGTAGCAAAATGCAAGGAGAAATACGGAAATGTATGGAAATAAAATGGTTCCCAGGTGGGACAATGCCAGGCCTATCTCCCATGGGGCACCCAATGGCCAGAAAACTCACTGGACTAACCCCTCACTATCCTAGAGGCTGGGCTTGCTCCGTGAAGATGCCCATGGCTCACCTGGGTCCCCCAGTCTGCCGAGAAGCAGCTGTGCCTTCCCCATCAGCCACCCCATGTTGGAGCCAGCTGCATGAATAAGGTCCCAGTATGCAACACTTGTTCTGCAGCTTGTAATGGTGTTTGCCAGCCCTGGAGGGGAGTTTTCCAGGTACCTCCTGAAGAAGGAGGGAGTTTTACATAAGCGGCGAGCTCTGCTGCAGGAACATCGCTCCCTGCTTGCATTATTATCGATTCTCGTTTTTCTGAGGAGACGCTGGGCCTCTCTGCACCCCCTGCTGCTGACTCCAGAGATCTGGGAATGGTTTTGGCTGAGCAAGCATTTCTCTTGCAAATCTAAATATTTATGCTACAGCTGTGTAAACAGCCAAACCTCCAAGGGGGGCGGGGGGGGGGGGATTTTTAGCATTCTTGAATTGCAGCGAGGAATTAAGACGGACACGTCGTGCAAACTCTGACATCTTCTTCTGTGGTTTATTGCACAGCATTGCTGATGGGCTCAGCATCCTCAGCCTCCTCCTTTCTAAGGGTGTTTTTGCTCTAATTATTTATATGGCAAATCCAGATGGATAGGAATGAGATGGCTTTTACATTATGTTGTGTCATCTATCCAGACGCCAAATGTACATCTGCTTGAATGCAGCAGTTTAAAAACATCCAACATTAAAAAGGAAAGAAAAAAAACCAAACCCACAACAAACCAAAAACCAGTCTGTTGTTAAAACACGATATGCAGGAGGGAGAAATATTATTCCTTAATGTACACCCAAAGAATATGTTACCACTCTTGGAATGACCCTCCACGGACTCTCCTCACAGGGAAATTATTCACTCAGCATTGAAGAAGCAGGAGTTTTGTCAGCAAGAGCTAGAGTTATATCATCCCTAACTTTCTGCTCAAAAGCTGGGGGAAAGCATGTACATGCCTGATAAGGTACCAAAGAGATCGCAGACCCCCTTCCTGATTTTGGCCAGGGTCTTCCTCCACGGTAAATAGGAGCTTTAAAAGTCTATGGGTGCAGCATCTCTATGGAGCTGCTCTCATCTTTGGCCAGCTGCCTGCAGATATCACTGATGCTGGGGTGATGTGTGAGGAGATGGGAACTGCAGGGGAATGAGCAACTTGAGTTAAACACAGTTCAAAGTAGATAAAGAATTTTTTTCCACCCACTCTGGTCATAGTGAGAAAAACTGCAGCTTGCTTTTGAAACTGTCACATCAGCCAGGACAGCCTTCAGCTTCAGGCTTGCCTTCAGTGAGGTTTTACATGTATTTGGGGCTTCATCCAAGCAGGAAGATTACTTGATCTCCTTCTCATTGGAAACAAGTGAGGCATGCCCAAAGCAGCCTCACCTGTGGTGGAAGTGGTCACCAGGGAGGCAAAAGGGAAGGTCCCCCAGGACCGCTTCCCAAACCCGCACACCACTGCCGTGCCTCCTCAGGCAAGTGCCCACACCTCAGCAGGGAGGGGCATGCAAATGCCCTGTGATGGCTTTTCCCAAAAGCACTTTACCCTCCGAGTGGCAACCTGCTGGCACCTTGCCTGGGCAGCAAACTGATTCATTAACAGTCCCCTTGGTGGCAAGTCCAGGAGGCACCTGGCATGGGAGTGACCATGAAGATCAAACACTCAGGTGGGAAGCGGACTCAGATGGGAGTTTTCAAAAGCAGTTTCTGCTCAGTTTTCAGTATTTCAGGGCCTCAGGCACCTTGAACAGGGACAGTTCATCAGGATACCCCAGCTCCAAACACATGTTAGAGCATTTTAACAAATGTGATTAAAATGAGACACATGCCTCCAGTACCATGCAGAAATGGAGCTCAGATTTCCAGCCAGGGAGGCCTTGCACTGGTTTGCCTGGCACAGTTAATATTAGGCAAACAATTTCTAACAATCCTCCCAGAGAGGATTTGAATTCTCAGGTACAAAAGAAAAGCTGGTGAGTGGGGGTTCCATTTTTTCCTGCTTTTCACTGGGGAGGTTATCATTGTTTGCCAAGTGCTGCTGCAGGATTAAGGACTAAAATCAGCTCGTTATGCTCTGCCACTTAATTAATTTTAAGAACTTTACAGTAAAGCACAATATGGCCCAACTTCTAAAAATGAGAAGATAGAGGAGGTGCCCTGCTCACCCAGCCGTGTTGTACACCCCAAAATGCTCAGTAGCCAGACATGGAAGCTTTTCCACCCAAATACTAAACATGAAATGGTAAGGAAGTAATGGGAGGTGATTCAAGCCTCCTAAAATGAGTATAAATCCATTTACATTTACAAACTCTGTAATTAAATAATAAACCAAAATATTATGGCTCGCTCTCCAAATGTGAATTCATTTCCTAAAAGAGCATCTATCTAAAATTATGTTACAGCTCCTTATTTGTTTAGCCTGCTGCAGTCCCTGCTTACAGGGAGGAAAAAAATTCATAGAGGAGAGGGAATGAAATCCCTGAATCACAGAGCCACAGCAGGTCCCTTCTGCTTTAAGTCTGGAGAGGTTCAGACAGGCTTTTCCTCCTACTGTTGTTGCAGCTTCCTTTTCTGTGGGCAGAGGAGCTGGCACTCCACCATATCCCATGCCCAGCCTGTCCCGCTGAAACTCTGTGCCAGAGCCTTTCTCCACTGTGTGACCTGTCCCCAAGGTGATTGCTTGGATTTGCTTGCTCTGCCCCATCACACCGGCTCTTGTGTGCCAAAACACAGCAAAAACTGACTCGAGTGCTTGTCTATCCTCCCTGTTTTGCTTTGGCTGCTCTCTTTTTAGGGACTATTTACTTTATTTTCTCTTGAGGTGTCCTCTGTCTACTCAGCCCACACCACAGCCTCATGCTGGCACTGCTGAGACTCACAAGTTGCTTAGTAAGAGCTTGCAACAGGACCAGAATGCAAATGGCTTCAGGAACCTTCTCAGTTCAGAGTCTCCCTCACCATCATCTCAACATCATTTACCGCTTTATGAATATTTAAAGGCCTCATGTACATCTGCACAGCCTGCTGCAGCAAAGTTTCCCCCTGCACAGCAAGGAGGAGTCATCAGTTCATCGCAGTGATTTACTGGGACCAACAGCACGGCTACAACTGACCACAGGTCTGGCAGTGTCTGTCACCTGCCCCATCCCCTCCTCTCCACCCCAAGGGAAACGCAATGCACTGAAGATCCTGATTTGGTTGGGTCCACAACAGACTCTTCTGTCCACATGCCAAGGTCACTTAAACTCATCTGTCTCTCCTTCCCCTTTTTCTTCATTCTTTTGTCCCACTGTGCTGCTGAAGGGGCACAGGCAGCCTCTGCTCTTCAGAGCTTCTCCTTCATTTCTCTGCGTGTGAGAGTCAAGCGCCTTTGAACCCATGCACAGCCACAATCGCCGCAGGGTCCTCATCCTGCTCAGGAGTGCAATAAGCAATGCAAATAGCACAAATACAGTGTTTGATATTTAATGATCCCTGCACTGGAAGGGGAGATGAGCCCTTGAGCAGGAGTCACTTTCTCAAGCCGGTGCAATGCACAAGGACCTCTGTCTTTCCTGACTAATTGAGCCTTAATGATTTTCCTTTATCATCCAAAATGAAAACAAAGGATTTAAAGGGATGTTTCACTGCAGCACTGTGGGTCTTCCATTTCATTTATTATTCCCCACGCTAAAAGCTGTCCTTTTGAACCATCTTCTCCCTGGTGTTGCTGCTGCTTTTGTACTTCTGTCCCATTGCCTCTAACAGCTCAAAAAAAAAAAAAAAAAA
>VWZI01009168.1:1361649-1397730 GCA_013396835.1 Psilopogon haemacephalus
TTGTCTCTCTGCCTTTG
Organism: Psilopogon haemacephalus; assembly: GCA_013396835.1. Lineage (NCBI taxonomy): Eukaryota > Metazoa > Chordata > Aves > Piciformes > Megalaimidae > Psilopogon > Psilopogon haemacephalus. Next base: position 1,361,667 of record VWZI01009168.1, read on the forward strand.
AACTAATTCAGAGTAAAATCACTAAAACCATTCATTCCTTCCTGCCACTAATCTTTCTGACCGATCTTCAGCTTATCTGCAGCATCATCAAGTGGTGAGATAAAGCTGGGGGAAGGAGGGAGAGGTGGTAGGGGGGGTTTGGTTTCCCTCTCTTGGGGATTTTGGTCTCCAGGAGGGGTGTGGTGTCTGTATTCCTTTTTTACTGTATATTTCTGTAAATATCTGTTATATCTTGTAAATATTTGCTTGTATATTTGCATTGCTGTAAATATAAAGCTTCATTTATTAACTTCCAGTGTGTTTATCTGAGTTTTAGCCGGGGTTCTAAAAGGTGGGGGGGGCAGGTCACTGCAAACCCACTACAGGGAGGGGTGTGGTGTCTGTATTACCTTTTCACTGTATATATCTGTAAATATCTGTTATACACTGTAAATATCTGCTTGTATATTGTGCATTGCTGTAAATATAAAGCTTCATTTATCAGCTTCCAGTGTTTTTGAGTCCTAGCCGGGGTTTATAAAAGGTGGGGGGGGCGAGGGGGCAGGTAACTGCTAAACCACTACACTGAGGATAGCTTTGGTCCTTCCAGCTGCCACCGCTCCATTTCACGCACTCATGCACCAAACTCAATGCTGGGGTGCTGACAGGATCTCAAGGAGGATAAAAACAGCGCAGAGGCCAGCCACAGGCTGCTGCTGCGAGGAGCATGGCTGCCCCCCACCTCACCCATCCCCAAGTGATGCACCTGCTGTGGCACAGAGCTGCAGGCTCTGCTCGTTTTTCTCAGCATTCCTCGCCTCTTTCAGTGCCATTAATCTCACTGTTTCAATTAACAGACCCGAACATTTGAGCAGGCCTGTCCTGCACTAATACGTTATTAATTGGGTCGGGTTGGTTGGCAGCAATATCAAGTGCCACGCGGCTCTGGGCTTTCATCTTCTGGTCCAGGCTCATTTCATTTATCTAATCATCTCCCCAGTGCCACAGAGCCCCCCCCTCACTTTTTCCCTCTCCACCCACCATCGAGGCAATCAGATACGTGTTCTGCACTGTCTGGTATCAGCCACGCACTGAAGAAAGTCATATCTGAGGTACAGTACTCTCCCAAGAAAAATCAATGAATGTTTACATTACTATTCTACAATCCCTATTTTAAAGTAATTCATGGCAGGACCAGTGCTATTAATTTTATTAAGCCATTATTAGTGGGCAGATATTATTCCACTCCATTGATCCTAAGTTGATGCAATTACCACTTACAAAGCTAGCACCTAACACCTGGAAATTTCAGTTCTATTTGCAGTCTGAAGCTGTACATTAAAATTGTGCCAAGCCAGCTGCTGCTGGTGGAAACTGGGGAAAGCTGATTCAAAACAAAAAAGGAACTGCCCAGATTTTATTAACTTAAACCCTTTTAAAGTGGAGCTACTGAGATCAGCCTGGTGCCAGCCATTCCTGAATGTACTGTGCCAAAGGGAGAGACATACTCATAGATGCTCTCTTCAAGACTCGTGGGTCCCATAGTTCATAGAAATCTCTTCATCAGAGATCACTTGTTACACTGATGTGAATGGGAAATCTTAAACACAAAACTAAGTTTTGCTCTATCTGCACAGAAAACATGGCAAAAGCCAGGACAAGCCCATGGCCAGCTGGGTAGGCATTTCACTCAGTGAGATTTGCTGAGAGGCTTCAGATCTCCTTCTCCCCTCTACATTAGGGGAAAAAAAAAAAAAAAAAAAAAAAGGCAGAGCAGTGTGAGAAAATTGAGTGAGAAAAAAATGGTGCAAATCACCAGGGTCTTGAACCTCTCCAGGAAATTCAATAGCACGGAGTGACCATCTGATCATTAGAGGCTTGATGGGTGCCGTAGGAATTCTCATCAGTGGTGTCCATCCCACTGAGATGCCATGAGGGTGCTCAGTATGGGCTTACACAGCAGAAAAGCTTCTCTGGAGTCAGCAAGAATTAAAAACTGCAGTTTAAAATAAAAATAAGGGCTCAAGCTTAAGCAGCTTGGAAAAACATTAGCTCAACCACAGTCTTCTGACCATGGACGGAAATATGTTTTGTGTGCATTTGCAAGTCAGCAAAAAAAGTGCCACTCTAGGAATTAGATAAAAGAGAGAAGACAGTCCTTGCCCCAGGATCTTGCCCTTTAAATAAAAAGTTATGGATTGATGGGTGGATGGATGGATGGAGGTAGTGAAGAGTGAACCAAGGAGAAGAGAGGAGCCATCCCAACAGGTTGCAGTGCCAGCAGCCTCACTACCTGTAAGTTGATGATAGAGAAGGGTTTGAAGGAAACCTATGATATTTGCTGAGACCTTCAGCAATGCAAACAGGAGGAAACTGAGCCCCTAGGAGGCCTGGTTAATCAGGACTGGCAGTCTTTGCAGTGTGTGCTACTGGAGAGGGACCTCCTTTCTGCTGACTCTTTGCCCAGGAACTATTTCAGCGTGAGAGATACATTTGTTCAGAGTATTCAGTTGGACCTGAGGCAAATAAGTGCTCTGTTAAATGTGTATTAAAACACCATGAAGCAATGTATGGTCATTCTTCACTCAAAATTAGGCCAAATAAGATTTTTAATTTTTTTTTGTATGAGAATACTTGTGGTATTTCACAGCAGCATCACATAGCAGTAGATGTAAATCATCTGGATTTGGAGAGCAAGGCCAAGTTGTCCCAGCTGAGACTGGCCCAGCATCCCCCCCAGAATAACACAACAAGGTATCGTAAAACTACTGGTTCCTGGCAACTGGTTAATGCTCTGTAGAGGGTGATTGATTTATGGGACCTGCTGCACTCAGCTGAAGTACTTGTTTGACATTCTAAACCAGCAGCCTTGTCTCGTGTAAAACAAATTCAAGATTATATAAATTACATGCTTGTCTCCACAACTGAGAGATGTTCTTATACCCAGGAGGCTCTGCAGCATGGCTGTATGGTGCTGTGGAAGGATCTGTGCCAGAGGCTAGGTGAGCTGCCCTGCAGTCAAGATGCAGGAGCAGAGGCCACACTGTTTGTTCGGGATGCTCCTTGATGCTACAATCCTGGTCCCAGCTCCCAGAAGGCTCTGAGATTCACTGTGGAGAGCAGTGGTGACAGCATCCCTGAGACAGCAGCTACCTTCTCACTGGGGTGCTTGGGAGATAGAGTGGGCACAGCAACTTCCCAGACCAAATGGTTCCTACTGTGATCATTAGAAAAGTTATTTGCAAGGTGGTGCTGAAAGACAAGTTCAGATTCATGGGCACTTTGGCTAATGGAAAACTGTTTTTTTAGCATTTCCTCTCCCTTGTATTTTTCAAACCATCTAAAGCAGGCCTAGGTGGTGTTCCTTGACCCTTTTGAAAAGTGGGGGGCTGGGGTTAAAGCTTCCTCTCACTGTCCCAACAGGGACAGTGTGGCCTGTATGCTGAAGAGGCTTTGAGAACCCGGAGCATGAACCAAGCCTGCAAACAACTCTCTCCAGGCAGATCAGAGGCACATTAGCCCAATGTCTGTCCCCAGTGCTTGACATCCTTCACCAGTGGGTTTATAGTAAGTGAAACCCTCCTCTGCCTCTCTATCCAGGCAGCTGAGGGTCCCTTGTTGGAAAGTGTGATGGGATTGGGTTCAGCAGCATATCAGGATCTGGTTTATTTTATATGCCCACACAAGGCTGCATGCAGGGATAGATCAGATTAACATGGCCGATGAAAAACATCCTCCTCTTTATTCCCTCTGACAGCAGCAACTCTTTATCAACACTCTGAAGTCAAAGTTTTCTCAGCAGTAAGTTTTCTGCCTTGGGGGTTTGGGATTTTTTTTTTTTTCTTTTCCAATAGAAGTATCCTATTTTGTCTTCAAGAAAAATCAAAACATTTTGATTGAAGATTTTTCAGCCATCCTTATGCATTAGACATGGTGGCAGACAGGCCTGGCACATCAAGGCCTTCTCACTGGATTAAATTTAATATCTGGTGTATGAGCACTAAACCTCCCTCAGAGCTCCGCTGGGGTCAGCAAAATGAGACATAGCTGGCTTGGAGACAAGAAAATAGCTCTTTTTCTGAGGGTTTCCAAATGCTTTCCCAGAGTGACCCTCTCATCATTTTATCCCCTCTTACAAAGCTACCTTCATAATGCCCTCCAATGAGGCTTTAGGGAGGACAGTGTTATAAATTACAGCTCAGTGAATCTGCCACTCACTGCTGCTAATATACTGCATTTATCCTGGCTGCCGCAGAGGCAATGGCAGCAAAAGCAGAAGAGAAGGAGAAAAGTAATTACTTCCCGCTCTGCTTGTCACCAAATCCCTTCATCAGCCCTCTCACATCTTTCTCCGCTACTTTAGTGATTCACTCTGCTTCACCGTGCTGGGGCTGGATTCAGTGACTCTGGTGTTAATGGAACAGGAGAATGGGAAAGGGGTTGGGTACTGCAGGCACTGGGAACCCCCTCAGCACCCAGTGCACCCTGGACTGTCCTGCTGGCACACACCAATTCCTACCAGCCTGAATGGCTGTTGCTTGAATGCCATTAAGCTTCCCCCTAAGACAGTAAGTCTTAGCCCAGAAGTGTAGAGTGAGGGAGAAAATGATATGTTTGATGTGAGAGAGTCCAACATTAAACTCTTTCTCTGCTGGACAGGACTCAGCCTCCACATTCTTATTCAGCACTGTGGATCAGCCAGACACTGAGTTAAAAGCAAAGATACTGAGTTATTAAATGGACCCAAAACAAGGCGAATCTGCAGGTTGGCACTGAGATTCCCACAGGCATCATCATCTCCTTGAGACTCAAAATTAGGTGAGATATCAGAAGCCCTGATGTAGGGCATGTAGTAAACTGAAGACAAATATTTTGACCAGCATCTGATGGACCATTCTACTGTTTTTCCTCAAGTCCTGCAACATCAAACACACAACCAACAGCAAGGGCCATTTTCCTCCAAGGAAGTTGTGGATGTGGGGACTCCTGGCACTGCAGAGAAGTATCCCACTTAACTGGCCTGGCACTGCCACCCCTGGGGTGTCAGGCACAGAAAGCAATGTGTCATGTGACAAATCTGATGCACTTCACCCTGAAATTGAGGCATCACCTTCGGAATCAAATTTATCACCTTTTTTTGTCACACTCCCTATACTGAATCAGAGTCACCACCTACTGAATTAAAAACTTCACATGCAGTTCACATCACATCATAAATCAAGCCAAAATGGAATTAAATGCATTGTATGCTAAGAACTCATTCATCACCCTATAAATTAAACATAGGACAAGCCTCTCAGGCTGGACGTGCCCAGATATAGCCCAGAGTCCATTGGGGAAAACGTGACACTACAGAAGTCACTGTGGGCTTGGCCACTGATTTCAGTTAATTTTTTCAGTGCCAGGACCTGTTGTGTACTAAGTTCACCTCTGCTGGCCCAGGGCAAACTTGAAACTTAGGTACTCAGACACTTTGCCTATTAGTGATTTTCCTGTTGAACCATTCAGGTTTAGACAGAAGGCTGGTAGAGGGAACAAATCAGACCCCATCCATGCTCCAGCAAAAGGCTGAAATGGTTTTGCACCCCATGCTGGCAAACCAGCACACAGTGTCACACACATGGCAGTGCTTCCTGTTTTTAAAAGACCTGGCAGCATGAAAGATCAGGCTCAATATCCCTGAGCTTGAGGGGAGCATCCTTCTCCTAAGCCCTCAGGGCTGTATCAGGCTGGGTTCAGCTGTGAAGCTTCTGGGCACCTGTCACTCCTTTTGCAATCTTTGGACTTCAAGGCAACAGCAGGAAAAAAACCTCTCAGGCTCGGATTCACATGGTGCCAGAGCATCTGAGACGGTTCAGCCCTCTGCAGCAGGAGTTGTTAGTCCTGCATGACAGATGGAGCGCAGAGCAATGGGTACTGGCTGACTGGGGCCAACGCTGGAGATTGGGATAAAGAAAAGTCTTGAGAAGTTCTTATCCAAACCCAGGACACTATTTTCTCCTTTTTATCTGGACTAATTTTGGCTTTGGATGGCACTTTCCTGTGTGCTCTCACAGCACAGGAGTTCCCTGCCCTGTCCCTGCTCCCCTGGGAAAGGCGGCACAAACTCCCAGCTTGTCTGTACCACAATGCAGCCAGATACATCCTTGGACCCAATCCATAGTCTTCCCATTTATTTTCCTATTCATCTAGTCCTCTCAAAATCTGCTCAGGAGCAATTACAGCCTGTCAGCTAGAAGCTGATGCAACTTCTATTTAATTAGCCCAGCAGCCAATAAAGATCTCATTCATCAATATCTCATGGAAGGTGTGGTTGGGAGGGGGGGTGTGGGGAGGGGGATTTGTCATTTCTTCCCTACATCCAGATGGCTGCAGAGCATCTATCAGTGACTTGATCACATTCATGGACTCGTGCACATCTGAGGAGACTGACCAGCTGGAAGACATCTGTCTGGAAAGCAGTGATGAGGGAAAATAGTTCAAGGCTATCCCAGATGATCTGGTAGCAAGTCACACTGGTAACAGTCTCCAGACCATGGCCAACCTCGGCAAGAAATTCTCCTGGTAGAATGAGCAACTATGGAGAGTTTTTCTTCTTATCACTCTTTTTGAATAGAATAGAATAGAATAGAATAGAATAGAATAGAATAGAATAGAATAGAATAGAATAGAATAGAATAGAAGAGAAGAGAAGAGAAGAGAAGAGTCCAGGTTGGAAGAGACCTCCAAGATCATCCAGTCCAACATATCACCCAGCCCTAGCCAATGGCACTGTTTCTGCCCTTCCCAGCAACAGGAAAGTTCAGACATGTCTAAGGAGGGCCAAATGTTAGCAGGATGAATTGGGGGAGACTGGAAGAAGCAAGGGGTCTGCCCCATATATGCTGCCCTTGCCCTGGCATATAAAAGCTCCTGTCACTGTGCTTCTACACTGAAAATAAACACAATACACATGGCAGAGTATGAGAGGGTGAATTCGTGACCAGACTGTTGGATCTCAGAAAAGTTTTGGGGTGTTCAACATGCCAGGGAAAGTCTTTGAGGTGACACTCTTTTGGCCTGAAAACCTCATTAAATTGACTGCCAAGGTATCAAACACTTGCCTTTCCTTTTTTTGCCAGACCATCTAAGCAGGACACATTTAGGCTGGGCTTTTCACAGAGACTGGGCAGGGTGGCCAGAAGGATGGGGAAGAATTAATCTCTACCTGCACTGGCTTCATGTCACAAGTAGGGAGGGTTGGCAGCTCAGACCTGCAGGAACCGCTTGCACTCACCATCACAAGTCAGTGAACTAAATAAAAGAAATCATCTATCAGAAGACAGTTCATAGATTACAAGCATGAGTGATTGTATCTTCATAATCAATGATTATGAAAAAGCAGCGCAATGGTTTGGTTCCTTATGGCTGGTTTGGTTTGCAACACATGGCAGTTGATGCAAGCAAAGCAGGTAACTGGAACCAGTTTACCCTTGGTGTGTCCAGCTGGTAGCTGCACTTCATGAACCCACACGTAGGGCTTTTTTTTTTCCTCAAAGCCTTAACCCCTTACAGCCGAAGAAGGCTGCAGATGTGACCACCGCGATAGTCTTATTCCCAAGCTTGGAGATGCTTGGGGACTGAATGAGAGCAATTTCTCACTGCTGCCCTGCAACGCCTTCAAGGGGTTGTTGATCAGCAAATTCTTTCTGTCAATGGCAGAGAAAATGCCCATCCTCAGCGCAGGGCCCCGAGCCACTCAGCTCCTCTGTAGTTCTTAATGGGAACATCATAGCTGGCATATTACTGTAGCTGATACTGTGTCAATCAACTGGAAAAGTGTTAAGCAAGCTTTAAAAAGAACTCAGATGAAGGCTTAAATACCAGGCTAAGATGTCCATATAATGGGGATTATTCCAAGATTGAAAACACATGTTCAGACACGCTGAAATACACAGCTGTGCTCCTCTCCCTGCCGCTCCATGCTGGCCATCACTGGTTCCAAGGGAAGTGAGTAATGAGTGTTTGCACTGCAAAAGGGAATGGGCAATTAACAGAGGGCACATACAAACCGTATTTGACATGAATCTGTGTTTTTACTGCTTATCAAACAAAAAGTAATGAAGAAACGTTCCCTATTAACACATTATTGTAAGCCAAGCTGTGGTGCTTGCCTGCCTTTACGCTGTTCAATTCAGTCTTGTTTGATTTGGCTTATTTTTGCTTGAAGACCAACATGATACACTACACTCAGAGTTGCCAACTTCAGTTATTTTTGCTGGTGTGACATTTGGTATTTCACAACTCCTGTGGTCTCCTCTTTTAAGGAGTCTCAGATTTTCTTATGTTAGAACAAAAAAAAAAATCTGTGGCCAGATCAGCTGTGGAGAAATTTATGTGCAGCATCCAGCTTTCCAGACCCAAAAGGCAAACAAAAAACCTCCCAGCCTCCACAAAAACCAACCAACCGACCAACCAAAACCCCTCAAAATTGTTATCTTTCCATTTTCTGTGATTTTCAAACACTATTTCTGCGAGGAACCCAACCCGTGGCTTTTCTGCTAACAAAAGGTGTTTTTACTTGAAAACAAATTCACGTCTCATCTCCAAATCCCAGCTCACACACTAGTGAATTCAAGCATTGTGTGTGCAAAGCCCATGGTCAGAAACCGCAGGGCAGAGATGGCCCTGAGCCCAGCTTGTGTTCCAAAGGGATGCTTCATGCTTTCTTTGACTCTCTATTCTGGTGCTGTGTTTTTCTCCAGAAGATGCCCCTGGGGGTGTGTCAGGCTTTCCCGGGGAGTGTAGCATTCCCCTTGCTTCACCTGCAGGCATCTGCACCACAAACAGCCTTTCCAGGCAGATGTTGATACCTCGGCACTTTCTGTACTCTTTACGCTGTGCTCAGACCTGGAGCAGGCAGAAAAGAAGCTGGGCTGGGTGTCTCCCAGTGCTGCCTCCAGAGCTCTACTGAGGAGCAAATCCAGCATGTACTTCTGGATCCAGAGGAGGGCCATAAATATGATCAGGAGGATGGAGCACCTCCCTTATGGGGACAGGCTGCAAGAGTTGAAGCTGCAAGAGTTGTGGTTGCTCAGCCTCAAGAGGAGGTTCCAGGGAGACCTTATGGAGGCATTCCAGTACCTGAAGGGTGCCTACAAGAAAGCTGGGGAGGGAATTTTTACAAGGGTTTGTAGTTACAGGATGAGGCTTTAAGCTGGAAGAGGGCAGATTTAAAATAGATATTAGGAAGAAATTCTTTACAGTGACAATGGTGAGAAACTGGAACAGGTTGCCCAGGGAAGTTATGGGTGCCCTCTCCCTTCAGGTATTCAAAACTGGACACAGCCTTGAGCAATCTGGTGTAGGGGGACATGTCTCTGCCCACTCCAGGGGGCTTGGAACTAGATGATCTTTAAGGTCACTTCCAACTCAAACCATTTTATGATTCTATGATCTGTCTTTTTTACAAAGGCTCAAAGTGGTCTCCTTACTCCCATGCTCATGCTCTTAAAGCACAGACCCAGCAAGCTCAGCTCCTTTTGCCCAGCCCTTCATGTTAATTCTTTGTGTTTAGAATTACTACATAAACTAAGAAATTAGTAACAGGTCTAAGCACTTTACCAGGCAAATCTGATCTCTGCTTAGGCGAATTGGATGGAATAAAGCTTAAAAAATTGTTTCAAGGATGAGATTTAATTCCAAGTATCAGTGCTGGTTTTCCTACTGCACTTGTAGGTGCAGAGAATAAACTTGCTAGCAAACGATCGTCTTAAACAAGACCATCATTAATCCTAAATTCAGCTGTCAAGAAGACTGAGATTGCAAACTAAGAGGGGAACAAGGAAAACCTGGCAATTTGTTTGTTAAATATTTGCAAACTGTCATATCAATAATGGATAATAAGAAAATTTCGGCCCTCCAGAGCTGATGCATAACACATAGCTTTGCCGTACTGCACCTAAACTATTATCAATAGCACATTTATTATTATAATAAATGAAAAACAAGCTTCCTGGCTGAAAAACAAGATCAATTTGAGCTCAAGCTATTCTAAATGTTGTAATTAAAATGCAGCATTTAAAAAAAAAAAAAAAAAAAAAAANGCAACGAGAGAAGAATAGCCTTACTATAATTACAAATGCCATCTAGCTCTGACTCAGTAACCTGAGAGGAAGAAAACAGCCAAAAATTGTATTTTGTGCCCAGTCAGAGACATTTCTCATCTCCAGGGCTTGATGTAGTGCCTAAGCTAACACAGCTTTCCCTACTGGGTCAGGATCCAGCCCCAGGCTTGAGGATTTGATGCAGGGAGTCAGCCTAGATCACACTGAGCTCTCTGTGAATGTCAGGATTTGATTAGCATCCAGCAAAGAAGCCCAGCTGAGCTCTGTCTTGCTGCAAAGGCAACTGTAATTTATGGGAGTAAAACCCCCAGACAAGTTTAGAAAGAAATAAAGAAGCTACCTGTGTAAAAGGTTTCACTCCTGGACCAAGTGCTCTGAGGACAGAAATAGCCAGAGTGACACTCCCGACCCAGGCTCCCAGTGTTACTGCACATCTCGAAACCTGCAGGAAGCAAAGGTGACTCTCACCTCCCTTAGCAATTAGAGGCTCACAGCCACCTTGCCATGAGCTGCCTGCCACCTTGCAGAATTGGGCTTTTCTTTAGTTCTGACAAAGAAGTGTCTAGTGACTTACAGCAGCCTCTCTAAATAATTGCATTCTCTCATGTCTTTTAATCATAAGCCCCATGAGGTTCATCACATCACATGTGCAATCCAAATTGGCCCATCAGATCAGTTTATTAAAGAGACCTAATTTAAGCCCAGTCTTTGATGGAGACAGGAGCAGTCAAAGTCCACCCTAATGATTTGCTATTCCTCAGGCAAGCTGAAAAGGGGATCAAAACTTTCAGAGTTGAGCAGGTTCGGCTTAGGTGCATCTTTTAGAACGACCAGGATGACTTCTCTGCTCCTTTTCAGCCCAGTAGGTCAGGAGGCCGAAGAAGGTGTAGCACAGTGATGCCAGTTAAGAAATGCTGACCAGACAGAAGCAAAAACCCAGAGGAAGGAGGCCAAATGTCTGGCTTTGAGGGAATGCCAAAGCAACAAACAGCATCAGAACTAAAGGCATTGAAGAGAAAGTTTTCATGGAAAATCTGAAAGCCCAACCTACTCCTGAAAAGTGAGGATTAGCAGGAGAAGACTGGAGCAGTGTTTTACCTCCTAGCTGTAAGTGATGGAGCAAATGCAGTAAAAACCTACTAATAAAGGAGCTTTGCTAGACAAACCCCAGCTGTTGCTGGAGGACTCGATGGCTTTTAATAGTTTTCAGCTCAAACAGAAGAGGGAACTGAGAGCCTGTGCTACAGAAGCCTGAGGAGTGCTGTAGGCTGTAAGAAATAAAACACAAGCTCTTTGGTTTTAACCAGTATGCACAAGAGGATGGTGCAAAGAAGGACCAAAGAAGTGCTCCGGTAGGGAGATACTGTCACCGTTAGCACAAAGGAATTCTTCATGGCACTATCAAAGTTTGGGTAGAAAATGAATGGCCTATCTGCCTGCAAACAGGAAAAGCCATTTTTCCTATACAGAGAGTGCTCAGGACAACCTCTGAGGGAAGAAAGGAAAGAAATAGAGCAACATTGGCTCCAAAGTAAAGCCACAGACAGCAAAGGGTGAAATGCAAATATTACCCACAGACTGGCTGGCTGGTTAAAAAAATGTCGGTCTGATGAGAGAAGAGTGAGGGACCTGAATTTGAGGAGAGCTGGAACATGTCCAGAGAAGGGCAACAAAGCTGGTGAAGTGTCTAGAGAACAAGTGTTATGAGGAGTAGCTAAGGAAATGGATTCTTTAGTCTGCAGAAGGCTGAGGGGAGACCTTATTGCTCTGTACAACTAACTGAAGGGAGGTTGTGGTGAGGTGGGAGTTGGTTTCTTCTCCCTAGTATCAGATGACAGAACAAGAAAATGGCCTGAAATTGTGCAGGGGAGGTTTAGATTGGATATGAGGGAAAAAAAATCCTTGTGGTCAGACACTGGAATAGACTGCCCAGGGAGGTGGTGGAGCCACCCTCCCTAGAAGTGATCAGAAAACATGTGGACAGGGCACTTCAGGACATGGTTTAATGGCCATGATGGTCTTAGGTTGACAGTTGGACTTGATGATCATGGAGGTCTTTTCCAGCTGAAACGATTCTATGATTCTCTGAGTAGGCAGAGTGGGAGAGCCCCAGTCCTCCCTTAATGCAAGGCAGTGATGAGATGGGAGGACTGCACAGCTCCCTTGGGCAGTTCTGAAATAACAGGGCTGCTAATGACACTGGCTGTGAGTGAGAAAGGACAGGAGGAAATTAAATTAAATACACTCTCTGGAAAGGGAGAAGTTTCTTCTCTTTGCTCTGCAGATTTTGGACTGTATAAAGCATTAGGAAGCAAGGCTGGCACTGACAGGCCGTGAATGGCACACAGGCTGCTCAGAACTGGGACCTGTAGCCTCCAGGGAGGCATCCCAGCATCTGCTGGCCTCTGCTGAACCCAGGGTACAGCAGGAGCTGGACTGCATGGCCACACATGTGGGTAGTCATTGTGACTGACAGTGGCTCATCTTCTTAAAAAGAAACAGCTCCTGGCACCTGCTGAATCCCTCCTGGCCTGTTTCACCTCTAATTTGGGCAGGAAAAATCCATATTGGCACAGTAGCTTTAAGAAGTTTCCATCTCTACTGAGCACAGCATGAAGGCCTACTTGGAGAGCATTTTGAGCACAAGTTAAACAAAGAAAGAGCCTGATCAAAGGCTCCAAGCAGATTTAGGTATGGTCAGACCTCAAAGCAACCAAATTCACTTACCCTTGAAGGAACTTTCCTTGTGGGTGGGGGGAGATGCCAGTTACTTGAGATGTGCTCACTGGGGCTGCACAAGTAAATGAAAAAGGAGCAGAAATGCCCCACCGTGGCCAAGCAGCACTGGCACAGATCACTGTGTCAGCAGGAGCAGCTCTGCCTAGGCACACAGCTTGCTGCTCCTTGCCCAGCTGATTCACAAGTTTGGCAGCACCACAGTACAAGCACAGGTGTCCCAGCAAGACATGGACACCAGCTTTTACAGCATCCCAGTCACGCCTGAGAGGGCCACAGAGCCAGCCCCACTGACACCAGCAGTCCTTGTGCTAGCAGAGCAACTGGCCTCATTTCTCCAGCAGCCACATCTACACTGATAGATCTTTGGTTGCAGATGCAGCCCATTGCCCGCACACTAGTCTTGGGATGAATACAACCTTAGCAGCTCTCTCCAACTACTTCACAAGGCAAAGACTTGCAAAGTGACTGGCAAGGGAAGGCTCCACATAATGGGAGGCTGGAAGGAGCTGTATGACCATAAAGAATGCATAAACCAAGGCAAACTAAAGCAGGTCGGGGCTACAGGCAGCACAAAGGGACCCCTCATGGCTGCTAACAGTATTGCTTTGGGCCAGAAGTCCCTGAAGCTTGGCATGGCACTGTAGAAATACAGGTAGCTGTGAAAAGGATGGATTGGAAGGGCACACTGAGATGCTGGCTTACCCAGTGCTTCTGAACTCATTCACCTGCAGAAGATGCATTGGGCCATATGACACTATGACAACAAGCCAGAGCCAAAGTAAACCAGGGCAGGTGTACTGTTACCACCCAGATATTTGGCGCTGTATGATTTCTGCCCAGACATGGTAGTCCCATAGGCAAGCAGCTTTTCTGGCTCCAGGAAAATGGGCATTACCCAGGATAATTCCCAAGAATGAACACTGTTTCTGGCAGTGGAGAGGCTGCATGACAGAAGGAATAAGCAAGGTACTGAAGACTGGCAAAGTCACTGGCGAGAGGCCTGAGTGCCTTCCAGAGAGGAAAGTGGGACCGAGGGGGCTGATTGCTAGCAAAGAGAGTCATTTGGAGCTAACCTGGGAGCCTGAACAAGAGGAAAACCAAGCTGCATCTTGAGTAGGCTTTGTGTCTTCCAAAAGTCAGTTCAGTCTTCTTTCCTGACACATGTGCAGAGATTGACCAGGACAGGCCAAGAAGAATGAACAACATATGCAATGACAAAAAGTAATCCGAAGGCTGATGTTTGCTTCATTTTTACATCTTCAACTTGGCTGCCAGTTGCAACACTGCTGGATTCCAACTGCAGGTCCTCATTGCTCCAACTCAGTTGTCACATGCTGGTTTAGGCTTTTGCTTTCTGCAAGCATGCTAAAATTTTAATTAAGCACTAAACCACATTGTAGCTGTTGGGGTTTTGTTTAATTTTTTTGTGTTTGTTTGTTTTGTTTTGGGGTTTTTTTGCAGGTTTGTTTGTAGTTTTGTTGTTGTTCTTGAAAGTTTTGCTATTTTTCTTTTTGATTACAATTCCCTCAGGTCCTTTGTCTTGGCCTAGATTTGGATTAGTTCTGAAAGCCCTCAAGCATAACTGCTAAAACTTCATTAAAAATGAAGAGATCAGGATTGATCAGCTAATAGTGGGACCCTGCTGCGTGGCTGGTCTGCATCCTGGCAAACGTCTGATCTACAAAGTGTCAGAGGCAGGTTAATCTTGGTCTGCTTGTAAAACAGCACAGAAATACTTAGAGAAGTCTCCTTGATTCAAAGTTCAGTAAGAAATAACTCGTTTCCTGCCTTGTTGAGCACCTGAGATGGTGAGGAAGGAGGGATTTTAAGCAAAGCACTTATTTCTCTTCATGCAGTTTCTGTAACGCAGCGTGAGCCCTTCCCAAGGCAAGATATTTCAATGTCCCTCATTTTCATCTTTCCAGGAAGCACTTTTCAGAGGTGAATGAGGGTCCCTGCTTTACAAAGCGCATGAGCAGCTCTCACAAGGAGGCAATGTTCATACTTAGCCAGCTTCACTGGGGGCCCCACATCATCAACTTGTACAGTGCAGTTTTATCACACCCATTAATATGCAAGACTAGTGTAAATTCACCTATCAACGTGCAAAGCCCTGGTCAGGTATGTCAACATCTGGGACCAGAAGCATCTCTTAATTCCTGGGTTACAATAACATCACAATAACAAATGTAGAGAAACTGAAATGTAAAGTCTGGTACCATCCAAAATTCAGCAGCTGTGGTATTTGATGTGGAGCTAAACTCCCGGGTTTAACCTGGTGCTAGAAAGTGTTTTGTGTACCCAGGCAAAGAAATTCAACATAGAAGAGGTTATTCTTCTGTGAATGACCCTGGTTAAAACTGCTGTTAACCACCCACAGCTCTCCCTTCTGTGCTACTTCCATCTGTTCCAGACGTCTTTTATGTCCCAAGCAAAAGCCAAGCTGGTGGCTACCATGAATATTGGGGCCATCACTAGGAGCATGTCAGTCTCCTCCTGCCACCGCAGACCCATGGAAGCAGGTCTGTAAGCTGGTTTTCACAACAGTCTGGAACACTGAAGCAGTTTACAAGCCATGGCCCCTCTGATGGGTCTTCGCCACCAGTCAGGAGACCGATTTTCTGAAAAGTCTGAAGTCATCCACAGCACACATCAGCTGCATCTGAGCCAGTCTCATGCAGCCCTCCCAGGGCTCATCTTATGAAATCCTCCAAAACTCATCTTCTGGAATTGCTGGGCTGCAGGTCAAGGGAGAGTGGGGAAAGAAATCCAAGCCCCTTGAGCTGCACAGAGCAGTTTGCTACTTAAAGGTGTTTGATTGCCTCAGAAAGAAGAGGCGAATTTAAAGAACTCACAGCCAAGAAGTTGTTTTGCTGAGTTTGAAATCCCATTTTTA
The DNA here is from genome assembly GCA_013396835.1 of Psilopogon haemacephalus. Classification (NCBI taxonomy): domain Eukaryota; kingdom Metazoa; phylum Chordata; class Aves; order Piciformes; family Megalaimidae; genus Psilopogon; species Psilopogon haemacephalus. The sequence goes on from VWZI01009168.1 coordinate 1,377,387, forward strand.
TGGTTTTTTTCTCATGCAAAGCTGGAAATAACACTGGCCACACTTAGAACCTGCTAAGGAGAAAAAATATGTTGAGTAACAGCCAGGGCAACCGAAGGAAAAACTGCTGCACGAAAAATCTTTATCAGAAAGCATCCTTCAGAAAAACAGGTAAAATACACATACTTCTCAGTGAGACCAAGCTCCCACAACCTTCATGAAGGCTTGTGCAGAAACACACCTACAGATTCCCACCAACTCATTGCTGTTCCTTAGCTGGAGATGCTAATTTCTGTAGGTCAGCTCCAAAAAAGTGGGTGTGAGTTTTCCCTGATCTGCTCCAAGGTAAACTGTGGGGCTGTTTAGTTTGAAAAAGAGGAGGCTGAGGGGAGACTTCATTGCTGTCCACAACTACCTGAAGGGATGTTGCAGAGAGGATGCTGCTGGTCTCTCCTCACAGGTAGTTGGTGGCAGAACAAGGGGGAATGGCCTCAAGCTCAGTCTGGGGAGGTGTAGACTGGACATTAGGAAAAAAGTTTTCCATGGAGAGAGTGGTCAGGCACTGGAATGAGCTGCTTGGGGAAGTGATGGAGTCACTGACCCTGGATGTGTTTAAGGGTTGTTTAGATGTGGTGCTTAGGGATATGGTTTAAGGCGAATCTTGTAGAGTAGGATTATGGGTTGCACTTGGTGATCCTGAGGGTCGTTTCCAACCTGGATGTTTCTGTTATTCTGTAGCAGCTGAGACGCCCTTCAGTGACAGGCAAAGCTCGGGAGGCAGCAGGCTGCTGTTTCTCTCTACAGGTTCACAGAGCTTTACATGCACTATTATGATTTTGGATTCTCTCTTTGATCCTAAGTGAAAGAATTAGGAGGAATAAGGAACATTACTCTACAACTGCATGTTAAGAGTTGTGCATGCTCCCATCTCTGAGCTGGCCGTATGAAATCAAAATTCAAAGACCTCAACAGTCTACAGAATCAGGTCTTAAATCTTCATTCTAATCTTGAGTCCATCTTAAAGTGATAAAAGGGCTCCAAATATAGAGTGTGGCTTTAAAAATGGGGAAATGCTATGTGGAATATGCTGTCCTGCCACCTGCTTCAGCTTTTCATCACAGCCCCCAGCCTGCTCCTGGCTGGCTGTCAGCACGCCCAGTGGAAATCCCTCTGAACTGCTGGTGCATTTCAAATAAATGGGTCCAATTAGAAAAGCTTTACAACTGCAGCTGAAACGGTGGGGAAGGATCATACCAGCAACCAAGCAGCAAGATCTGAGGAGGACAAAGCTTCCAATAGGTGCTGATGAACAGGTGAGAAGAAGTAACTGTGTCAGCTGGAAGAGAAATATGAACAGAGCCTTACACTCCTTCAAGCGAGCAATTCTCCGGAAGGGCTGCAGAAGCAGCCCCCAGCCTCATGTTAGCACTTTATTTATAGCACTGCCTTCCTCTTCATAACCTTCCCAACTGCGAATTGCAATTTTTCTCCCCCCCAGCATTATGGTGATGGTTTGGAACACGGAGATGTTTGGAAAGGGGCAATTTGGCATCAGGAGTCTAAAAAGCAGATACAGATGACATCCTAAATGTATCTTTTATGAGTTTGGAATGATTCCTTTAAATTAAGCTCAGAGTGTGTGACAGCTTTCTGGTAGTGCCGCCAGTGAGGAAATAAAACAAAAATCAAGAGGTTCTTGAGCATATGTAGTCTTAAAGATCATGTCCTCTGGACACCTTGCTTTCCCTCATGCCACTCTGATTTGCAATGTACCAAATGTTTCCCAAGGAAAGTGCTCCAATAATTTTCAATTGTCTCTTCACCACATATGCCCTCGACCCCCAACACATTTTCAAATTCAAGGCTTATAAAAAATTAAATGCTCCAATAATTCTAAATTGTGTTTGTTCAGTGCTATTGGAGCCTGCCCATCCCTTTGGTTTGGGGATTTTTATTTTGTTTGCAGGGGGAGGGGGGAAGAAATGCTTTCTATTAGTGTTTCAAATTGGAAGCCAGTCAAACAGCATCATAGCAGAATGATTCAGCAGCCGCTGAGCTTATTTGCAGTGTATCATAAAATAGGATTAGGAAAATAACAATGCCTAGAGGAGAAAGAACCCACACACATAATCACAGCAGGAGAACAATACCAGAAACGAGCAGAGGGAATAGTCCTCACTTGGCTTCTGAGGTGCAGGTTGGATGACCTAATAGAGGTGCCCTTCATTCCCCACTGAGTCACAGGGTTCAGCTGCCTAATTCCAGCCACCACAGCTTAATAACTGGTTCTGCATTAACTGAACCACATTAAGTGTTTCTGTGTGCATACCCATAGACTGCTGCCGTTTATCTGAGACCATGGTTGCCCCTCTGGCTCAAGACCCAGATGCTGTTTCATAGTAGGCAGGAGCTTATGCAGAACTAGCGGTGGAAGTTCCTGACTTTATGACAGCAAGCAAAGGAAACAATCTGAAGCTGTGAGTCTTCCAGTTATAAACCAAAAAGTGGAGATTTCTCAGTCTTATCCAAGAAGACACATACAACCACAAGACAGCGCATTAAAGCAGCAGAGGTGCCAAGCTAAGCATATCTCCTAGCACTGTCCTGAAAAGTAATGAAATGAAACATGTATTCCTTGATCTCCCAAATCAAAACATCAGGGCCACCAATGCCAAAAGGGAAGAGGAAAGCTTCACTTAAAACCCATTCTCTGTGAACCTCAGGGTCCTATTGACAACACTGTTGTAAATTAGGCCATACCTGTCACAACTGGAGCGGCAGAGGAAGGCAGGGACTCTCTCAGTTTTACTAGATCAGCAATGGTCGAATTACTTCTATGCAGAACATGAAATCACAGCTTCACACCAGCGAGCAAAATCAGACAATTACATCACAAGTCCAATAGAATAGCTGTATCCAAAGTGTGGCAGAGAGACACAAAATCAGAGAGGAAGAGGAAAAAGAAAAATCTCCTATGTCACAGTCTAGACTGAAAAAATTGATAAAGTGCATCCTTGTTTAACTCACTGCAGGATGCCCGGAATGTTATGGAAGCTGCTGCAGCGTGTCTCCCAGTGGGGAATAACTGAAGCATGAGATAAGAAATCATACAGATCCTAACTTGCAGTGGCAGGTGCCGTAAAAGGAAATGCCCAATAAAGGCTTAATATATAGGAAGATGGCACACAACTACCTGGATTTCTGAAATAAGAAAGCACAAACCAATTCTCTAATCATGTCTAATCAAAGAATATCATCAGTTGCTAAAAACTCCTTAGAAAATGAAAATGGGTGCCAGAGAGCTGGTAGCATGGATATCTTCTTCAGCAGTGTTTTGGGAATATTTTAGCCTGCAGAATTTAATTCCCTATTATTACTTCCGAGCCCCGAGGTGAAAGTCATAAATCAGGACAGTTCATAACATGCAATAACAGGGTAAAATACTCATAAGGAGAGTTACATGATGAAATCCTTTGGGACCGTGTGCCACACTGGCAGTCTCTGATGACAGCATTACAATTTCTTCTGTGGGTAACATCTACTTTTCCCTAGTTCCTATAATGAGTTTTCATCCTTTCAATCTAACACGTCCAGATTTTGCTGTCATATGGCAGCTCTAAATATATGTTTAGAACAAAATCATAGCAAACCATTCTATGCTTAAAAAGATGGGCAGGTTTAAAGTTACTCTGTATTTACTTATAAGGGCTTTTAATACCAGGGGAGCTTTCCCAAGGAGTTTTGCTCTGATTTCAGGATGCCCATTGTTTTTATAAAGGGCTGTGTGGTGCCATTTAGAAGGTGGCTGTCTTTTGAGTAATAGAGACTGCAATACTTTGAAATATAACATTGTCCCCACCCTTTTTCAGACTCCCATCTATTGAGATAAAAAAAAAAGATTAAAAAAAAAAACAACCAAACCAAAACAAACAAAAAACCCCCAACCCAACCCATGTGTTAGAGCTTTGTTTTCTGAGTAACAAGGCTAATCATGTTTCCTCTGCTTGAGGTCTCTCTCTTCTCTTCCTTTTCTTCTAGGTCCTCTGGATCCACACTGACATAGAAATATCCCATGATGGAGAAAACAATGCACACAGCAAAGAGGAGAACAGTGAACAAGACAAATTCAGCCCACTAGGAGAGAAAAAAGAACAGTAGGTCAGGGGACCCCAGACTCCCAGTCCAGAGGCTTTCTCTGTACCTCCAAGCACTTTTTAAGTATTTGGGTGAAAATTACTTTTTAGCTTCCGAGCTTGCTCACAAAATAGAAACGTTCTCATCCTGTCTTCTAATGGGCTCAGATTCACATAATGTAATTATGATGTATGATAGATTCTTGGGGAAAAACAAACAGTCAGATTGCCCTACTTCCATTATTTTTTTTCTTACAAATCTGTCCTGGCTGGAACATACCTGCCCAGATTTTTTGCCTACGAGATGCCTTTAGAAGAGGCAGCTTTACTTTAGCCAGAAAAAGAAAGCCCCATATTACACTCCCATGCCATCATCCCAGAAGGGTGACAGCCTGAATCAAAAAAAAAAAACAAACCCTGCACCACAACCTCCCCATGCAAGCCCAACCTCTCAGGGGTGTCACAGGCAGCAGGGCCCTGAAGGGCTGCCTGCCTACTGGGCTCGGATGAAGGCAAGTGGCTTACAGGAGGCAACTGCAACACGTTTGGCACCGTGTCCCGGCTCCAGGTCCAAACACAGCCTACTTGCCCAGAGCAGAGCTCCAGCAACGTTACCGCAGTGCCGCTCGCTATTGCCTACTGCCACTGGGAGGCTTAGGGAGAGGCAGCACTGCGGAGGGCAACCCTGCTAAGGGCCACCCTGCTAAGGGCAATGCAGAGCCCTGTCTGGGAGGCAGCTCAGTGCTGGCGGCCATTAACCATCTGCAGGAGCCTGGGGCTGTGCAGAGAAGCTGTGCCTCCATAACGTGGACATCCTGAAACATCCTCCAGGTCTGTTTTAAAACATTACCTCTGTTTTAAGAGCTCAACCATACCTGTGCCATTGGTGCAGCCTGTGCAACAACGAGCACAAGGGTATTCCCCACAGCCACTGTGAGCAGCCAGCCTGCCTGCAGCACCGACTTCATGCTGGCTGGAGACTGAAAAGAGGAGAAGGGCCTGGTCAGTGGGTATGAAGCTGTGCTCTTCTGCCCTGGTTCACCCTGTGCTGTCCTGCCCAGTGTAGGTGTCACTGAGCTCAGCCTAGGAAGAGACGATGGCATTTCCTCTTCACAGAGTCTCCCCTGTGGTTAGTTTCAACAGCTGCATACAAGGAGCTTTCAAAACACGTCCTCCAGGAGGACACACGTGGAAACAGATGGTGCTGTTGCAGAGCTGGATTCTGATCACCTCCAACCTGCATCATCTGAAACTGTACAATCAGGAAGTTCAGGAAGCCACACAACAAGCCCTGCAGCTTGGCATCTGGTACCATGTTGCTGTACACCTTTGGAAAAGAGACTGCATATTGATGTTAAATGTCCTGCTGATGACAAATAATCCACATCCCATGACAGATCATCCCACTGTTAATAAACATCTGTGTTTTACTCCCAGGATAAATTTCAGTAGCTTCAGCTTTTTGGTGTTGCAATGTCTCAGTCAGGCAACAGTCAAATTACCTCTTGCATACTTGTTACCCTTTGCTCTCTTGTTACAGACTCATGTGAGCTTAGACTTCTTCCATTTCACTATTTATACCAGGTTTCAAACCCCTGGTGACACCCTGCAGTCCCTGTGACACCTTTGCCATTTTATCAGTGCAAAACAGCTACCACAAAATGTCTCACTGAGAGAACAACCAGTATTCAAAGCTTTCACATTAAAATAAACTATCTAGTTCTGTTCTATGTTCTCAGATTTACCACAAAAGGAGTTTCCTGAGTGTAATCGAGAATAGGTATTTTCAGACCATGAATTAATTTAGCCTGAGGGCATCCAGGAAGATGTGCTATAATCCTGCTTTCAGCTGAACCACAGATAACACTGTCAGTAAGCATCCTGCCAAAGGATGCATTACAAGTCAATGACAGACACAGGAATAAATCCTAAAGTCTAATTGTCAGCCTAATCTGAAGTTTAATCTTTGAGTACCTGAGAATAGGAGAAGGCCAGACCTGTAATGGAGAACATCACCTCCCCAGCAGATATTAATAAGTACTGTGGTAACTGCCAAGCCATATGGACATTGTTGGCTTTGATGTCTTCTGATTTCCATGTCTTAACAGCACCTCCAGAAATCTAGCAAGGAAAAAAAAAGGCACATTGATTAGGTGTTGAAAGATGAAATCCTTCTTAGCCTGCTCTCCAAAAGCTTTACCAAAATGAAGCTTCAAATGAAGGTGGAAGTAAAGCTCTACCCTGGAAACTAAAGTCTGCATCTGGGAGACTTGGCTGATCTGGCTGAAGGCTGTGCAGCCATCAAGTGAGACTTGACTGGAGATCTGGGCACAGAGGAACCAAATGAGGTTCAACAAGGACAAGTGCAGACTCCTGCATCTGGGGAGGAGTAATAACTGCACCAGCTGGGAGGTGATATGCTGGAGAGCAGCCCTGTGGAGAGGGACCTGGAAGTCCTGGTGGATAACAAGTTATCCATGGGACGGGAATGTGCCCTTGTGGCCAGGAAGGCAAATGGGATCGTGTGGTGTATTAGGAAGAGTGTGCCCAGCAGATCAAGGGATGCTCTCCTCCCCCTCTACTCTTCCCTGGAGAGACCCCAGATTGACTACTGTGTTCAGTTTTGGGCTCCCGGGTTGAAGAAGGACAGGGACCTGCTGGAGAGGGTCCAGCAGAGGGCTACAAGGATGATTAGGAGACTGGAGCATTGCCTTATGGGGAGAGGCTGAGGGACCTGGGGCTTTTTAGTCTGGAGAAGACTGAGAGAGGTTTTAATAAATATTTATAAACATCTGAGGGCTGGGTGTCAGGAGGTGGGGGGGACAGGCTGTGCTCACTTGCTTCCTAGGATAGGACAAGGAGCAATGGATGTAAGCTGCAGCACAGGAGGTTCCACCTCAACACAAGGGGGAACTTCTTTACTGTAATGGTCACAGAGCACTGGAACAGGCTCTCCAGAGAGGCTGGGGAGTCTCCTTCTCTGGAGACTTTCAAGGCCTGTCTGGATGCATTCCTCTGTGACCTGAGCTAGATTATGGCCCTGCTTATTATGGCAGGGGGGTTGGATTCAGTGATCACTTTGGGCCCCTTCCAATCCCTGACATCCTGTGATCTGAGCCCTGCCACTTCTAGGCTTGCTGGGAGCAGATTGATTCCTGCTGCAGAGGTGGCAGAATGGAAGCATCCCAGCTCATTCATGTGCTGCAAGAGTTGCAGAAGTTACTGCAAAGCAGGAAGTTGCTTTCTGTAGTGTGGCTGGGAAAAGCCTGTGTGGTGGTTGTGCAAAGCCTGTGACCTACTGCTATTCCCGATACTGGACAAGGACAAGAGGGTAAGTGCTCCTTGCTGCCACATGGCCACCAATCCCATCATCAGCACAACTCCCCTACTATAACTGGGACACTTAAAACAAGCCCAGCTCAGGAACACCAAGAATAGCAGATACTGCCCCATATCAGATGTATCCAGATAGTTATGGTAGCTGTATTCCTCATTCTTCTTATTTGCTTTCCCAGGTGTAATTAATACTGCTTCTGATGCACACAGACATAGGGGCAGAGAGAGGTTTGACTAGGAGCCAGGAAAACGTTAGGCTGAAATTACTTCAGGCAGAAAACTCTGTGTTTAAGAAGAGTACTTAGGAGAACACAAGTGATGTCTATGAGATGTACTTAGTCACCATGCAGGGAGGCAAATCAAGAGACCGTATTTTAGCCAGCTAAAAGGGGTGAGAAGACAGCTCTGTGCATTTCTCTTTAGCCCATAAAGAACTGTCACAAATACCATACTGCAACTGCACACCGAGGAAGGCTGGGCAGAATGCAGCACCCTCATGATTTAGGTATCACAATCCAGTTACATTAGGAGACTAACATATTGCATCCTTGGTTATTCTATATGGCGCTCCTGGCAGAGAAACAAGGCTCAGTACAAATCACTGCAATAATTAAAAAATATTTTGGCCTAGAGCAAAGTAACTCTCTAGAGAAGGAGGGGACTACACGAGAGAGACAAAAAAAAACAGAGACAAAAAGATTAAAGAACTAGCACAGGGTTCTGAAGCTGAGACACAGAAGCCGTGCCTACAGGAGGAACTTTTGTAAGCAGCACCACAAAAACGCATCCTTGCCTACAGTGACATCTACCTCTACTGGTCCTGACTGTCTCAGAGGCTCTGGGGCAAGAGCCTTAGTGCAACTTTTCTCCTTCATGCAACTTTTCTCCTTCATGCAACTTTTCTCCTTGGTTTCTCACCTGGTGAAAGAGGCTTGCAGCCATGGAGGAAGGGTCTGGCCAACTTCACTTCAAATGTACATGTGTTAAGTGTATGTAAATGCCTGCACTCACAGATGGCAGCATGTGCCCATTCTCTCCAAAACTGTGCATCCCATGCCAGCTACTGGAGTTAAAAAAAAAATTTAAAAAAAGCCAGGTGCTTTGCAGCTACATTTTCCCCTACGTATTTGGACTCTGCAGACATGAATGGCTCCCATTAATTGCCCAACAGGGAGATGTTACTGCCAGGTAGTAGCTGACAGCACTTTGCTCTGCTCATCACAACAGAGCAGTCAAAGTCCCAGAGGGCAGCTTAGCAGTGTGTCCTGTCAGACCTGGTTTGTCTGTGTGCCTGTACGGTGGAAAGGTTAAAATGGGAACTAAGCTGATCACGTTCATCTCCGTGGCTCCTGCCAGCTGGACCACAGTTGAAGCAGCATGCCTAAGAGGCTGGCAGGCAAGGAAAAGAATCCACCCTCTCAGCAGTGCTCACACTCCATCAGGGCTAGGTTGTTCAGAAAAATCATACCTTGACTTTACACTGGCTCTAAAGGAGCTGTGCAGACAGTGAGGGGAGAAAAAACAGATGCACAATCTCACAAACCTCCTCATCCAACAGTTTGTCCTTCTTCCCTCCATGCATAATACACAAGTCTTGGAAGATCATCCTTTAGATCAGTAGACTGTTCCTGTAAACTCCTGTAAAGTTTTTCCAGCTGTGAGGTACCACCAGGTACAGTACTCTAAAGACTACAAACAGAGTCAGTTCTTGCCAGACTGTAGACACTCTTAGTAGTACACTGGGTCAGTGTTAACTGAACAAGGATGGGATGAGATCAGCATGTGCCATGTCACATGATTTTCCATGGAGGATTTCCATTAAGGAAAATATATTCTTCTTTAACTCATGAGATCTGACAAGATTAGACTGTAAAGCAGAACGAACCCCACTCCACTTGCTTATAGAAGTGCCCAAACCTTTTCCCAGCCTTTATATTACTTTCAGATACCTACTGCCCAGGTCTTGCAGGGTGGAGTAAGGCAGTGGAAGTCAAACATGGGAGGAAAATGCACCACAGAAACTAGCAAAGGACCTTGTTGCTGTCACAGGGACACTTACGTTAGTTATCACAATGGTGTATGATGCGCCGAAGTCGAGCAGCCCTAGCTCCAGAGCGAATTCTCCCATTTCAGTTATGCATTTTCCATTATTATATCTAGATACAATGAGGAAGGGCAGCATTTCCCAGTTAGTCTCACAGAAAAAGAGCACAGAGCAGAGCTATCAAACATGTCCCTACGATGTGGAGGATGTACGGTGTAAAGCAGCAGTAACATTTTTTGTCACCCATTAGTGTTCTTGCCGTTTTTTCCCTCCATAAACACTAAGGCACTGACTGAAGGTTGCCTAATGACCTGGGCCATCAGTAACACTTCTAAATGGCTTCTGCTTCTTCCTAGATGTGTTCTTTTCGGGGTTTTTCCCACTTCTAAGGTTTATTTTCCTTCCAAACTTTTTCCCCATCCATCAGGAACTGTGAGCCAGAGAATTTAGCCAGGCTCAAGCAGCCTTCAAGAAATCTGAGATATGCACTCACAAGCCACTTTGTTTCCTTTCATTAGAGCAAATTAGCCTAGATATTTGCTCTTCTGATGCTGGGTATGTTAGATGGCACAGAGGCTCGGCAGCACTGCCACAGTACTTGCTGCGTCCCACTAAATTGCAGCAATAAATATTTTGGATGCAGCTGGTGCAGAGAAAAAGCTATGAAGCTTGTTTGGAAACACAGCAAAAGCCAGAAATACCCTGTAAGAGCCAGCTCCAATGCTGCCAAATCACGGCCATATGGAACCCCTGTCTAACAAGCCCAGCCTGCAAAGCCATGCAATGCTACCTGATGTTACCAGCACACATACCAACACTTTGTAGCATGGAATGTGAATTGGCCTGAGAGAGCACCAAAACAGAGCAGGCATTAAATGGCAGAGAGGACTTTGGTATGTCCCACCTTACTCTGCTGACAGATGTACAGGAGCAGTCAGTCTCTTTTCTCCAGGCCTCCACACAATGTGAACTAAAGCTCAGAGAAAGTTAAGTGCTGCATCTGGGTTTCTTCAAAAGGCATTTTGGGTTTCCAAAACTCCCCATACCTGGCTGTTGGACTTAGATTATGGCCTAAATTAGGATGTTATTATACTCATGTCATAGGAGTAAAGTTTCCAGGCTTCATCCCTGCTGATTTTAGCTTACCAAAGCCATAACAGCCACAGGAAAAGAGCTGTCCCAGACAATGTTTGGAAGCAGTATCTATTCAACTGCGTATTACTGCGAATCAGAGATACTCATTTGCTGCCCTTTGGCTTGGACACTTAAATGAAATTAAACGTGTGGTGATTCTGCAGACACAAGTGGCCTGGAACATCTGCTTTGCACAGTGCAAATAACGTTGCTTTTCCCCAAACATCCACACCCAGACAGAAATACCAAGACGTCAGCAATGAAGGTTTTGATAGTCAACTGAGGAAAGCCCCACTGTAGCCAAGGAAAGGCCTCAGCAAGGACCTTCAGCACAGCAAGGGAAACTTACTTGTCTCTCTCTAGAAGCAAGTACTGAGAAGCACTGTAGTTCTTCTGAACAGCAATGAACTGCTTGCTGTCAATGGTGAGGTTAACATCTTGACTCAAACCATTAATGAATCTGCAAAAGAAGCATATTTCATTGGGTTGTCAGACAGAGCAAAATAAGCACAATACAAGACACTTCTCTCCCAAAGCATACTGTAACTCCATAAGGTTATGACAGCATCTCCTTCAAGCTACCAAAATATTTGCCTGATTCATTGCTCAGTTTCTCAATATAAGATTACTTTGCTGTGTAATTTTACCTTCTTTCTCTCTCCTCTACAAAAAGCAACCCTCACTCTTTCTGGTTAGGACTTCCATGCAATCTTTTCTCAGAAACCTTCAAAGATTGCTTTGCAGCTCTTTGAGAGGACAGAGCCACAGCCCACAGCAGGAAACCATAAAACAGGGTGTCCTGATGAGCATGCACCATGCTGTCACACTTTATAAGAAGTTTCTACCAGTGAGATACATTCATCAAAACCAAAAATTCCATGGGAATGGAATTAAAAGGGAGAGGGTTTAAGAGGGACAGGGGTCTTGCTGGAGAGGGTCCAGCAGAGGGCTATGAGGATGCCTGGAGCACATGATTTGTGAGGAGAGGCTGAGAGACCTGAGGCTTTTTACTCTGGAGAAGAAAAGACTGAGAGGGAATCTAATAAATGTTTATAAATATCTGAGGGCTGGGTGTCGGGATGGGGAACAGGCTCTGCTCACTTGCTCCCTGGGATAGGACAAGGAGCAATGGATGTAAACTGCAGCACAGGAGCTTCCACCTCAACACAACGAGGAACTTATTTACTGAAAGGGTCACAGAGCACTGGAACAGGCTCCCCAGAGGGGTTGGGGAGTCTCCTTCTCTGGAGACTTTCAAGGCCTGTCTGGATGCATTTTTCTGTGACCTGAGCAAGATTGTATGGTCCTGCTCTGGTAGGTGGGTTGGACTCAATTATCTCTTTGGGTCCCTTCCAATCCCTGACATCCTGCGAACACCTGTGTGCAGGTTTGGCTATTTTTCACTTTGTGGTTATATGCTTTTTCATATACAAATGACTATTTTGTTTTACCAACAATTTCTGACTTGCCAAAAGGAAACACTCTGTTTTTGAACTGACCATGTTTTCAATTATTAAAATGGGGGTGAGATCCCTGAAGATAGTAAAGTGCTTAAGAGAAGTAATTTTTTAGTGGAAAAATAGTTGAATCCTCTTCACGAATTGTTGAAGGGGAAGTTTGGGGACTTTGTGAAAAAATATTCTCTGGGAAATATAGAACGTCCCTGACTGCAGGTAGTAATGAAGATTCTAAAAGGGACTTTAGTCAGTAGAAGCCTTCACAAGCACAGGGCTATGAAAAGGTATTGCCCTTCCACTCTGTCAACACAGGCTTTCAGACAAGAGAGTTGAAAATTTGGTTTTTTCTGTCTGTTGGGGGGGTGGGGTGTTGGGTGTTCTTGGGTTGTCTGTTTGTTTGCTTTTTAACTGCAGCTTGCCCAAATGCTTCATAAGGTCCAGCTGGAATGTTCTTTCCTTTCTTCAGAGACCTGTTCTAGTGGGAGGTGTCCCTGCCTACGGTGGGGGATTGGAACTGGATGATCTTTGAGGTCCTTCCAACCTAAACCATTCTATGATTCTTGGCAAATCTGCTGCTTTTGCATCTCAGCAGCCTTGCACAGGCCTGGTGATGTGATGCTGGAGGTAACTGTGACCTCAGTTTTGGCACAGAGATCTTCCATGGACAAATTAGGAAATTAGACCAGGTGCTTAAGCAGAGCCCAATGCCCATGTGAACTGTTTACAAATATGCAAAACCATTGCTGTGTCTAGTTTAGTAGGCATTTGTGCATGAAGTTGAGTGAGGACAAAAGAATGGCATAGGATAGCCAGTTCACAGAAGACAAAAAGGCAACAGCTCCTTTCCAGATTGCTTCTTCCCTTTCTTTCCTGAAGAGGTGGGGTACAGTGAGATGAGTTTACCGTTCTTCCAAGGGAGGAGAGCTTTTATATTGCCATCTTAGCCCAGTAAGCAGCAATAACACTCAAATCTGCATGGCAAGTGTAGGAGGTGACATGCTGTCAAGCCTCCGCAGCTGGCACCCAAGTCTTACATGAGAAGTGTGGACTAGATTCCAACCTGAGAACATCTGGGTTATGTAACGCACAGTTTGCATTAGACAAAAGCAGCTTCCCTCACCCCTCCACCTCCAAATCCTCAAAAAAACCACATTCTTCCTATTCTTACCTAACAGCTGCCAAACCATTTTCTGGCTTTGATTCCAAGTCTGTAATCTAAAGAGAGGAAAGAAAAAGAAAGAAAGAAAAAAGGCAAACATATTTATTAATGCTGCCTTATTATAAGGTGCATCAGAAAATATTGGTGTTCAAGGAATTACACATCCTGCAAAGCCCATGGAAATCAACTGGACTATCACAGTAACTAGTCATAGGACAAGAGGAAATGGGTCTAAGTTGTGCCAGGGCAGGTTTAGATTGGACATTAGGAAAAACTTCTTTACTGAGAGAGGGGTGAGGCATTGGAAAGGGCTGCCCAGGGAGGTGAAAGAGTCACCAATCCTGGAGCTGTTCAAGAAATGTGTAGATATGACACTTCAGGATATAGTTTAGTGGTCATGGCAATTGGGTTATGGTTGGACTGGATGATCACAAAGGTCTTTTCTAGCCTTTATGATTCTATGATAAGCTCTGCATCAGGCCACAGGAGTGAAGTCCTGGTATGATGAAGCCAATGGCAAAACTTTAGCTTCACCAAGGGCTTAAGAAAAGATCCTAGGGGTTTTTCTCCTCATGTCCTGTGTAACAAATGCTACAGATTTTCAGCCAGTCACTCTGTTACTGAGGTATGTAACACCTGTTACACCCTTCCAAAAAATCCAAACCTTATCTGAAGAGAGCATTATCCAGATTAGTCTTACTCCTACATAACCTACAAGTGCCTAACTCTCAGACCTTGATTCTTGGTACACTCATACTGCACAGAAACCTAAGGCCAAGTGGAACACTAAGTTATTAGATTGATCAACACGTATCACTCATTTTCCCTGATCCTCAATACTCAAGAGATTAAACTGTTGTATGATACAGGTAGAGATCAGGAGAGACCAAAATGCATTGAGCTTTCTTGCACTCAGTCTCTGCAGACACATCCCTGAAATGTCCACTTGGTTGGGCAGCCTGGGGAGTGAGTGCCTCTGCAACAGATCACAGCTAGAGCATCAGCTCAGCACTTAACACAATCTACATTAATTCAAGGAGAGCCTATTTGGTGTACAATGCTGGGGGGGAAAAAAAAAAAAAAAGACAATAAAGACACACTTCTGACCTGAAGATTGTATGTCACAAAAAGAATACAGAATAAGGTTTCTGACTGGTAGAAATCTGCAGTTGGTGTCATGCATGCTTCACCTGGAAGGGCAATTTCAATTTGTACTGCCCACAGATGGAACCCAGGCAAGCCAAAAGGGACTGAATCTACCCTCAGAAATTTTCTCTTAACATTTTCTAGCCCTTTCTCCACACTTTCTTCCTGATGTTAAACCCTCAGCTTTTGAGACCAAGGATCCAGAATTTCAGTACACCTATAAAATGTCTATTATACTTCAGTGTGATATGCTGACCCACAAATCATGTATGCCCTAAATAATAAATAACCACAGTGAGTAATAACTGTCAGAGCAATAAATAATAAATGACATCATCATTTTTTTTCCATGGGAGACACAAGGGGATTAACACTCTAGTATGTTGCTGACAGGCCAGCCAAATTATTACTTGCTTTCATTGATGATCCCTAGAGCTCTCAAATTCATTTCCTGCATAGTCAAGAGACCACAAAGGAGAAGAAACCAATTTCAGGTTGGATTCTTTCAGGAAAAGCACCCCACCTGAGTGAAGGGGCCAAACTCAGCAGCGAGGGAGGTTGGCATGAGCCGCAGCTATTCCAGGGCAAACCCTGCAACACAGCACTGATACTGGAATTGCCTGCCTTAAGTTGCAATGCTAGAAAAGTGAGTATCATTTACCATGCTGTCTTTCACAACTCCCTTATCTATAGGCGAGAATGATAGGTCAACATGTTCTGACTGACAGAATCACAGGAACATTCAGGTTGGAAAAGAACCTCGGGATCACCAAGTCCAATCAATAACCCTACTCTACAAGGTTCACACTAAACCATATCCCCAAGCACCAAATCCAAAGGACTTTTAAACACATCCACGACTGGTGACTCAACCACCTCCTTGGTTGATAGCACCACACCACAGCACAGCTGTTCCACAGCACATGGGAACCTGCCTATGCCCCAGTGGACATTAATTTAGGCACAGGCTAGATATCTAAGGAGCACAGAGATATACTGAAGCTCAGAGATTGCTTGTCTCCAGCCTGTTGCAGGCTTTCAGTTACTAAGGACTGTATGGAAATCACTGTACAAGTATTCATTTCATAAGGTAACAGCACACAGTCATCAGGGTCACAGGCAAATGTAACAAAACTGTGTGAAAAATGAGCCCCAGGCTCTAAACCATAAAGCAGGAAGAAAAAGAAAAATCCTCACACAATAAAACAGCGTTAGGAAAAAAAATAATTCCTAAAACTGCGCATTTTTAAAAGCAGTTAAGTGATTTCTGCTATATATTGAGTGCTTGGTATGGCAACCATGCAAGGCAGAAGGCTGAGGAACTGCAAAGATAATTGGTATTTTAGTATGAGTACTGATTCTGATAGCATTTACACACCAGCCACTATGTGCAACAACCCCATTCATTTTAAAACTGCTTCTTAGAAAAAGGCTGCACACAAAAGATACCAGAATCCATCCCTATACATCCCATATGCCTCTCTCTGCTGCAGCAATACACAGAAGTTCAAATGCAGCCAGCTCTGCTGCAGAGCCTGAGATGAGCTTAATCATTTATTCTGTTCAGCAAAACAAATGGGCCTTCTGTGCATTTTCACTAAACACTTGCAATAACTAAACCCAGAATCATTCCTCTGATGCTTCTATTCCATGCCCAGCCCTAGAGCCTCTTTAACATCTTTGCTTTATAGAACCATCTTTGGGGAAAATCTCTGGCTCTCTGTTTCCTCGGCTTTCTCAAGCTCTGCTGCCTAGCAGGCACGACTCTGCTCTCCCAGTGCAGCATTCACTGGATTAAAGTGTGCCCAGAATCTCTCAGATGCCATAACACCTCTATTAATCAACCAGCAGAAATGTGTACAGATCCAGTGCCGCTAGCTAAGAAGTCAGGCTTAGAGCATCTGAGAGCAATCAGACAGACATTGCACTGAGTGAATGAATTAATGAGCCTATTACCCCATTGTATCATCACAGACATTGAATTAATACTGTATTTACACTTCACTCCCACACTCACTAAGTGGCTTGATAGGCTTCCTTCTGCCTCAAAAACAATTAAGCTGTATACTGATTTTTCCTTCACGGTGTAGTTAAAAGCAAGAGACAATCTTTGATGTTGCAAGGTGAAGTGAAGGCTCTGTTGCTCTCCATTCAATATTAATTTTGAGTACTCAGCTGGGTTCTGTGGGGAAAAAAACAAACATTGTTACTCTTTCTTCAAATGAGAAAGGATCTGACTCTTCCCACCAAATGTAACCCTATCCTCTCTTCAAGAGAGCTTGTAAAGAAAAGCTAAGTCAGACCTGTCTTCAGGAGCTATGCAGTCAGGAGCTATGCTCATCTATAGGTTTTAGGCTGGTCAGGCCAGAGTCTGGAATATGTTCTCTTATAGGATGCAACCCAAAAGTCAGGGAACACCTTCTACCCTTTCCAATGGCCCTGTTCTACCCCATGGGACCACATCTAAGACATGACAAGCTGCTGGTGTCCACTGGACTGCTGGGCTGAGTTCTGAACTAGTCAGACATGTAATCTGGAAGCTGAAATAGGAAGCAACACAGTGCCCATGCCCACTTGATTGTCTCCCTGTTTCTTTTTTTCCTTTGCAGGTAAATACCATCTGCAATACCTGGTCTGAGCACTGACAGATGTTGAGTTATACATCTCTACGTGTTCATCTTAAGACAATTTATCCTTTATTTCTAATAATAAGTACATGTAGTTAGCCATAGAAATATGTCTCCAGACTTTCCACTTCTGCTTCATGAACAGAGGTGATATAAGCTCTTCCCACGCACTTCCAAGGCATTGGAAGTGAACAAGCGATAGCATCTGTGGGCTTTATTGGCAAATGCCTGCAAAAAAGCCTTTTCTTCAACAGGACACAAGTCAGGCCTTACCAACCCCACAATTATGCTTACCTGAAAAGCTTCCACAGGCTGCTGAAACAGGTTCCGGTCTTGGATTGTCACTTGAACAGGGTCCTTTGCCAAATTCAAGACCCGAATTAAACTTTCTTCTGGGACAAGCCGAGGCATATCAGTTTCCTAATTAAAGTAAAAGGCTTTAAGTGCTATCTGTATGCTTTATTAGCACTTTAATATCTCTTCATTTTCAGCCATGCTAGTCTTCCTCTCTATAATGACACTTTCCCATTTCTTCCTCATCAGAAGCTGCACTGAGAGAAAACTGACCATAAATCTTATTTAGGAGAGGTTTTCTCATAATAACTCAATAGCCAACCATTCATTCCTCCCCAAAATTGCTCTTTGCACCACTAAGCGCACAGGCTACGCAGCTGCTGGGAAGGCAGAACAATGTCACTGCTTTCATTCTGCAGCTCCCTAGTGCCTGGATTTAATCAAATGCTGTATCAGAACAGGGGAAAAAATGTGCTTAACTTTCAAAAGCAGTGGCCAGACTAATTGTTTCCCACTTCGCTCCATGACTGGGCAAAGGATTAGGGCAGAAGCTGAGCAATTTTGAAAATCCCAGTCCAGCTCCATGCCTGTAATGGATGGGTTTGCATTACTTGCCACCATGCTAAGAGCCAGCTATATAGATTTTATTGCCTGTTTTCTGAGAAAGGGAAGACAATGCCTTCAGCACAGAGGAATCTCTTTCTGCCAGGAATAATATTCTAGGAGGAGCACATCAATCAGTGTTAGCCTTGTAGTACCTGCAGATCTAAAATGAGTAAATTTTTAAAAAACTTTCCCCACTCCCTCACTCCCCCCACCCTCCCACCCCACTACTTTCAAGTAGCTGCCTGCAATACTTCAGAGCTATTAGGTTTTGTCTATCTCCTTCTACAATTTGGGTACTGCAGGTAGGACAATCTGAACTTAACCCAATGGGGAGACACCATCACAGAAAACAAAGTAACGCTGATTTCCCTGTACCACAAGCTGCTCTGGACCAACAGGCCTCTTAATGTTATCCAACAAATTGCTTACTCTGGCTTTTCACTCACAGCCAAGTCAAGGTGGGCCATCCTATACCTCCCTTTGCTAGAGCTTTTAGTGGCCTTCAGGGTCAGATTTCCATTCCAGACCAGGGGGATCTTCTAACTTACCTTGCCTCTGCCTGGAGGAGTCACTCATAGCCAGAGCAGACTTTCAGTGCTCTGCCACAGCTGCTGCTGGTAGCAATGAGAGAATTTCTTTGCTCAGGTAAACAATGAAGACTTGAACCCACAGTGTCTCATTTCAGTGTGAGACTTGTCAGTGGATTCACCTGAGGAACCAGCAGATGTTAGTCCAGGGCTGTGTGCCAATCACTCTCCCAGAACACTTAAGTGTACATGGAAGCTTTAAAAATTAATCCTATACTAACTTTTGTGAGATAAATGTCAGCGAAAGTCTGCACCAGGCTGGTAGTGGGCCAGAAACAAATGGTACAAATGTGCAGGGGCCAACATCAGATTTACAAGAAATTTGTTGCCATTCTGTCTAGGGATGCCCATCAGTTCCTGATGCCTGTTATTATGGAAGTGATCACATCCTCCTGCCTCACTGGAGAAACAATATGGCTTGTAAAAACCAACATCCCTGTGCTAAACTAGGGAACTAATTAAGTTTGAAAACCAAAACCACCACACACTCATGAAAAAAACCAAAACACATCCAAACAGCATAATATAAGCAAGCTACAGCAAGAAATAGGAGAGAGAACAAACTACCTTTTGGGAATTAATCACTATCATTAACTAGATGTCTGTCAAGCACTTTGACGATGGAAATCTAGAATATAGACCAACACAGATGGACCAGCACAGCAAAACTGCAAAGAGTAGAGACAGAGAGAAAGAGAAGGGAGAAGTAGACAAAGAATTATCATTAGCAACTGGATCAGTACGCTCAATTGTGAAGAACAGGATAAAAATTGTGATCAAGGAAGGCAATGGTTAAAAGGATTAACTAACAGGCATCGATAAAAAACACTTCAGGGAAAGAAGGTGTTTCTGAGGGACCCCTTGTGCTATACTTACATTGATTTTGACTTCTATAATGGCTGCAAGTCCAAACGCCATCCCTGCGAGGATCATACCTGTTGCCATTTTCCTAATAGGTCTATGAAGTAAATGAAAGAGGTACCATTAAGGAAAAAAAAAAAAAAAAAAGGTAATTTAAAGTACAGAACACCATTCCTCAGAGCCAAAGATATGCCAAATCCATGCAATAAAGTGTCCAACAGGCGGCGCTGGGGATGACATGCTGTTTAAATTGCCAATCACTTAACTTTAAGCTATTCCATTATTTTGTATCAGGCTAGCACTGAGGCCAATTAAAAAATATATGCCATGAAAAAGAAAAAAAAAGCTCTTTGCTTGCAAGTTTCATATTACCTTGCTCATAGCTCTTCTAGTGGGAACAGCTCATGGCATTATGTTGATCTGTGATGCTGGAAGGAGCACTAGGAATGATGTATCTTAAGTCCCTTTTGGGAAAGGCAAAGTAGCAGTAGGAACGAGGAGCAGGAAAATGTGTAGTTTGTGTCATCAGTGTTTCTGACCATCTGTGGCATCATTCTGGTTTATTTCTCATGCCAGTACATTTACATTTCTAGAGAATAAAGAGTTTGCTTCTGAATGTGGAGCAAAACTAGTGCAATTCTACTAGAGTTACAGCAGACAATCTGAAATTAATCATAGAATCAGTCAGGGTTGGAAGGTACCACAAGGATCATCTAGTTCCAGCACCCCTGCCACGGGCAGGGACACCCTACCCTAGATTAGGCTGGAGAGAGCCTCATCCAGCCTGGTCTTAAACATCTCCAGGAAAGTGGCCCCAGCCACCCTCCACGGCAACCCGTTCCAGGGCCTCACCACTCTCATGCTGAAGAACTTCATCCTCACATCCAATCCGAATCTCCCCACCTCCAGCTTTGCTCCATTCCTCCTAGTCCTGTCACTACCTGATAGCCTAAAAAGTCCCTCCCCAGCTTTTCTGTAGGC
>VWZI01009168.1:1397773-1487190 GCA_013396835.1 Psilopogon haemacephalus
CAGATCCTGGGAGGCCACATGAAGGTCACCTGGGAGCCTCCTCTTCTCCAGACTGAACAGCCCCAACTCTTTCAGTCTGTCCTCATATGAGAGGTACTCCAGCCCTCTGATCACCCTCATGGCCCTTCTCTGGAGACACTTCAGCATGTCCACATCTCTCTTGTAATAGAGGCTCCAGAACTGGACGCAGTACTCCAGATGGGGTTTCACCAGGGTAGAGTAGAGGAGGAGAATCACCTCCCTTGACCTGCTGGCCACACTTCTCCTGATGCAGCCCAGGATCTGGTTGGCTTTCTGGGCTGCAAGTGCACACTGCTGGCTCATGTTGAGCTTCTCATCCACCAGCACCGCCAAGTCCCTATCCATAGGGCTACTCTCCAGCCAGTCACTGCCCAGCCTGTATTTGTGCTTAATCAGAATAAAACAGATCCAGAGTGGCAGATCCAAACTGAGTATTGAGTTGGTGAGATTTGGAACAAATCTGTTTCTAGATTCAGTGGTCTCCACTCTTCATTATGGCCTGGATTCCAGATTAGGAACCCAAATTCTGCTCTGAGATTAAAAACAAATATTTACTGCTTGCATCTTGTAATAAAACCAAACCACTCACATCAACCCAAAACCAGAACAGTTTCTCTTCAATGCTGCAATAGGATTTTATAGCACAAACTTGAGCAGCCACCTAGGTGAACATCCTGCAGGCTACAATGTTTCCACAGCCACTTCTACAGCTTAGTAGCCTGTTAGAATCCCACACCGAGTGGACAGAAACAATATGGCATTCAATCCTGATCAGTGCATGAGCTTGTGCTGCCGGGTGAACCAGTCTGGGAACTGGGCTCATGGCATCTGCCAAGTCAGAGCTCCATCCCTGGCACAGGCTCGCACTGACATAGCATGGAGAAGCACAGCTTCTGACACGTGTCTTCCAAAGGGCACCATTGCAGGGCTGGACAAGATCACAGAGTATCTTTGGTTGGAAGAGACCTTCAAGATCATCCAGTCCAAGCTTCAATCCAGCACTGTAAGGTCAGCACTAAACACCAGGTCTGCACACCACTTAAAAACCACCAGGGATGGTGACTCCATCACTGCCCTGGGCAGGCCGTTCCAACATTTGATGACCCTTTCAGTGAAGAAATATTCTTTGACATGTCTCTAGGTGCAAGTAATTTGGTGTGCTGGGTGAATAGGTAAGGCTCCTTTCTCCCCTAGTTTGAGTGGTTTCATCTAGACAACATTTTAGTATGAATTAAGAGCATGATTTTTAAGCCAGTCTCCCACTCAGTGCCCCTCCCCACATTGTGATTCACACTGAGAAGTGATGCTGGAGCATAGCAACTTGGATCATTTCAGCTGAAACTGCACTGTCAGAGACATGCCCCAAGTGCACATTAACATAGTCCCACTGCTAAGGCAGAGGCAGACTATACATACTCTGAAGGTTGGACTCAATGATCTCAAAGGTATTTTCCAACCTGGTTAATTCCATAAATTAAAATCTTCCATGAAACAGATCTCAGAAACAATCTGGAACTCTGCTTCTACTACATTGCACTTCTTGCTAACTTAGACTGAGGATAAATTGCCTGGGCCATATGGAAATTTCCTTATGTACCCACTGGATCAGAGTGTAGTGTGGAATTCGCTTTCACAAAACCATACGTGGTCTGCATGGGACACAGAATTTGGCCCTACAGGGACTGACCTTTCAAGGGGGCTAATTATTTAGTGATGATGTGGGTGACAAGGTGAAGAACACACTGATCAGATTCAAAGACACATTGCTCATATCTGCTTTCACGGAAAACCTGTACAGAGCAGAATCACCTATTTGCTCCTCTGGAATTTCCAGGGCCTATGGAAGAAGGTGATGCTCTTCTTCAGCTTCTTGGAGCTGAAGTAGAGTCAGGTAGTGGGAAGGGTGAATAGAAATCTTTGTTTCTGCTCCTCAAAAGCTATTCTGCACATTTGCTGCAAAAGCAAAAGCACTGAGGCGTCTGCATTGTCCCCAAGTACTTACGTGAAATTAAATTTGCACATGTTTATCAGGGGGTAGAGCCCAAGGTCAAAAACTGGGATGAAGACAAGAATAAGAAGTGGATTTAAGAACTGCAATACAAAAGAATGGGAGTTTAGTGACTGGAAAGCAACTTTCAGTAATTAAACTCATAAAGCACTGTCCTCCAGAAATAATTCCATTACAGAAAGGACATGAACAAACACTTAAAAACCTTGTTTTAAAATATAATCATAGTTTGCACTTCAACAGCTTCTGATATTTAATTTTCACAGGCATGAATACATTTTGCTCATAACCTCCCCTCCAGGAGGTAAGCAAGCAGCACTGGTCCAGTTTCTCTGAACAGAGAACTGAAGCATTATATTTTCAAGCCACTGACAATGGAGGCAGGTGACTTCCAGTGGCTGTGCTGGGATCTAATAACAAATCAGCAATACTAGAAACATCTTGGAACTTCAGCAAAATCCCAGAGGAATAGGCACTATTCTGTGAGAATGGCAATTTCTTGCACTTCTACAGAGTTTGGTAATCCTCTAAGGAAACTAAATTTCTGCTGGGAGGGACAGAGTTTCTATGCCAGCCAGCAGTGGCAGAGTAAGAAAACAGTGACAGAGAACAAGCAGAGAGAAATTCTGTTTCACTTTCAAAGGGAGATTTCAGGGAACAGAACAGCTTTGAATCTTACAGCATAAGAATTACAATCCATTATGACAACACGGCGCTGTGTTGGAGCCCTCACATTTCCATCTACCCTGCAGAAAGGGAGGAAGGAAACATATTTCTCATAGAACGCTCACCCCAGCACAGGGGCATTTTGAAAGAAGACACAGCTTGTATCCTCTACATGCCAGCAACAGTTCAAGAACCTCCAGGGTGCATGTGCCTCTGCAGCTCTGCACTATTCTGCAGGCTTCAGCCTCCATATTAAGACATCCTTGGGGTCTCCTGAACCCCAAGGCTAAGCTTGCAAAACACCTAGCGAGCAATAAGCCTGACTCCACACCACAGCAGTCAGCAGAAGCACTGCTATTACCTTCAAAAGGAGCAGAGAAAGGCCACTGTTCCATAAGAAAAATAAAAATGAGAGAGAAAAAAAAAATTCTAAGGCTCATTTCCCACCCTACAGTGTATTTTACCTGCATTTGGTCAGGCTGAAGGACATATATTCCCTGAAACAAAAAGATATTTCAGATGATTCATCAACACCATAACAACAGCACATATGGTAAATAAGCAACTGGTCCAGTAGAGATCCTAGCAGCAAAGGTGATTTTCTCAAATGCTTTATGTTGGCTTTAGCAGCTGATACTGTGCTCTTGACATTTGCTGTCTAAAAACGCTGTGTTTGATGAGAATCATTTTGCAGAAGGAAGCTCCACTCAGTCTTTGATATATGGCAGCCAGGACACAGCTGATGGCAGGTACTGAGACCTGTCTTTCAGACTGAGCCATGAACTAGGTGACTGGGGAGGAACGTGCATGTTAGTGTCCAAGGTGGGATTTGGGTTTAGAGCTTACTCCCTCCCTCCTTCTGTAACAGGAAAAGCCCAAACCGTTCAAGTGAGTGCTCTAAAGCTTCAGGACCTCTGAGCTCTGTTGGCATTTCTTCCAAGCACCCCAAAAGGACATCAAAAGACAATCCCCGAGCCAGTGGGTTGCACAAACTCCTCTTTCCTCTTTCCTTCTGTAGAGGGTACCTAATGGGCCTTGATCAAATGTGAGTTTTTAGTTTGAGCCAAGAGTCTCAAGACTGTAAAAGAAACCTCACCCTTACATCACTGTATCCAGGCCCCACAATGGAACAAAGACAACAGAGACCCTGTCTCCAGTGAGGGGCTGGTGTTTTTTCAAACTCCACAGAGTGCTTTTCATTTGAAATTAAGATAAAGAGTGGGGAAAACTAGAAATGAAATATTATTTTTCCAGAAAAGCACTGTTGGGGTTTGTCTCTGTCTGCCAGGCTTATTTTGAGCTAAATCTCAACAGCTACCTGTTGAGGCAGCTGCCTCCTGGGAGAGTGGAAACCACCGGTCACAGCAAAAGAGTCTTGCAATTAAAAATACCAGGCAAGTGTCCTCTCCTGCTACTTTGTGCATACTATACAGACGTGACACTAAGAAACAAGTCTGCAAATATTTCATCTCATACTAAGTATGACTTTGACTCCAGACTTCACAGCTGAGCCTTTTTTTTGCAGACAGAGAAAGCATGGAACAGTACAAATGTGAACTGAAACATTCCACAAGGTGGAATCATCCCAAGGTTGTAGTTAATCCTCACCTTTGTGAGTTGGTACAACTCACCAGTGGAGAGCAGATGAGACTGAAACACAAATCAAAAATCTATCCCAGTCACTGTGACCAAAAAAAAAAAAAAAAAAAAAGCCCTGAATATGCCCTTCTCCTCCAGGGAGAGTTTGATAAGTGACACGTGCTGATTTTCAGATCTTCTCCTAATGGATCACTAAGTGCATGAGAACAAAACAACAGAAAACAATGGTTTTAGATATATACCACAAAGACTGCATGAATTTTCATTGCTTTACCTTTCTGGGGTGGATGAATATTTCCCAAGGTGTAGTCTGTTTCATGCCTTATTTGAATTCATTAAGCCTAATGAGATTCACATACTGAGAACCCCATTTTTGACAGAGGAGAAATAGTAAAGCTCAAATCTGGGGCTTTAAGTCAATTTTAAACTAGAAAATTGTGCTGGTCTGAGGCTGGTTCCAAAAAAGAATGGAATATTTTTATGAGAGAAATTAGATCATTGGCTGTGAAAAGAAAATATAGTGATGTCTAAATTACCCATTTGTTCTGCTGGGACATAAAAAGCAAGGACACAAACATAAGTAAGACAGTCCCTGCCTAGCTTTTTCCATATTAACTTTTCTGCCTGACCCTGCAGATTTCCCAACTAACCATTCTGCTTCTAAGATGCCTTGCAGACCTTTCCAGTTCACCTTGTACAAAAGAGAGATTCTGAGATAAGAGAGAGAGTGGAAAAAAAGGTGGAGGAGTGGTTGGGAGCCCCTCCTGGTCACTCTGACTGCTGGGAGGGGTGTTGTATTTCTGTATTACTTTTAACTTATACGTTACTGTACATAGTTGTAAATGTTTGTAATATATTGTAAATATATGCTTGTATATTGTGCTAGGCTGTGAACATAAAGCTTCATTCTTTAACTTCCAACTGGCTGAGTTTAATCTGGGTGAATCCTTGGTGGCGGGGGGAGGGGATAGGGGGAGGAGACAGGTGGCAAGTGACACCCAGAACCACTACCACAATCCAAAGTTCTGGTGTGAGCATTCACAGGTAAAAGCTAGATGATCTATTAAAATACATGCCTGGAAAACAGCCTCGTATGGTGGCATCTTGAGGCAGACAGCAAATCCACATTTATCTACACCCTGTACTGTTTTCCATGTACATCTTGGAAAAAACTTTATGGCTACTAATTAATCTTCATCACATCTCTGCCCTATATACAACATTCCTTCTGGGTTTGAGAGACTTAATGTATTACCAAGTAAACCAGAAGACAAATATACAAGTACAGTAGCTCTGGTTATAACTTACAAGGGCTGTATGAACTTTGCTTGACTTCTTTGTCTTCAGTGGAGGTAACAGTGGCTGAATACTACATGATCAAGGTCACAGAGTGACCAACACCAGTGATCAGAAGTCCTGACCTTGTAGGCTGCTGCTGACTCCCCAGCCCTCACTCCTTGCCGGGATGTGCCATGATGAATCAAGTATGATTGCACAGAACCTCTTGTTTCTAATGACCAAAAGTGCAACTCACCCAGACTCATCAAGCAGATGCTCTTAGCACTGTGAGACTCCAGTTAAAATGCAAGAACAGTGATGTTACTACTAGGTCTTACCAGCCCTGGTGACATTTAGTACTCACAAAATCAGCATTCATTTTTGTGGCTTGCAAAGTCCACCTGGATCCCTAAAGAAAAAAACAGACATCTGTAAAGCCTTCAGGGTGTCTTATGGGACTAGAAAACGTGGGGACAGAGAGAGTAGAAGATGATGCTGAAAGTCTTCATTCCCTTCTATTTCTTCCCTTCTCTGTACATCTGCCATTAGACACAACAGTTACTCCTTTCAGCATTCTGTGCTAGATGCCCAGCAGGACTGCAAGGGAATGGCCAGTGGTGATGATGGGTGCTGCCTTAGCAAGCCCCTGAACAACTGACAGTAGCATGGTGCTCTGTGTCTCCAGGACATTTTGCTCTTTCCCTGGCAGGCCAAGGGTGCAAATGCAGGCCGGCAGGTCGATCAGGAACACTCTGTACTGTACCTGCTGATCAAACAGGGCCCAGAACATCGGCAGTGGTATGAAGAGGAAGAGAACGCGCGTCACCATTTTAACCTCCCCAATCAGCTCTTTCTAGAAAAGGAACAGACAAAAACGTCAGATGGGGGTGAAAAGCCAACGGCTGAGTCAAGCCACAAAGTACAAGTGCTCCTATTTCTTTCTGCATGGCAGCTGTTCGTTGCTCATTCGTGCCACTGGGCATGTCTGCATTTCAGTGCAGCACCTAAACTGCCCAGTAAGGGTCAGGAGAGGACAGGCGTGGGAAGGACAGGAGAGCCGGGTGCATGCGAGCCGTGATGTGGCCAGGCTAGTCATACTCTCTTCTCTGTCTGTCTGCTCATCTTTCCCCTCCAAACCTGCCAGGTAGAGCATCACTTACTGAGTATTTTTCTGACGCCCAGTCCAGCCAGTGATCCCTCTTTGGAATCTGACGAGAGCGGTTTTTCATCCGGTTTTTAATAGCAAACTAGGAACAGAAACAGGTGAGCAGTGTGTACCTGCCCTTGTCACATTCCCAGTTCAAGCCTCCCTTCCCATCCCCAAAACTAAGAAGTGCCACAGAATTGCAGAGATTTTGCTGGGCATTTCTAAAATCCCGGATTGGATGTTTTACGACCAGTTCTCTACGAGGACGTTTCTGTGACATTGCTTGAGTAAGGCATGATGTGGGAATGAACTATGTCATGGGCTTGTCTTTCAGAGACAGATCTGACACTAGCTCCCAGAGACCGTTTCATGCTTGTTTTAAAACAGGCTACGTCGTAAAGCTTTAATCATCATTTCTTTAGTTCTCTTTCGAAAAGCACCAGTTAGGCTGACCACTGTGCTGGGGAGGAAATGCCTCTTTATCTAAAGCAATGTCAAAATCAGAACTCTCTCTCCCTTCTTGTTCTGTAGAACTTTCTTTGCATCTCCCCAGTGTAGCCTGTGTTTCATTCACTCCCAGACCAGCTTTCAAGTTGGTTTCTCGCTGAAGGAGAAATCGGTGACACTGAGTTTGTAACTTGTTTATGCTGTGTGCTCCAGAAAATGAACGTGCTGAAGACAGCCACGCTGCCAAAAAGAGTGGCGGACCCCACTTAGAAATGCTGCCTCTAAGATCTGGCCTGTTTCACCAAGGCAAATCTGTGACTGGGGAAAAAGAAAACATCTGCTGGTAGCAACGGTTTCCCCCCCAAAAAAAAGAAACATCATTATCCACCTAATAGTAAGAGTATTTTTGTTTCACATACTCTATCAAGTCGCACACTATGAACAATAATTGATAATGAGATAATGCAACTTCAGCAGTTGCCTCTTGCTGTTACATGCTGAATGTGCATAATAGGAATGTGTACTATTTACTGTCTGCTGAACTGATAAACTTCACTAAAATTATTCAGCTCAAAAAAACCCAAACCACTCCAAGTTTCTGATTTTATTTTTTTTTTCCAGTCTCCACCAGCATCTGCCACCAGTGGTTCTACTGACATCAACTGAGCAATGGGAATAGCACATACTTACACCAATGCATTTGCACACTTCCAGTAAGACATTCCCCTGTGGTGGTGTTTTTCTGTATAGTCCACTCCCAGCAATGAATACAACTGAAAAATATTATAGTCCAAATGGGAATTCACATGGCTGAGACTCAATCCTGCACTAGCTTCTGATAAAGATCCCACATCCCTGCATTCAACAGGAATCCTCTACCCTTGAGGCTTACAAGATTGCACTTTTAACAAAATAAACATAGAAAATTCATTTAACTCCTTCAGAAGGAACAAAATGCAGCACCTTACAGGAGGCAGTGTGATCCCTAGGAAGTCACCACCATCATCATCATTTTATGGTTTGTTTTGGCACAAAAGGTGCCTCCATATTGGAAAGCAGCCCTGAATCATTGCAACTATGTGAGGATTGCACCTTACATACACTTCAATGGAAACTGCCACCAAGGTCACTGCATCACACACACTGGTGTTAACAGAAATTACCTCCATGTATGGTTTCCATGAAGGAGTATAAAATTTAAGACATTGTTTTGTTTGGTCTTGGTTTTCTCCCTTAAAGCACAAAGAATATTGGATCGAGGCTTCAAAATCCTGTCAGAGACAGGGCTATCTGATTATATATTATTTGTTCTGCTCTTTGGGTGCCTCTGAGCATACTGCAATTCCAAAGACATTAGCAGGGAGAAGTACAACAAAAGCTGACCGTGAAATCCATATAACAAACTGATGTCAACTTTAGAAACTAATCCAATTGTCTGGGTTAATCCACAGGCAGTGGAGAAATGCAGGCACCTCAGTCCCAATGCAAGAAGCCTGGGGCACTGCAGGGAGCTCACCACTTTTCTAACTATGAAGACACCTGGCATCCAGTTTTGACTTGCAGAACTGTCAGAGAGACCTCTGAAGCCACTTTGTGTGAGAAAGCACTGAAAAACCCTTGCCCAAACTCACCTAAAGTGGATAGCTGCACCACCTAATTTTTAGCATCTCCCTGTGGACCCTTTGGTGCCTTTAAAAGGTCATTCATTACATTTGTTGTAATACTTTCTTGCAACACCACTGACTCCTTTGGGAACTGAGGTTCCCATGTTGGCTTTGGCAATTGAAATTAAATAAAATCAATCTTTCTCCCTCTGTTAGAAACTGCAGCGGCCCAAAAAGCCTTGCTCTAAAATATGCCCATTCTGCCTCTAAATCTACCCTTGCTTTCCATCATGATGGTGTGAGGGCCAGCCAGGGCTGAAAGGGTATTTTCTCCGCTTCTGCATGCTGCTCACATAGCCAAATGTATCACTTCCAACAGCATTTTAGCACGTTACAAAAGAACACAGAGCTGCTTTGCCGGACAAGCCATGGAACCTGGCAGCAGGATACTAGCTAAAAACACATTTCAATTGATGCCCTTACCAAAACTGCAATATTTACACATCCATTTCCCCCTGAGCAACTGCTATTCTGCTAGAAACATTCATCACAATGGTGCACAGAGGAGCCTGTGCTGCCTTAAACTGATAGGAACAGGCCACAGGGGGAAAGAGAAGCTTCTCGGGCCGTGACCATGCACATTTTTTGAAAATAATTGCTGTAATGTTAGCTGGGGCCCGATGACATTTCTCCAGTGTCTTGATTCTTCTCTCTGATGGAAGTCTGAGGGGAGAGAGCAACACCCACATTCTCTGGGGGATGAACTTTTCCAATCACAGATGCTGTGGTGAAATCACACAATTGCTTGGTCTCTCAATTAAGCTAACAAGCTGAATAAGAAGTCGCCCCATGCTGTGTCAAATACTCTTGAATGTAGTGTCATAAGGGGACTGCTCCCCTCAGCAGCTTGCAACTGAGAAACTAAAGCTAATGGGGTGTCCTTTGTATTAGCAAACAAGAAGAATGTGAAGTATTTTATAAGAGTTGAAGAAGAAATCATGACAAGTACATTAATGGGGCTAAGATGTAAGCTTTAGGAAGGGTAATGGCAGCCTTCTCCTGACACTTGGACAATAAGGGCTTTTTATTGCATAGTAAGTTGCCACTGTAACTGGGCATTACTTCACCCAAGCTACGTGAGACAGATCAAAATGAAGTAACATCTCACTCAACTCCTCCTGCAATTTCTGTAGTGCATAGATTCTGATGCAAAGGTCTGAACCATTGAAGATGGCCCCAGGCTGCAAAGCACCTGTGGAAAGGCTAAAAGTGGCATGATAAGTTTCTCTTCTATAAGATAGGAAAATCTGAAGGCTGTTCAGATCACAGTTCATAGACAAAGCTTCAAGACATTAGGAGAATCATTTTGGTGCCTTCTTTTGCTTTATAGACCAAGGCAATTGTATTGTGAAATGGCCACCAGACCACCCTCCCATCAGTATCAAAACAAAGGATTGCAATAAAACCATGGTCTGCCCATGACTAAGTGAACGAGGGATTTTTCTTGCTGCCCAGTGTTGGTTTGAGCTAATTGGAGGATTTGAGTGAGAAATTAGACTAGTGGCTGAGAGAGAGTTAAACACATTGTGTCACTTCACTGAGTTTCACTGAGAAAGGGAAAAAAAAAATTGTTTTAAGAGATGTTCCCAAAACAAATGAGATTAGCAGAGGGCTTCTGTCTGTTGGGCACTGCGGCTGCTTTCTTCTTTGTCTCTCGGTCTTGGTGGCTAAATTCAGAGTAAAATCACTAAAACGACTAACTTTTTCTCCTACCACTAATCTCTTTGACTTCGGCTTATCTGCAGCATCAACAGGTGGTGAGATAAAGCTGGGGAAGGGGGGAAAGGTGGTAGGGGGGAGTTTGGTTACCCTCTCCTGGGGATTTTGGTCTCCAGGAGGGGTGTGGTGTGTGTATTACCTTTTTTACTGTATATTTCTGTAAATATCTGTTATATCTTGTAAATATTTGCTTGTATATTTGCATTGCTGTAAATATAAAGCTTCATTTATTAACTTCCAGTGTTTTTTCTGAGTTTTAGCCGGGGTTTTAGAAGGTGGGGGCGAGGGGGGGAACTGCTTAACACACTACACTGCCCTGAATGCTTAAGTTTCCCATTGTGGCACCTATTCAGAGCTAGTGAATTTGTGCAATTTTTTTCATCTATCCATGGATTAAAAAATGGTAACTCCTATTACAAGCATTATTGTTTCCACTTACCAAGCGCCAACACCATTAGTGCTGCTGGGACACCAAAAGCCAGCGCATAACAATCCTCTCCAAAACATTTCACATCCCCTGAAAAAGGCAGAAGTAAAAGCACCTCATTACAGCCAGAGTTATGTTGCTGGAGCCTTTGACTTTCTTTCCCTAAATCAGTCATTTCCCTTCTTTGTTGGTGCTTCACACCATGAATCGAATCTCCTTGAAACAGCTGTCCTCACTTGAGGATGACAATTTGGAGGCAGGGTTAACGTCAGCCAGCAAAAGCAGCTGATAATAGGATATTGATGGGAATGATGGAAAGGAAGGGGCAGACACATAGACAGAAAGAAGTAGTAGGAAATGGAACTGGGAAAAAAAACCCACAATGTTTAAAATAAACTGAAGCCATTCTGTATTTGCATAGATCTAAATAACCAGTACTGTGTTTCCACTTTGTTTGTGAGAACTGCATGTGTTACTGAGCTACAAACCTGAATATGGTTTCATACTGACCTACAGTGGACAAAGTAGAAGCCATTATCCCTACTACATTAAAAAGGGAGCATGACTACTCTTGAAACTGCAGTTCTCTTTCTCACCACCTTCCCAATCCTACTGAACATCATGTCCTGCAATAATGCATCAGAGAGCCAAGTTTGCTACAGCATGGTTTTGGTTAACCTAAGCAATGGTTCACTGAAACTGTGCCTCTTGGACCAGGTCAGTTCTTCCACCACAGGAATTCAGAGGTCCATTTGCAAACAGCAAGTCAGCGATGGGGTCTGTGTTTGTATGCCAGTGGCTTACACAGAGTAATAACAAAAAGACTAAAACAAGCCAACCTAGTTAACAGGAAACTAACTCATGAAGCCTTCAATTGTTCCTATTTGTTGTCCCTGTGCAGTCATGGTCAGCAGCATAGCTCTGCGTATGTGTGGGTTTTATTCACTTATTTTCAGCTAATTAGCTGACATCCCACAAAGCTGGCAGTGAGACATGGGCACCCTGCACTTTTGACATGTAAAACGAGCTGGACTTCTGCACCTAAAAGTATGCATTCCAAATTTCTGCAAAATGTCTATAAACTTCATTTCTTGCTCTTCCATGAAAGGCTTTCATGCTTGGCAGAAATTTTACTTTTTCCTCATCCTCTCCACCTCATTTCTACATTGCAACTAGTTTATTGCTAGGCTATATTGGCACAGTGGACTGAATTTTCATCTGCCCATTGACTACAATGAGCAAAAGCCCCTTCTCAACTGAATGCTGACCTAGGAATGCCAGCAAGAGAAAGAGCTAGAGATAACAGTGTTATTTCTTTCTTGTACACATGATGTAAATCTGCGACAAGCACACTTGCCTGCAGCCTTCTGAAATGAACTGTCTGTTAAAATAAGCACTCTGAATAAAGAAAGCTTCTTGGAGATGATGGGACAGAATGAAAAAAAAAAGTGTAACAGTGTGAAGGCTACCTTCTTCCTGTCCCCGTTGCAGCTCTGCCTCTGTGCTGGTATTTAGAGCGTGCCAATGCCCCTGGCTTCTAGGTGCTGCAATACAGTGAAGTGCAGCAAGCCCGAGGAGCAAGCTGGCTAGAATGTAAAGTAGGTCTTAAGTGGGGCATGGGTCTGTGCTTTGTTTTCAAGACTAGCTGTTCAGGGCTGCAATCTTGTAAGCCGACCTATGAAAACACGCCTGGGTGCCAGGACACAGCATTCCTCAAGTCGGCAGCACCCTGTGGGAGGGCAAAGGCAGGACTTCAAAACCAGCCCTGCTAAATGTTTGGCCCTGACACCTGCACCGGACGGCATAGATCAGTTCCCATCCACAGGTTACCTGCAGGCAAGACAGCGGAACAACCCTTCACTGGCAAAGAGGATTAGGTGACCATATAGGTGCTTCCACCTTGCATATTTTAGTTCTACAGTTCAGACTGGCTTTGAAATACAACCAAGAATACCGTTTCTGTGAGTTGTCTGCTACTACTATAAATCTGTTATGCTTGCTATGGCAGGATTAACAAGGCGTAAATGCAATACACTGCCCACTCCACAGATCTGTAATTTCTGTCATTCAGTTGTCGTAAAAGCCTAACTACACACAGCAGAGTAGTCAAGAGGGCAGCTAATTTATTGTTTTATTCCAATTCAGCACTGACCTCTTAACACAGGAGTTACAAACGTGGAGATCAAACTTCCAGCATTAATGGATAAATAGAAGATGGAAAAAAACTTGCTTCTCTCTGAGGTCTAAAACAAGAGAAGACAACATCAATGTCACAGCTAATGCACAGCATCGGGCTTGCAAATTGAGCACCATCAATTCTCTTATTAGGAAGGCTGACTAAATATTGACACACACTGCATAAAATGTTAAGTAAACAAGCTTCCCGTTCAAGTGATGGTCAACGCTCACACGAATCAGCTCACGTTACTTGGGAGGTGCTTGGGGGCCTTTTGGCATTTCCGAGGAAAAGCCACTGCTTCAAAAGTGTGAGACTGGAAGGACAGGAGAGGGTTTACTTATTCAGAACAAGTAGCATGATTCAGATGCTCTGTCACCTAATTCAATCCAATTTGACATGGTTTGACAAGCTCATCGTTTCTTCCCACGTCTGAGCTCTTTTTGCCTCCTCTCCTCTGCAGAAATACAAAAAGAAACCTGTGTATTCTGAGGAGCTAGTAACAGCAGCATAGATGACAGCATGCCAGCAAATAAGAGGTATGCATGAGACAGGAGATTACTAAGACAAGGCCAGTCAACTTTGAACTAATACAGTAAATTAAACCTACAGGAGCAAATTCAAGAGCCTGATAGAGAAACAAACCGAGAGAAAGAGTTCAGAACTCAGCTGATGTTGTAAAATGTCGTAACAGTTGATACAGTAATTAGATTCCCATTGATCACTTTTCTTCCCTCATAATCTGGAAGGAATCAAGACCTTCATGCAGAGTATGGTCTTTTGTGCAGGAAGGCATTCAACCAGGAGCAGTCTGTCATTGCTTGTGGGGGAGACACACGTAGCTGCATACAGATCTCTAAACCACCTCCCTGTGCCTGGTTGGGACAGCAGAGTGGAGAAAGAAGAGCAGGTTACTTGGACTACCTCACACTCATCTGTATCACCAACTATGAGGCACCAGAGTTGGTGAAATCAGCATTAAATTATAGCCCAAGCCCAGGCAGCTGTCACCAGGGAAAATTGTTTGAGACGTGGCTTGGTGCCTGGCAGAGAGGTCCTTAAGGCAACTTGAGCCACATCTCTATGAATTGAGCATCATTTGAATGTAAATCTTTAACTTATCTGAGTGTGAGGAAGCTCCTCAGGGGCCTGGTTCTGTCCCCTTCTGCTTCCTCCTGCTCCCTGAGAAAACAATATTCACTAGGCTAGAAAACAGATGAAAATGTGAAAAATAGCAGGCAGCTAAAAGAGGACAGCTCTTAAGGAATGAAGCTTGGGATCCAAAAATACAACGAATCTTTCTGTGACTGATGGTGCAGCCACCAGGAAATATTGCTACTTCATACGGCAAGAAGCTTCTTAGGGATTACTGCAAAGGAAGGTGGGCAGGTAGGAGGACTTTTCTTTATGTTCACTTGAAAAGCAGGTACTGGGAGGGGGAGAGTGTGGCACCCATCACTTTCCACTGCTACCCCTCAAGGTGTCTGAATGTCTCCTCACTTGGATTAATGGCTTCTTGTCTTGCCCCAGTACAGTTAGGAAGACCCCATCAACTTCAGCTCTCTCACAATTTTATTTCTTAGAGTGTCCCAGGCAATCTTATCCATTCATTACTCATAAATTATTTACCCTTCATTAAAGAATTCTTAAGCCTTATAATATTCATCTCTATAACACCTTCCTGTGGGAAAGAACAAACACCTCACTATCTCTTATACTCCATTTCTCTCCTTACCAGTGTTTTTGATTACCTGGATCTTCCTATTGCTCAGCTAGAAAAAGCATGTATTCTTCTTCATTCTACCTTTGTGACTAGGCATTTGTCACCATAAGAAAACCCAGATAAATCAGCAGCCTCAGCACTCCCTCCTGCTCCCAGAGGAGCCCTACTATGTCTGGTACACAGTCCTGCCCTCTTCTAGCCAAATTCCCATGCCAAACCTTTAACCCTTTGTATCTGAGCAACTCAGAATTTCTGAGAGCTGAGAAAAACTCAGGCATACAGGTCTTAACATGATAAAGTCTAGAGCAACAATTACCAAAGGAATGTGCTGCTAAGAGAAGAGGGTAATGATAAAAAAAGAATTTGTAGTATCCTATTTCACACATTTTCAAATCTGAGTGATTGGAGAAAAAAATGTTCAAAGAAAAGCAGAAATGAATAAGAAAATAATGACCCAGCAGCTTGCAAATTATATTGACTGGGGGGAAAAAAAAGGAATTCCCTCCCATTTTCTTAATTTTGGAGCAAACATACATTAACAAAATTATTTGGATTAGCTAATTTGATCTCCTTGGCAACCAGAAAATAAAGAAACAAAAAGAAATCTACTTAGTACCTTAAACATCACATCACACTGAAAGAAGCTTTTAGGCCTTAATTAACATGCACAGGAGCTTTTGCATTCATATAACATATCATAAATATCATTTTGTTCAGGCATTTTTAGTTTAGACTCCTAATCCTATAGACAAAGATGCTTGGAAATCTCCTGCAGATAAATCTGCTTTCCCTATCTGAACTACTGCTGCTTCACTGTCCATCACTGTAACAGTACTATTCTCAAAGTGGCAGGTACAAGACTACCATGCTCATAAAGTACTTAAGAGAAAATCAGAGCAATGGTGTGCACTTGCCTCAAAACATAAATTTGTCTCTATATATGAATAGCAGGGATGATTTATCCATTTTATATACAGAACTCTCACATCCCTAGTTTCCAGATGGAACAACTAAGCCTATGCCCTTAAGGGCTCAGATAAAGCTTTTTAGTATCCCGAAAATGAAGGGGAAATCAAATGTTTCATTTCATTAGGAATTTTTGAAACTTATTTCATCTTGCCTGGGGTGGAAGACGGGGGCGGGGAAGTCTTCTCAAACATCACTCCAGAGGGGTGAAATATTCTGACTGGTCCCAAACCTTTCATTCCTTACAAAAATCAAAACTTCTCGTTGTGGTTTTGAAGACTCAGATTTCCTACCACATAGTATAAAACTTTTTTTTCCCTTCTGAAAGGCCAAATAATTTCAAAATGGTAAAACACAAAACTTTCTATTCTGGAAAGAATAAATAGAGCAGAATGCATTGTCCTTATCAGAATGCTTTTTACAGTTTCCTTTCTCTAAATTAGTTTTTTCTCTTGAAGGCAACATACAGGTAAATGTTTGGGCCTTGGTATTTGATAAATTTGTTGGAGAGGTGTAGTCTGGCTGCTGGAGAATGGCCATAGGCCCACAGAACCACAAGCAGTTCAGGTTTTCCCTCTGCAACTCAGCTGTGGTTGTAATTTGGGGATAAATAATACGTGTGTTCCTGACTGAGGTGCCGAGATTCATTAGCTGAAGTCTATAAACCACTCTGAAGATAAGTGGTACATATTATCATACTGTAATTAGGTGGTAATTGAAAGATGCTGGATAAACATTATTAATCATTAATATTCATAGAAGTAGCACTTCTGAAAATGCTGCTGTTAACACCTGTTAAAATCCTTTTGGGACAGCTACTGGCACTGCAAGCCAGGATGCCCACATGCTGGTATGCACACAGACTATTCCCAGAGCACAGGTTCTGCACTGCCAGCCTGGGGAGGCTGACGAGCATCAGGTGATTGCTGCTCCCTCTTCTGCAGCACTCTC
Organism: Psilopogon haemacephalus; assembly: GCA_013396835.1. Classification (NCBI taxonomy): domain Eukaryota; kingdom Metazoa; phylum Chordata; class Aves; order Piciformes; family Megalaimidae; genus Psilopogon; species Psilopogon haemacephalus. The sequence continues at coordinate 1,414,566 of VWZI01009168.1, forward strand.
TAAAGCATTAGGGCCAACTGACAGCACAGGGTGGATATGTCTGCAGAAGGATCTGTTTCAAACAAGTTATCGTGAAACATACTGTGTTTTTAACTACTTGGTCATCATAAGTGACATCACTTCAACAACACAAAGCTCAGGTGCAGAAAGCACAAATTTTCACAAAACTTTTGAATAAAATACTCTATACTGTTAACTCATTAAATGCAAACTACATGCAGGAACATAGCAAAAGACAAAGAGCAAACTGCCCTATGGAGCTCTCATTCCATGTCCAAAGCTAAGGGCTCATTCCCTTGTCCAGCTCTGCCAGTGCATTTCCTGATAGACCGTTTGTCTGATTTCCTTTTTCAGGGTCTCCATTGATGGGAATTTCCATCTCCTAAAGGCCTGTGCTGATTTGAATTATTTTGAGGATTTTTATGAGAAATAAGGTCATGGGCTGAGAAAGGAAAACACTGATTCTACTTCACTCATAGGCTACCAAAAAATGTATAAAAGTTAGAACCAAAACATAGATAAGACAGAGTGGGTTTGAGCCATGCTAGCTGCTGCATCTCTCTCCCTGCTGGATCTGTGTAACTTCACTAACCAGTTTCCTGCTGCTAACCCCCCTAGCTGATCTACCTTTGCTTACCTGGCACATAAGACAGACAGTGGGATAAGATTGAGAAGTGGGGGGAAAGTGGTAGGGTGGTTGGAAACCCCTCTTAGGAACTCTGATCTCTAGGAAAGGTGTGGTGTTTCCGTATTATCTTTTCACTCTATATATCTGTAAATACTTGTTATATATTATAAATATCTGCTTGTATATTGTGCAAAGTTGTAAATAAAAAGCTTCATTCCTTACCTTCCAGCCAACTGAGTCTATCCTGGGCAACTCCAAAGTGTGGAGGGGCAGGTAACTGCCGAACCACCACAAGGCCTTAATATTTTACAGTACTTCTCTACATCTATGTCTGGAAAAGTTTTCCTCCCTGTCAGCCCTAATTAATCCTCCTTGAATTTAAGCCTATTCATCACAGATCCAAATGCTTTTTTTTTTTTTCATGTGGCAGTGGCTTCCTATATATTTAAGGACTTAAGCCATGCACAGAAGTTGCTGATTTAAATACTGCCATTGAGAAAACTGAGATTTTAATGTGTGCATTAGGTCAGCATAAATCTAAGTGTTTTATTTCATGTCAATTTGAAAATTACACATTTTGCCTGAGGATTAGTCCTCCCTGACCTGCTTCGCTTCTTTAAGCCCCACCTTATCCCTGGTTGAGCCATTGTGCTGCATAATGAGAGTCCAAGATCAGCGCAGGTGAGGAGCTAAGCACTTACGGCAGAGAATAAGGACATGAAGCAACCAGACTACAATTCACAGGATGCAGACTATGAACAGGCTAAAAAAGGAATATTTTCCCAGCTCTTCAAAACTTTCCATTCTGTGTAGATTTGGCACCTGCACTACTTTCAAAAGACTGGAATTTCCTACAGTTGTTTCTGAATGATACCTGACAGACTATGACTTATTTGAAGTGAAATTCCCGAGGAAGCATAGTCTGGTGATGGGATTTTCTCTTTCATTTTCTGTATTCCATTGCAGTGCATTATAATCACCCCTGTCAAGACAGTTCAGAAATGGCTACAGTTCCACGGTACAGGATTTTCCAACTACTCTGACATTCAATTAACATTTAGAGGATTGCCTGCAATTAGGACTCATCCTTCCCAATATCAATCCTGTTGTCATTTTCCTTCCCTGAAGCACCCAGACTCTCTCAAGTTTTATGTGTGTCATCCTACCTCACATCTTACCACATCTTTTCCTAGCAAACTGGCCTTTATTCTAGTACAGTAGGATTTGATCACATAAATATCCTCGTAAAGTAAGCAGACACTGCAGATTTTAGGAAAGAAAAGAAATCTTACATGTTCCTCTTCAAACTGGTCCCCACCAAATGCAGAGACACAGGGCTTGATACCTCCTGTTCCAAGAGCGATCAAAAACAGACCAACCATAGACAGGACCCTTCATGCAAGAAAAAAAATATCACCATTGCAGAACCTTTCCAGCACTTATAAGAACATTTCAGAGTGTCAACCAACCATGATTCTTCTGGTATCACTGTCTTTTGCACATGGGTAGTGATGATGAGCCAGAAATGTGCAAAAAACAAATTAATTATCCTCACTTCTGCATTCAGTACCAGTCAATTAACTAAACTGCTTTTGTCAAATTCTTGCTGTTCTGAAGCCCAGTGGACATACTCAAGATCAAAGATCTGTGGGATTATTTTTCACTCATATGAGAGCAAAAGTTTGCAGAGATCATTGGAAGGGGAAAAAAAGAAGAAGAAGGAAAAAAAAAAAGAAGCTAAAAAAAGGGAAGGGGGGAGGGGTTAAAAAAAAAAAAAGTGCCTTTTTCTACAGCTTTCCATCCTGGATAAATTCAGACAAGCTGCTTGAATTTGGCTAATTCTTGGATGCTTTTTACCTCCTAGAACTCCTCAAAATACTACCGTGGGCCAATTTAGGGAATAGGAGTGTCAGGACTGGCCAAATCTGGAACTAAAGAAAACTGTCCTGTAAATGAGGTGTGCTCCCGCCTGCAGGTGTGTATTTTTAGAGCTGTGACCACTTAGGCAAAAAAAGGTTGGTGGTTTTAGAGATGCCAGTTGGGGAAACTACTCTGACAAGCTTAGCAGTTCAGAATCCAGAGGGCAGGAAGTGTTGTGGAAAGACAGATCCTTCCTCTGTCACATCAAAAAATGTATTTGTGTTTCTATGCATACACAGGAACCATACTAAGCTGGGCAGCTATGATGATGAGGAAATGAGAGAAGAATGAGCCTGTTGTAGGCAGTTGGATGGAGGAGATCAAACTCCAATATCATTGTACAGCAGAGAGGGATGATCAGAGGTCCCTCCCTCAAAGAGCTTAGAGTCTCTGTGGGGGTTTCCAGTTCCTTCTGGTGTATTCACTCTAAATCTGCCCTTCTGTTCTTATTCAGATATCCCAAATCCTTCCCTGATAAAAGCAACCCATGCACAGCCTCCAAACTGCTGACCTGATGCAGGTGAAACAAATGACAGTACTGGCTAAACCAACTACCATCGCAGCCCACTACAGCACTGCAGCTTCAACAGCTACTTACACGTGAACCGCCTGGTTGCCTAGGGATGGAATTGCACCGACTGACTTTATCAGATGGCCAACCACATACACAATGGAGAGGTAGATGATAGTCCTGTGAGGAAAGCAAACAGTAGTGACTGGAGGTGTTGGGCAGTGCACAATTCGAAAACAGAGCGTGTCTGTGCTTCCTGATATAGCAGGTCCACTTGGCAGGCACACAAGGAACTGCTTTGCTCATACCACCGCTACAGCAGGCAGCAACAACTCTTTTGTGTCAAACACTGAGTGCACTGGAAAAAAAGAGACAGGCAAATGTGTGTGGATTAAGGAGGAGTAACCCCTGCTTTCTTTGTAGGCATTGCTGAGCGAAAAAAAATAAAAATGTTCCAGTCTGGTCATGCCTGAAAGGCTGCAAATGGAAGAGTACTGTTCAGGTCCAACACAGTTTCCCAATTAATAGAAACTGGCGTTTTGTAACATAGGCCTAATCCCTTGACTGGAAGACATCTGCTATCTGCTGCTGTCTACATTCAACCCACTTGACTAACACATCTGAATTAGGAGTGTGGTTTCCCTGTTACAAGTCTGGTTTAGATCCCAAGTACCTCTGAAGGACAGAGCTCATCTATCTGCTTCCCATGTCTTGGTGAGGCAGAAGAAATATGACTAGGAGGATCAAGCTTTTGACTGTATTTTATCCTTTTTTCACCCTCAGGATTAAGAGATATCTACAGACTTACGTGTAGGCTAGACACATACAGAAGGACAAAGGCACTACTAGAAGCCCCGTGAGCTTTCAGCACAGAAGCAGTCCTCAACACATCCAAGCCCTGGTTGCAAGAGCTAATTTAGAGCCACATTAGATCATATCTAAAAGCCCCTCTAATCTGTGTTTCTGTCCTTGGTATTGGCTGAGGTCCACCTACTACAGCAAAAGCCACCTCCCATTTAAGGCACAGGGATTACTCCAAGGAAAGTCTCCTACCTATTGTATGAAAGTCCTCATAGGGATTTACCTTCTCACAACATCATGGTGCAAAATAGATATCCTAAAATACCAATGAACATTGCTAGATGACCTTAAATAATGAAGCTAATAAATCTCCACTGTTATTGTTTTCACTCAAAGAGACAAGAGAATGACTAAAACTGAGCACAAACAAAAAAGAACTTGGTATCTCCTTAAGAACTTCCTGCTGGAAAGGCATATGGCAGCTGCTTTTTTTTTTCCCCCTCCTATTGAGACTCTTCTGCCAGACGTGCTTAGTCCTAAAGAGAAGGGTTCAGCTGCACTTTTTCATCCTGACAGCCAAGACCCCTCAGACAATGAACAAAACGTGCCAAGCAAAGGAAGTTCTATATCTAGCTGTTCAATCACTGTTCTGGAGCAGATGATGGCCCCATAGCTTATTGGTGGAAGAGAAGACTGTCTAACTTAGGGAGAGTTTTACCTGGTTTCCTTGGCATAAAAATGTGCGTGCTCACACATTTCCTATACCACGAATGTGTAAGTACAGTTAGTGACATATCTGTGATCTTGTGTGAAACTGTGAGAGCTCTAGAGGATGACACCACTTCCTCACTATCTCCAAATCCTTCTCAAAAGCAGATCTTGGCAAGCTTAGAGTTAATCACCCTCATCTTCCTCAAGGTGGGTAAGGAAGGACTGCGGAGGAAAAGCGCGCTTGTGACATTTTGTTTGCTCCAACTTAGCTGCGCATCGGCCCTTGGGTGAAAGACGAGCACAGAACAGCATGAGCAAACAAATCAGCTGTTCATCCGTTAACAGAGAGGAGCTGACCTTGGCAAGCATAGCTCTGCTGCACTCTGAGCTAGCTCAAAACTGGGAGCACACACAGCACAGGCTGTATGGCGTAGATGTACACTGCCTGAGTCAGACAGATCTCTTCACTTACTTGTATTTCCCCAGCCAGGAGTCTGCCATAATGGCTCCAATGACAGGTGTGAAATAACACAGCGCAGAAAAGGCATGGTACACAGCGGTGGAGAGATTCTCATCCCAGTGGAAGAAGCTTAAAAAATATAGCGTCAGGACAGCTAAAGGGAAACAAAGAAATCACATCAGATAATTAATGTGTATCTCTGCAGGTAATCAGGACTGTGGCAGCAAGAAAATCACTGATTTGCATAGCAGCTATGAACGCTGCGGTGAAAAGACCTGTGCTTAGAGATCTGTTCCTCACAACCTTCAACACGGGAAAAGCTAAAATGAGATACAGGGTATCAGAAGTTCTTTGCTCATAAACGTTTATTTTCAGGTGGAAAAAAATATTGTGCAGCTTATCTTACTGTAAGCAGCAGTTCTGTTAATGCACATTTTCTATTTGCAAATTAGGTGCCCGTACGATTCAATTCCCAAACACATCACAGCTACAAAAGAAGTCACACGCTGGGAAACCAGGTCTGATACAGAGAACCACACACAAACTCAAACTAGAAGGTATATTTGGACTTCTCCAGACCCAGCGTTTGCTCAGAGCAAGTACAGCAGCAGTGTTAGGGCACACTGTTCATAGCTTCAACCCAAGATACTAATTTATTTTGAAAAGCAGCTGAGACCACGTAGAGCACAGCCCTGGAACACCAGACCAGTGTGCATAGAAACCCAAGGATGGGGAAGTCACCTCACAGACACAGGCCACCTACCTCTCATGCCATAGTAGGAGAAACGCTCACAGAACTCGTTCACCACGATAAAGGCAATGCTTATGGGGTAGTTGGAGCCACAGAGTTTCTGCAGGAGACCAACAGGAATGTATCAGCTCTGTGAAAGCCTCTGCCCCAGCAATATACCCTCCCAGGGCCTGGACAGCAGAGGAGCCATTGCTGCTTGACTGGCCTGTGGGTCAGACTCAAAGGATGGAGGTGACCCCTCACCTTTCTTAGTTTAATGAAGGCTCCCCAGTGAATCATAGAATCATAGAATGGTTTAGGTTGGAAGGGACCTCAAAGATCATCCAGCTCCAACCCCCCACCATAGTCAGGGACACCTCCCACTAGAACAGGTCACCCCAGGCCTCATCCGGCCTGGCCTTGAACACCTCCAGGGAGAGAGCAGCCACAACCTCCCTGGGCAACCTGTGCCAGTGTCTCACCACCCTCCCTGTAAAGAACTTCCACCTAATATCCCATTTAAATCTCCCTTCTGCCAGTTTAAACCCATTCCCCCTTGTCCTGTCATTACACGACCTTGTGAACAGTCCCTCCCCAGCCCTCCTGTAGGCCCCCCTCAGATACTGGTAGGCTGCTATAAGGTCTCCTCGAAGCCTTCTCTTCTCCAGGCTGAAAAGCCCCAACTCTCTCAGCCTGTCCTCATAGCAGAGCTGCTGCAGCCCTCTGAGCATCTTTGTGGCCCTCCTCTGGACTCTCTCCAGCAGTTCCATGTCCTTCTTGTGCTGGGGGCTCCATCACCCTGGACACATGGGCCCAGTAAGCACTGTCACAGGGATTTGTGGGCTGTCAGCAGCCCTCCATGCTTGCAGCTCCAGGAGCTCCAGCAGAAGTGCCCTACCACCTTCTGCTGCAGTGCAGACACACCTTTGGATGCCTTTTCTTAAACGCTTCACATAAAGCTGCTACCCTGCTCCAAAGCTGCTGCCTCTCCTAGTCCTAGGCCTTGGTGCAGCAGCTGGGGGCCTCCAGGGAGCTGCTGCCTGCTTCCATCTAAGCTGCTCCCTCCTGTGTGGCAACTGCCCTCAGTCCCTGTCCCTCGCTTGCACGGAACTGTGTCACTGTGCTCACTGAAGTGGAGCCCCAGCCCTGTGCCCCGAGCTCCCTCAGGCACAGCATCCATTCCATATTCCAGAAGCGCTGGCACAGCTATGGATAATCCAAATTATTAATCAAAACTAAACAAAACAGCAATGGCACTGTCAAACCCATTTGAGTTTGGGCGCACTTTGACTGAAAGCTTTTTTTTTTTTTTACTCCAGCTAAAAATCAGTAGTTTCTGGATGAAACACAAGGTATAGAAACCGAGGGGTTTTGGCATGACCTTATGTGGGCCTCTTGCTACCCCACTGTGGTCTGAGCTAAGCAGCTTCCAGCAGCTCCCAGCTGCTTAGCTCCTCTGCCTCACAAGAGGGAAAGCAGGTTTGCACAGCACTGCTCAGCCTCTGCCAATTAGTGGGAGAGAGGAGCTGGCCATGCACTTGCCGAGTGTAATATTAACAGCTGCATTTATATATGTGGTTTTCAACAGCCATGGCTCGTGTCGGTGAAGTGAACTCTTCACGTGCATTGCTGTGCCTCGTGTCAGGAAAAACGAATTCCTGTGCTGCTTCCCAGAGTCCCAAATGCAAATACAGATACCAAGATAGATGTGTTCATTCGGGTTTGTCTCACCCACCAAGAGACCCGAGTTTACTTGGATTCTCAAAAAAAAAAAAAAAAAACAAACAAAACAAAACAAAACCCCCTATTACTTAACTCAGAGATATCTTAATTTCAATATATTTAATATATATTTATATATTAATAGATATAATATATATTATATATATATGGGCCACCTTTTCATTAAGAAACTCTTGGCCTCTTTGCTTTACTGAAGTCAATATGTAATAATCCATTTCATTTATTATTCACTCTGAAGCCATCATGCTTAGCATATGGCTTGTAAGGGCTCCTTTGACAACCACACTGGGACCTGCTGCTTTTAGAGTAGTCTAAAAATGGTGATATGAGTTTAAATGCACAGAGACACACACACACATAGAATAACTTTCTCCAACAGTTTTTTTCATAATAGAGAAGAAAAGCCATAAGAGGCAAATTATGTTTCCTGTGGGTCCTTGGAGGCATTTTCTGAACTTGGAAGTAAAATTGTATAACAGGGATATTTTTCTTCCTCTCTTTCAACAGACCTAGCTATCAGTACTCATGAGGTTTAATAACATTTGATGGAGTTGCAGAGCATGTTCAAACTCAGACAGCCAGGTGTGGGAATCCTGCTGCCTGAGCACACCACTCAGCACCTGATGCTGGACTTCCCTGCAGCACTGTGAGGTATCACACTGCTACACTGCAACCCCCAGTCACAGAAAACCTGCTAGTGACCCATTTCAGTCACCCCTGCCCTGGGAAGGGCACCTCCTACACGTGGAGCAGGGGCAGGCAGGAGGCTGTGACTCCCCAGCTAAACACCTTCCCCCAGATGCTTGAGCCAGAACCCTGTAAGTGCTTATGAACACAGAGCAAGGACTTACAAGCATGGGTACTTCCATCTGGCTGGTTATGTCATGAGACTGCATCAGCACACGAAGAAACCCTCATACATTCTCTCCACTGTATCACTGACCTGCCTGTGGCCTGCCTGGACATCCAAAAGTGGGCAGCTTTCATCCATGCAGAGAGCCAGATGCAGACAACTCGCTTTTGCAGAGAAGGACCTTGCTCAGCAGAGAGCCCCAGCAAAAGCAAAGAGGCTAAGTCTGGATTCATGGGCATACAGATAGTCTGCTGTGCTTAACTACCACTGTAAGCCTCAGATCTGCAGGATTATAGAGCTCTTAAAGATACTGTGGAAGTTGATAGTCTGTGCCTTTGAGAAAAAAAGATGTCATTTAAAGTGCCAGCTGCGGGAAACAATTGTTTTCACCTCTCCTCCTTGACAATTAGCTGCAACATGGAACAAAGATATCCAAGACTCCGGATATACAATAGTTAATGTGTGCACAGTACTTAAAACGGAAAGTTAAATAGTTGGTTTGCTAAGGACACAGCTGTGAGCTTTCAGAGCGAGTATTACCATACTGTCTTGCAAGTCAAAGCAGGTGAATACAAGTCCTGCTCTCCCTGAAGTCAATATCAAGTACAGATTTTAGGGGTCAAACACCCAACCTGTATTAGCCTGAAAACCTGCACTAGCCTGAAAACCTGCACAAACATCAAAATTGCAAGGCAACAAATATTCACCTGAATCTGGCTATAAATTAGAGATTAAGATGCAAACTAGAGGCTCTGGCACTACAGCTGGGCTCTGCAACACACAGCAGTGACCTGTCCTCAATCCCTATTCCTCCTTCTGCTTTGCAGCATCTGGGGACCCTTCCCTAACGGGCTTCATCCAACTAAGCAAATGTACAGGTCAGCTCCCTCCTTCCCAAACACAACATCCTCCTACAATTCAGCAAAGTCCTTTCTGACAAGGAAAGTAGTGTTCAGCAAAAAGGCAGCAAAACTCTTACCCTTTTCCCCAAACATTCAGACAGCTCATTTATTCCCTTTAAGCTGCACTTTCTTAACTTAATCAGGTTAGTGAAGGGATTTTTGCCTTGAGTTGTTAATGCTGATTTCAACCCTCTGCAAGAAAGGGTGTTTGTCTCCAGCCAGAGCACAACAGAGGAAAGAACAGAGAGATCTTGCAATGTTTAGAGCAAGCTGAGCAGAAAGCAGGAAAAAAAAAAAAAAAGCAACCAGTTGTGACACTCACCGGGGATTTTTTCTGAACAGGGAAATCTCCTTTGGGGGGATCATCTCCTGCAGAAATAAAAGTGAACAAAGTTTCCTTGGATTCGTTTCTCTGAAAAGCGTTCATCTCCCCTCTCGCCTTGTCTCCCACCATGCTATGTGGCTGTGGTGAGTTGACTGGGAAGATTTCCAACCTCAGGCATGAAGTTTGATTCAGTTTGAGTTAACCCTAATTAAGCACATTTGTGCAGCCAGGGCAGAAAGGGGAGGGAGATGCAACCAGGAAAGGGAACTCCAGAGTTCACAAGAGTTAGAGAACGCGCTCTAAATCTTTCACAGGTTGGAGCTGTTCGCACTTTGTGGCACAGACCTCCTATTTGTTTGGCATGCCCCCAGCTATTGTACGTGCACCAGCCCAGCACAGCACTGTATGCTGAACAGATGTGAGCTGAATAAGAATCCCAGGTCCCATGCACCCCTACAGCCTGCAGATTCAGGAGCAGAGTGTGCATCTCCCTACTGATGTGGTAATCACAAGTTTATTTTGCAGAGATCTCATTCCACTGAAAAGCCACAAATTTCGTCTCAAGTCATAACTACTAAAATGCTCATCAAGCCAAACCTTCAGATGCTGGATGTCACGGATATCTGCACTGTGTTAAATCATTTCTTTGCTGTCTCAGGCGTGAAGTGACCCAGGGTTCATTCTTTCACCAATTCCCTGTAATGACCTTGCTTTTTCTTGTGGAACAGTTTAATCCAGAGGGCACAGCCAGCACCCAGAAGTAGCCCCAGCTCTACCTCTACCTCCTATTATCCAGAAGGTCATGTTAGGACTCTTTATGTAGCCAAAGCACCCTATGCTGTGCTGGAAGCCTGTGGATACTCCTGCAGCTAGGTGGGCTCGGATCCCTGCAAGTACCCCGTTGCCCCTCTTTTCATACCCTTCCCACAGGAACAGAAGGCCAGGCTGGATGAGGTCTTGAGCGTCCTGATCTAGTGGGAGGTGTCCCTGGTTGGAACTGGATGATCTTTAAGGTCTCTTCCAACCTAAACCATTCTATGATTCTATTATTGCAGAGTCAGTTTCAACTATAGAGTAAAATTTACCTCCTTCCCATAAACCATCCTCAGCGACTATGGCTCTGCAGTATTATTGATGTAGTGCAGGGGTCTTGTCTTCTCCTTACATTTGGCTTCTTTAAAAGGCAAGTGTTCAAAGAATTTGCTCAAATATTTATCCCCTATCAGCAAAAACAGAGATCACACCCAGAATCTGCAGCTGGTACAAGGAGTCTTTACAAACTCATTCCTAGTTACAATATCAATTTGCTGCTAGTGCTTGGCTATCACAGGAGCCAGGTTTGCAGTTGACAAATGAGGAAAGAGGCCTTTGCTCACACCACAGGTTCTTAATTTGGCATCAGTTATTGCTAACAAGGCATGGAGAATATTTAGATGAGGGACTCAGATGTGAGAGTGCACACAAGAAGCATAATTCCCTCATGGTCTGGGTATTGCTTCCTCTAAAGATCCTCAGGGATCTGGTTTCACTTTTGGCAACTGGGCACCTGAATGTGAAGCCCAGACTTCAGATGAGGCAAGGAAAGATCTACCCATTTCTTATTCTCTTCAATAGCAACGACAAAGCAACGGTTCGGAACTGCCCCCATACTGCCACAGAACAGGTTCTCATTTTCAACCCTTCCAGTAACTGGCACATGCTTGCCATTTTGCTTTTCACCTGGGTCACTTCTAGTGTGTCAAACAGTGCGGTTCTAAGCCCGTATCATGGGCAAGAGCGATTCAAAAACATACCCATACCCAACACTGGGGACAGTATAAGTGTCCTGCAGTTGCGATCATGACCTACAGGCAGCAGGAATATTTCTGAGCCCTCTGGTGGTATCTCTTACTGCCCCAAGTAGAAATCTGGTAGAAATCTGTGTAATTTGCCACGCACAGGTGGGCAGAGCAAACACAGCAGTAAAGTTATTAAAGAAGCAATGCAAAAAGGATGGGAGAAAAGACTTCATCATCCCTTGTGCAGAGGCCGCACGCCGCTGCAGTATGGTGCCTTAAGATTTTCAGCATCCCACAGCTAAATTTCCTGAGTGTTTACACAGCCCTGTGTGTCAGATAAGCTAAATGATTTTTGTTTGTTCGTTTGTTTAACACAAGCACGCAGAACCATATCAGTCGATGGGATTAACATACTACTTGTCAAATACACTGCAGAGACGTTTAGACCGTTAGCTGCCAGAAGATTTTCTGAGACAGAAAGGGATAAAAGAAATTCAAACACCTGGTAATAAATGGCAATTCATGGCAAACAGCAAGAACAAGTTAAAGAGAATAAATCTACAAGCACCTCAGATACAAATGAATTCCGACTAAGACTCAATAGAAGGAGACCTGTGCAGCGAGGCTGAAAATCAGGAAGGAATTGTACCAGGATTGGAAATAGGGTGGCATTTCTGAAGACAAGTATAAACAAACAGATCAAGCATGGAGGGATAGAGGCTGCAAAGCAAAGGCACAAAATGAATTACAGCTAGCAGGGGGACACAAAAGGCAATAAGAAAAGGTGTTAGAAATGCTGTCAATATTGGAGCTAGAGGAAGGAAAATGAAAGCCTGTTATTTAAACTAGAAACGAGCAAACAAAAGCTCATCCAGAGAAGCCAGGAAAGTTGTGTCCTTTTTGTCTGTCTTCACTTAAAAAAAAAAACCAACTAAATTGCAACAAGATACCTAACACCACTAAAATGAACCAGCAGGAATATCGGTGAAATGAGACAAAAATCACTTAAAGAATATTTGGATATCACAAATGTGCTCAAATCATTAGAGCCTGAGAAAGTTCACCTTGGAGTGCTGGATGTAGTATCGAATTACTTCTCCTCTAAAGGGCAGAAGCAGGACAAGCATCAACATTGCCTTCAAAAAGGCAAGTTAGGAGAAGAGAGATGTGTTCCTTCATAGTCAGAGAGAAGCGAAAAGAGAATAAGGATTACGAAACAGCCATTTCGGATTAGAAAAAGAATGCTCTCAAACCAGATTGATTTATTCTTTGGCAACAGATTGTGGTATAGCAGCCAGAGCAGCTGTCGATGTGATGTATCCTAACCCTAGTGTCTCTAATGCCTCACAATGAAAAGAAAGTCCAGATGAAACACCCACATATATAGTGGGCAACTGGGAAATCCTTTCAAAAGTAGCCTTAAATGATTTTATATCAGAATCAGGGGACATGAAACATGCAGGTTTTCATCTTATCCACAAGCAAAGAGAAGGTCAGCATAGCCAACATGCTGCTCATGTTTGTGCCTGAAAACAAGATGGAGCAAGCCTGAGGGAGAACAGAGTATGAACTCAAAACGATGTTGCTGAATGGGAGAAACCACTTTGTGGCTCTGGAATGAAAAAGATGCTACCAAATGCTACCCGTATCCACAGACAAGCTTTCTCAGAGACCACCTATTCTCCATTTTCACTGGGAATGAGAAAAATAACTGACTATTTTCAACAAAAAGATATTCAGAGTTGGGTTTTGGCCAAATTCCCTTTCTGCAAGGAGAGGTGAGTGCTGGAACAAAGACAGTGTGGCTGGGCCTGCAGGGTTTGGGCAATGTCTGTTATGTAAAAACATACTAAGCACTGGCCAAATATCAGATCCTGTCCCAGAGAAGACACATGGATGAGGTACCCTCTTGAATTTCTGTGAAAATCATGTACTAAACAATTTCTAAGCCTAAAAGCAAGGAGTGCTTTCTGCAAAACTTCCTCTTTTCTCAGTTCCCCTTTATGCAAGTGGGGAATGTGCAGGATGATTCATGCTTGAATGTAATATTTAGCTGCCTTCCATAGCCAGAAGTTCCCATGAATACATTTTTCTATGACTTCCATTTCATAAATTTAATTTTTTCTGGCTCTCAAATCCGCAGGAAGACAATCTGCATTTTCCCTTTGCTTTCAGAATCCTCATATTCTCGCTGCTTCCTGCTGTAGTACTGTGCACATTAATCTGTTTATACCCAACTAATCTCTTCATTTTTATCTCCATTCATCTTGTGGCAAAATCCCTTCTTGATTTTCAGCTCAGCCACACACTGGTCTCTTAATAATGATTCTTGTTTTGAATTCATATACACTGGCCATATTTTTATAACCCTTTTACCATACATCTTTTTCTCTCCTCTTTCTTTCTTTACAAGGTAAGCTATAAGAAGCTAGATGAATGTGTGCCAGCAATACTCTGAGCCGAATGACCTGGCCCTGGATGAACGTGATACCCTCTCCAGGTCTCTTCTGGCTTATTTTCTCCAATTCTTTAATTACAGGAAAGAGCATGGCTTAACTGATTTAGACAGATCAAGACTGGTTTCCATTGCCTGCAGACTTCTCTCAAACTTCAAAGTAATTTAAGAAAATTATGTAGCAAATCACTTAAGCGACCTGGAAAATATGTTAGAAGTCTTGAGGCCTGCATCTCTGCTCCACTCACCAGCCCTTACAGACTCAAAATTGTAAAGGTGTTTAGATTAATACCATTAACAACATCAAGTGCCTAATCTGCATTTAAGAGTCTGTCATCTGGTCACAAGCTGGCCTATAAGAATCACAGAAACTTCTTGTCTTTCCTTGGTGCCTTTTTTGCCTTCAGTTTCTTTTACGATTATCAAACAAAAATATTTTTAAAATCCTCTCACCCTCCTGGGCTTCCTTTGCAGCCTGCAGCCTGCTGTCCCCCTCTGCCATATCTGCTGCTTCCTGCGCATTGGACGACTCCAGATCTGTTGCGCCTGAAGATGAGCCTCGTTAAGCAATCCTGGCCCTCTCGTACTCTGTAGTTAATGTTTCACTTCACTAGAGCAGTCCTTTGGTCATCAAAAAAATAGTTAAACTTTCATTTATTTTTGATCCTGAAGTGAAACTGAAGTGATCTCTGTTCAGCCCCCAAATGTCATAGGGAATCTGCCTTTCTCATTGACTACAGTCTCTAACGAAGGCTGTGTGGCATCTTTCATGGATGTTCACCATCAGTCACTTTGCGCTGCAGTTACACTACCTTTCAATCAAATTACTGCTTCTGGATCAGAAGGGACTGGACTTGTGAATAGACAAAATTTACAGCTGGCCATAAATCCAAACACTGTACATCACCTACAGAGCTGGCCTTACCTATACACATCCTTTACTAGTTAAGGTTGTGAGAAGACACAGAGCTTCAGTACCTCTTGACAGGACTGGCTTCAGTTCCTCGTTCTTCACGTGCCACATAGGAATGCAGGCATAACATTGACATGTCATTCTCCCAAACCCTTTTTCACCATAAAGCCACGAGCTGCCTGAAGGAGGATGAGCATTTTTTCCTACCACTCTCCTGCTGTTTACTTCTTTCCACTTTCTCCACATAACCTCCCCTAAACTGCTGTGACTTCCTTTCAGAGAGGCTCCAAGGCATTTCTTCCTCAGGGGAAAACCCAAGACATTTTATGCAGACACAGAAATGGCTCACAGTGAAATTTTGTATTGCCAACAGCAAAACAAAACAGGGTCTCCATCAGCACAAGTCATGGCCCTGAAGCCACCTGCATCCTTCACCTCTTCATTGCACTGATATCCCAGTCAGACCTGCTTCATAGCCCTCTATCTCTCATCATCACCTCAAAACATACAAAATATACAGTCAAGGTTACAAACAGATATGTAGCTACTGGCAAATTAGCCCAACAAAAGCTGGTCCAGTGGATCTGGATGGGAGGACTGGAATGATGCACTAGGGAAACACTGAGGCACATCCAGACTCTACAGTGAGGAGAAACATGTAACAACAGCTACTTACATGTAAAACAGTGAGCATCCTAAGCAAATTACAGCTCAAATTTTTAAAATTAAATTAGGAACAAATTTCTACAGGTGTTGAGTCATTTGACAGAGCAACAAGAGATGCACAAGCTGAAGTGAAAGGAAGAACAGCACAAAGAACAACAAAAGGATTGTGGTAAATCCTAAGTGCCTCGTGGAAGAAGGACTGAAGCAAAACTTTAATTACGGATACAAAAGAGAAATGTATTCACACAAGACACATTAAAGATAAATGGTAAGAAGGATTTAAATCCAGAATGTAGGTTGTATGGCCAGGATCCAGGGAGTGTTAGTTTTATTGCAAGAAGATGTAGCACAGATAAATACAAGGCACAGCACGGTAAAGCTAGCAGTATGAGACTCTGGGCAAGCGCTGTGGAAAAACAAGTAGAAAAGTACAAGCACTGCAAGTCAGACAATGCAATAGGGAAGAAAAGCTGGAGGGAGAGTAGTTGCTGGGAAGAATAAAAAGCTTTACTTAGTAATGCTCATGACTTCTGCTGGAAGATTAGGAGGAATAAAACACAGCAGGCAAGGAGTCTCCTTTCTGAAGAACTTGAAAGAGACTGCCATGGCATGAAAAAATTAAGATTTTTCTCTTCATAGGAGGGCATGCCCAGGCAAAACAGAGGAAACGATAGGGCTGATCAGCTGAGGCAAGAAACGAAGAAAACTCAACACAAAATACGAGCACAAATTTAAATTACCTTCTAGAGTCTCATGATGGGAGTACACAAAAGCACTGTCAAAAACTGGAAGTCAGCTCCAGAATAAGACTTGTACTCTTTCAGAACAACGCACTAACTAACAGTAAGTGGACACCAAGGAAGCTATATATTGTAGAGAAAAGTCAGGAATAACTTAGCTATCCAGACTGTCAGCAAGGAGACAGGTTAAGTGACCTTTTACATTCCTTTTGAGTTATTTTCCCCTCCAGTTCTAAGCCGTACTTAATGCTATATGATAAGGTACTGTAATCTGACCCAGAGTTGACTGGTAGCACTAGTTTCAGTAAGTTCAAGACACAGAGAAAGAGAACATCTAGGTGCCCCAGGCAATCTGGGTCCCTGGGAACGTGTCCATTCTCTGGGATGCTTCTATGTTCTGCCCTTATTGCTTAGCCTTTGTTTCTCCTTCACAGTGATTTCCATCCTACGATTTTAAAGCATTTTTATGAATGCTGCCCACTTCTTACAAACAAGACCCTAGCTAAAACAACAGATAGTTTTACTGTTGACAAATGTATGTAGAACCAGCAACAGAAAGAACACTGAAAAACCAAACCACAAATCCAGGAGGGGGGAGCTGAGGTAGGTGTAAAAGAGAGAGCAAGCTCAGTTTCTATCACACTAATCAGCACTGTTTGACTTGCAAGGGTGCAAGCGACCAACCAATTCCAAAGGCCTTTTTATGCCCCTAACAAACAAGGTGTGCTAGTCTCAGTCTCTCTGACACCCAATGCCACAGCTCTCTGATTCAGGCATAACTCAGGCACTCTGTTCAAACATCTGAGCAAGAGAGAGAGCCTGGAAACAGAAAAACCTGAATGTTTACCCGGTCCACTTGTCTGGGGTTGAGACTGCCTTCTCCCTTTCATGGAGTGAGAAGGTGAGAGGTCCCTGAAGCTGGAAGAAAGATGGATGTAGCGTGGCAGGACTTAGGAAAAGCACTTGAAGACCATTTGATGTTCCAAGAACACTTCCTCCCCGGCGGTATCAGAAGCAGGATCTTAGAGAAAGCCTTTCAGCAGCAGGTCTTGGGGCATTTCAGTGAGCAGATATCAATATCTCCATTTCAGAGATGAGCAAAAGAGGGAAAAACCATCCTGATGAAGGCAGATACCACTGAAACCTCTTGCATGCCAGCCCAGCAGTCTATCCATTAAGCTGCCCTGCCTGTAGTTTTATCACAGCAAAGGAAAAACAGCTACTGGTTTATTCTGCCACAGGTTCTGAGGCTCAGCTCCAGAAGACACCACAGCTTGCAGCAGCCTTGGATCTGGAGAAATACTGAAGATAGTCTCACGCAGTGTTCCAGTCCCTTGGTTGCACTGACCCTCTCCAGGCCCACTTCCAGCCTCTGGGACAGATACTGCCTGGACAACTTCTACTTTTCACTGAATCCTTGGCTGGCTAGTAGCTCCTTTTTGGTGGTAAGTTCCACACCCTCTGCCATCCAGCTCTGGAGTGAAAAGCTGCTTTTGTTCACTGCTAGCCTCTCTTTCAGCAACAGGCAGCTGGTAAGAAGGAAGCAGGAATCTTGTTACTATCCTATTTCCTCACAGCCAGCTCACAGGGATGCCTGGTACCAGGAAGGTCTATGGGATAGTGAAGGAGGGGTCACAGCTACAGGATGTGGCAGCAGGACCCTGGGATTCAGTTCTGACTACTGTCAGGCACCTTGAGCACATATTTCAAGTTTCCTAACCTTAACTCCACTGGCCATAAAATGAGTGTCAGGCAGTGCTAATCTCCTGTACATCTGGGGCAAATGGTTTATTTTATTAATCCAGCTGCAGGACTAGGGGAATCTTTGAAAAGGCATTCATTTCAGCTTTTCCCTTTTTTTCCAGCCACACACATTCTGATTGTTTTATTCTTTGCAAGCTTCTCTGTGGCAGAAGACACAATGCACTGCACAATTACAAATCTTTGAGAGAGCATTCTCGCCATATCCCAGCACACAACAGAGTTTTCGACTGCATCTTAAGCTAGATTGCAATTGTGTAATCAGTATTTCATCAGGGCAAGCTCCCAGGGACACAGAACATGTAAATCCCCAAAATACCTCTGTTCTGATAAAAAGAACTTGCAGATCTAATCCAGAGAGATCTCAGCTCTCAACAGTGACCTCTCCCAGATGCAAGCACAGACAGATGATATAACTGTCCACATTCTAGGGACTGTCATTTCCACTGAGATGTCACTCAGGTCCTCTCTGGCCATCTCCCTCCACTGCCACACCAAGGGCCAGGCTGATCAGAGGCTCATCCAAAATTCATTAACTCTGGTCCCCTGCATTTTCATAACAAGCTTGCAGTGCCATCCATTCTTTTCAGCCTCACAGTGGCCATGGGATGGGGATCAATTTGCTAACATGGTGAATGTGAGTAGGTCTCACCAGCTCCAGTGGGAAGCAGTCATGTGGGTTTTCCCTTCATCAGGTCCCAGAGAAGAGGCACAAAATTACTTTTTTTTTTTTTTTTTTTATTTTTTTTTTAAAATGTTGATATACACAGAGCTTTTGGGTCTCCAGAGACCCTGAAACTTTGTAGCACAATTTGTTTTGTCATGGTCATCCTGGGCAGTCTGCTCTCTCATGGCATTTGTGGCAAATCCCCTCTGAGTCTGGCAGAAGAAAGGTTATACTCCTGTAGGGGGAAGAATTCATCTGTTCCTCTTGCTCTTCAGGCTAGCTCCCCCAAAGAGATCTGCGTTTCCTAGGAGCTGAGCAGCATCTGATCTACCTGACCTCAGTGGGACCAAGGGTGCTCAGCCTTTCGCAGATGCCACCTCTAAGCACATATTCACTTTCATCTGCTCAGGATGCCTTTTTCTCCAGAAAAAACCTCTCGTGTTTCAGGAACACATCTTCTGGCTATGCTCTAAACTTTTTCCACTGTCCTCTGACTGTCTCCTTCCTTCTGAGATCTTGCGTGGGCTTGTGCCTACCACACAACAGCCAAGCCTGGCATCACATAACTGCTCTCTGCATCTTTTTCTTGGGCAAACAGCAGTGATCCCTGTCCACCGAGCAAAGCCAATCAAGGCTGAATCACTCGGGAGTGTCCTGGCAGCCTGCCAGGTCAGTTGCCTGTAGAACCCAGAAAGCCTTTTTCCCACGGGCACGCAAAAAACACGTCCAGTGTTTTACAGCTTGTGGCATTACAGAAACTATAGAGCAGTTCTGAACGTGCAGGGCTGCAGCATGGCACATGCCCAAGCAGCAGGCAATAGTGTGTGTCACTCTTACTGTACCTGCAGGCTACCAGAGCTTGGCCAGCTTCACCAGGAGCAGAGCCTGTCCTATGCGTTTTGAGGGATTGCAGATAAAGCCTCACAGTACAAGTTCTACACAACAGGAGGCTTAATTCAGTCAAATGAAACCACAGTCACTCTTCAGGCTACTACACTCACTTCCAGCCCTTCTGCTTTCCAAAGCTATTTTTGGCCACTTCCTTGTACACTTTAAGGACACAAACCCTCTGTGGATTTCAAGTATCTTCCAGTAGCTACCAGCTATTGATCTGGTCCTTCTTTACACTCATCCTTACCAGCAGCCAATCCCATCTGTGTCTGAGCAAAGCAGAACGCCCAGATCTAGCAGAGGCTTTGCTAGTTTCAGCACTTCCTCTCTTAAATCTATTGCCCTGGAGGCGATGTCTGCCTGGCAAATTGGAAAAGCTGCAAAAGCAAGATGGAAATGGTGCAGATGGGTTGAGAGATAGCATATGCACATAGCAGCTACAGTAAAAGTTTCTAGATTATGATGATGTGCCATTATGGTCAGTACTATATCCACTGCAGCCTCATCTGTGGTGTGTGACAAGGGGAGATGCTGTTCCCACCCCAGCTGATGAGCAGCAGTGTTGGGAATATGCTGCTATGGGCTTTCCATCACCCCTTTCATCTGCCATGCCCACAGCTGGCATGTCTTTGTTGTTTGGCATTCAGCCTTTAGATGTCTCCAAGTGCTCCTGTACAGCCCTCAGTAAACAGAGCAGAGCACACTGGTACTCATTGACAGAGAAATCCATTAATGCCAACATTTATTAGCTTAAATAAATCCATGCCAAAAACCCCAGTCACCTTTTCCAAGAACTCCAGCTAGATCTAGCCATGTAAGTCCTTTAAGATGCAGAGAGCCACTCAAGAGGTATGTATTCAATTGGCTTGAAAGAACCTTTGAGTGCTCAGCAGCTTGCAAAGATTTTTAATAGAAATAATCACTTTCAGAAGCAAAGTGTCCATGGCACTTTTTCCTCCGTCTCCCATTCAGTTCCACCTCCAACAATAAATGACTAAAGAGATTCACCACGGAATGCCCACATTGTACTCATCTAGAAATACTTCTTTGCTGTGTATACTCAGATTGATATTAATTCTATAAAAGATAAAGACAGCTAGGAATAATGTGAGGGAATAAAACCAGTTTTCAGCATTTCTGATGCTTCCCATTGTTAACAAACAGATGATCTTATAACGGTGAAGTCAGAGGAATAATTCCTTTGTTATACTAGACCTGATTGACGAGACATGACAGATGGTGTTTTTATTACTTTCTGTCTTTATGCCATCCTAAAAGAGGGCTCATCTAAAGCAGCCCAAGCTGTATTTTGAGTTTTAACCTTGCAGATAAGCAAACCCCATTTCATCAGGTTAATGGATCCTCACTTGATTCAGGAAGGCAATTCTCCTTATTCTAATCAAGTACTCAGAGCCCAAATTGTCCTGGCTGATTGACTGCCAGCAATGGGTACATCTTTTTACTAAGGACCGTATTTATTTTCAAAGCAGGAAAACAAGTTATTATTATTACAGAACCGATTCTATTCTATATTCAGTGACTTGTCCAATACTGGCTTTTACTGCAGTCAAAGCATTAAAGATAAAAATAAAGTAAATTCAGCCCTCCTCTTAGTTGTTTTACTAAATAACAGGCAGGAAAGGAAAATTAGAGAGAGAGAAATGCCTTGTTGTCTGTTTGCAACTCCCCCACCAAATAACTGTCCCTATGGCAATAACATCAGCATTGGACTCCAAATTGAGAGCTTCTGGCCCAAGTAACTTTGCCACCAGGCTGGCAAGAAGTGACAGAGGAGTACCTGCCTTCTAAAAGAAAAGCTCTGAAGGAGAACCAGTGCCTTCAGAAGGCTCCCTGCAAGTCCCATCTCCAGCATGACATCTGGACTCACAAGAACAGTTTGGTGCTACAGCTGCTCGGGAGCAAAGCAACAGCTCACACGAAGATAGGGATTACAGTGCCTTGCTGCCATAGCGTTTTGGTTGACTCGAGTGACTCCAGGCAGAAAACCTGCCAGCTGAGGGCTGTCCAAACTGCTCCAAGAAGCAGATGGGAGGTCTGACATCTCCTGCTCTCTCCAACCTCCTCTAAGACTGGTCCAGCAATTGAGTCGATGTAAGGACAAGGAGAAAAAGGCAACCATCCCAAGGCTGTACAGAAAACCAGCCACAGAAACAACTCCTGAATGATAACTCAGTCATTGATTTTACTTTCCCACACACACATTACTTTTTCTTACAGCCTCACGAGGACTCATAGCCCTGATACCCCATCAGACATTCAACACTGGATTTTCATCTCCAGAAAAATCTGACCTCCAGGAGCCTCAGCTGGAGTTTGTAGGGCAAGCAAAGTGAGCTACTTAACACAAAAGAAATTTCTTTGCCATTATCTGAAAAACTGAGCTGTTGTCATAACAGCTCTCCTGAAATTATTGATATCTCAAATGAAACAACTGTTCTTTAATGATTTTTATCTACCAGCCACCAGATTTTTAGGGTTTAGCCAAGCAGACTGTTAGATTTGTAATATCAAGGCAGGCATCTTTAAAACAGTGATTGTTCTGCAGGAATGATAAAGATGGAGAATCCATTAACTCTTTCATGCCTCAGAAGCAGGAGAGCTTTCCTCTCCATTCCTACAACACAAGGAAAGGTTGTCAAGATGGGAACCTAAAACCTGCATTTTCTCTCCCTTTATGATACAAACTGGCCCTTCAAACACGCCCCAGCTGTACTTATAAGCCTAAAATCTCCCATCAAAGACCACCTGCACAGTATCTGCATTCAAGGGCAGCACAGCACATGCAAACAGGAGAGCAAGAGGGTAATAAGCAGCAAGTAAAAAGCAAGCAACTCTTACGCATGTTGCAGTAACACTACAACAGCGCTCCGGCGCTACATGCAAACCTGAGAAACAGCTGCTAACCTCTACGCCATCAGGTTGATGTATCACCCTCGAGGAACACCCAGAAAATCCAAGCCCCACAGCAACACTGATCAAGTAGATGTGTAAGACACATTGTCTTTTAAATTGCCTTTCACCATTACCATTCAAGTACAGATCAGATGGGTTCACAGATGTACCTCGTTAAACTAATTATCCCACAATTACTTTGGGAAGATCCAAACCTCACTAACTCACATCTCAGATTTCCTCATCTCCGATCACGGTCTTCTTATTTTTGCAATACCCTTAAAATACAGAGAAGTATGAAAGGTTTTAACCACAACTCAAAGCAGTGGCTGCAACTTTCTGCTTAGTTTAGGCTGAGAGTGGGATCTGGGATCTCAAGACAACCCAGGCAGAGAGGAAGCCATTTCAAAGCAAGGTAGGAGACAGTCTCACAAGATTTCTGCCATTATGAAACTTCAAGAGATCAGTCACTTTTATGCTGTTGAAGAACTCATTTTGAGGTAAAAGTTACTGATAGCATTTGATTTTTTAAAGACTTATGGCTTCATCTGGATCAAGTCCAGAGGAAGCCAGGAAAATGATGATCAGAGGGCTGGAGCACCTCTGCTATGAGGACAGGCTGAGAGAGTTGGGGCTCTTCAGCCTGGAGAAGAGAAGGTGTTAAGGACACCTTGTAGTAGCTTTCCAATATCTGAAGGGGGCCTACAGGAAGGTTGGGGAGGGAATATTTACAAGACCTTGTAATGACAGGACATGGGGTAATGGGTTTGAACTGGCAGAGGGGAGATGTTAGGAGGAAGATCTTTACAGTGAGGGTGGTGAGACATTGGCACAGGTTGCTTAGGGAGGTTGTGGCTGCTTCCTCCCTGGATGTGTTCAAGGCCAGGTTGGATGAGGCCTTGAGCGACCTGTTCTAGTGGGAGGTGTCCCTGCCTATGGCAGGGGGTTGGAACTGGATGATCTTTGAGGACCCTTCCAACCTAAACCATTCTGTGAAAAAGGGGACGTGGAGTCTGCTCTAGACTTAGATGTCAGGTGAAAATGCTGTGTTTGAAAGACAGGCTCCAAAACCGAAGTCAGAAAGTAAAGCTGGGCTCAAGCTCAAGGATTAAGAGTTCTCAAGCATTCTCAAATGTCTCTGTTTCAGGTCTCTCCTGTAGCCTGTCACATTTAAAACACACAGCACGCTTCAGGACAGGCAGCCTTTTAAAGTAGTGCTCTCTCTGAATATCGTTATGGGTTTGATTGCAGACACCTCTGGGTTCAGAGCAAACACCACTGGAAATTGTTCAGACAGGGGATCAATAGAGGCACACAACTTAAAAAACGTGTTACTTGTGCAGCCAGCCTGCAGGGACAGCTCTGAAACTGTCCCCACAGTTAAACAAATCCAGCGGAAGCAGGTATCCATCCCTACTAATTACTGCTGGGAAATAAGGCATCAGAGCAGCAGGAGGAAGTGGTGAGCTTGATTCCAAGTCTCATCTGCTACATCGGTTTTTCAAATGAGCAGTGTACAGTGGACAGAACCTGTCCCTGGGCCTGATGAAAACCCTCCATAAATTGGGTGAATGGACCATAATTAAAATTCACCCTCATCCAGTTTCAAGTGTCTGGGAAGAGCTGACTCCAGCTGCTTTGGAAAGAACCCCAAAGAGGCTTCACAGCTATTGGCTAAGATGCCCCAGCAGCTTTCTCATTGCCTTTATTGAGTGTTGGGTCAGACCTCCCGCACAGGAGTATCTGTGATCAATGAACCCATGATATGCTAGTTCTGCCCAAGGGCTTATTCACAGCTCACCCAAACCACCTTGATTCATGAAACTGACTGGAAACCTCATCAGAACAGGCTTTACAGAGAGATTTCTGGTAGTTTTGCTTCCATCATTGACTCAGAATAGAGCTAAAAGAGACTCCATCCTCCTGAGTTATTGTGTCAGATTTGGAGATGGGTAATTAATTCACAGAAGAGAAAAGCAGCTTGCTCATTTTCCACCTTTTGCTTTCCCCCTCCTCAGAACAGCAGTGCTTTTTTTCCCTAGGTTTGTTTTTCAGAACTATTTTTCACAGTTTCTGCAAACAGTTTCAGGTACTTGGACAGCATCAGCGATCTGCAGTATAAGGAGGCACAACAGGACACACCATGCACTTCAGAGGTTTTTTACTTGGATAAGCACACACCTTAGGGACAGACTCACAGTGCAGATTTGCAGAACTCTCGTTCTGAAGCTCTTTTATGGATATTTTGGACAATTGTCTCAAAACTGCTCCCACAAACATTCCTCACACAGTGTCTGTCTGCCGGAGGACACAGAACAAACAGAAAGACAGTCAAAAAAAGTTACTTACGGAAATATCTGCAGCAAGACTCAAGGAAATGTGTTGGTGCAGCATCCCTAGATAAAGGGGGCTCCATAGAGACAGCAGTAAAGTTGTCCACTACAAAAACCAGGAGTGCTATGAACTGTTCAAACTTCAGGATGAAGCTGAGATGAACGTATGGAACAGGTATAAGGTTATTTATTCATGTACAAAGCAGAGCTTGCATTCCATCCAAGTGACATCCAGAGACCAAATGGCGAAACAAGCTCTTGGCATCACAGCAACATTGTTCTGCTTGTTGTCCCTGAAGCCTGTCACTTAATCTTCATCAGTGGGTTTGGCCGGAGGAATGTACTGGTGAACCTCCCCTCTCCTGTTTCTGTATGCAAACATACAGCTTCTTCAGGACCAAATAACCCTTTCATCCATCATTCATGTATTTCAGTGGAGTCTTTCCTATTTTCTGCACCACTTAGTGCCTTTGTAAGTGTAGAGCAATTGGTGAGATCTCTTTCTGAGCTGCACATGCTACAGAGTAAAGCTGTAGAAACATCTGGGCCTACAGGGAGGATAGATAACTAAATTAGGAATGTTGTCAAAGGTAGCTTGGCTAGACATGGTCTTTATCAGCCCTAGGACTTCCTCCTTCCATCACAAGCACTTCCTTGTGGAAAGGAGAGCAACTCAAAAGATGTGGCTGTATCAAGTCAACCAAAACTGATCAGCAACCAGACTACATGCTGTGTGTTTACAAGAGTTCATATTTAGTTTAATACCTACAATTAGATTTAGGTTTTGGTGAATGGCAAACAGGAGGGAAACTCACTGTACTCACTGCTCAGCTTCTCCTAAAAGCTGGCCCTCTTCTACGTGCTGAACACTCGTTAGGCACCCCCACATTCTACACATGCAATAATCACTTTGCCATCAAGTGCAGCTTGCAATGAAGCAGGAGCAAGCCAGGCAGGTAGAGCTGTACTCCTAAGGCAAAATAACCTGGATTCTTTAATTGC
Source organism: Psilopogon haemacephalus (assembly GCA_013396835.1). Taxonomy (NCBI): domain Eukaryota; kingdom Metazoa; phylum Chordata; class Aves; order Piciformes; family Megalaimidae; genus Psilopogon; species Psilopogon haemacephalus. Next base: position 1,440,269 of record VWZI01009168.1, read on the forward strand.
TCAAGAGAGAGAGAAGTTTTCACTTTACTGAGCCTTGCTTTCATAATCCACTGTAAAATTGAAATTTGATGCTCCCAAGAGTTGGTATGCTGCAGAGGGACAACGCCTGACACACGTGGCTGGCTGGCTGGCCACCCACCAAGGCACCCTGTGCCCCCATATCCACAGCACTTCAAAGTCACCAACCCTCTTCAGGCTCCAGAGAATGCAATTATCTCAGCCCAAATGCTCAGGTTACTAAAACACCTGTGGCATGTTAATTGTTAACTAAGGCTGATTGATGAGCAGTGCTGATAATTTCAGAGGATATAAACCAGACATTCAAGATGCTTCTGACAGAATAATTGAAACAACCTGATAGCAGCTCTGCAAGGAAGGACCTGTGAGTCTTGGTGGATGAGTTCACCATGAGGCAGCAATGTGCCCTTGTTGCCCAGAAGGACAATGGTTTCCTGTGGTGCATTAAGAAGAGTGTGACAAGCAGGTTGAGGAAGGTTCTCTTCCTCCTCTATTCTGACCTAATGAGGCCACACCTGGAGGACTGTGTCCAATTCCGGGCTCACCAGTTCAAGAAAGACAGGAAGGTACTGGAGAGAGTCCAAACAGAGGGCCACAGAGATGATATGGGCACTGAAGCATCTTTCTTACAGTGAGAGGCTGGAAGGCCTGGGGTTACTTAATCTAAGGAACAAAAGATTAAGTGATCTTATAAACACTTATAAGTATCTAAAGCATGGGAGTCAAGAGGATGGGGCTGGGCTCTTTTCAGTAGTGCCTAATGATAGGACAAAGGGCAATGAGCACAACCTAGCACACAGAAGGTTTCACTTGAACTTAAGGAGAAATTCTTTACCTTGAGGGTGACAGAGCTCTGGAACAGGCTTCCCAGAGACATTGTAAAGTCTCCTTCTCTGGAGACTTTCAAAATATGCTGGGATGCATTCTTGTTTAACCTGATCTAGGCCAACCTGCTATAGCAGGGGGTATGTGGACTAGATGATCTCCAGAGGTCCATTCCAACCCCTACCATTCTGTGATTCTGTGATATAGAATCATAGAATCATAGAATGGTCTAGGTTGGAAGAGACCTCAAAGATCATCCAGTTCCAACTCCCTGCCACAAGCAGGGACACCTCCCACTAGATCAGGACGCTCAAGACCTCATCGAGCCTGGCCTTGAACACATCCAGGGAGAGAGCAGACACAACCTCCCTGGGCAACCTGTTCCAGTGCCTCACCACCCTCACTGTGAAGAATTTCTTCCTAACATCCCGTTCAAATCTCCCCTCTGCCAATTTGAACCCATTCCCCCTCATCCTGTCATTACAAGACCTTGTGAACAGTCCCTCCCCAGCCCTCCTGTAGGCCCCCCTCAGATACTGGTAGGCTGCTATAAGGTCTCCCCGAAGCCTTCTCTTCTCCAGGCTGAAAAGCCCCAACTCTCTCAGCCTGTCCTCATAGCAGAGGTGCTGCAGCCCTCTGATCATCTTCGTGGCCCTCCTCTGGACTCTCTCCAGCAGTTCCATGTCCTTCTTGTGCTGGGGGCTCCAGAATTGCACACAGTACTCTAGGTGGGGTCTGACAAGAGCAGAGTAAAGGGGGAGAATCACCTCCCTTGCCCTGCTGGTAATGCCTCTCTTAATGCAGCCCAGGACACAGTTGCTGTCTGAGCCGCGTGTGCACACTGCAGGCTCATGTTGAGCTTCTCATCCACCCAGACCCCCAGGTCCTTTTCCTCAGAGCTGCTCTCCAGCCACTCACCACCCAGCCTGTATTTGTGCTTGGGATTGCAGCGCCCCAGGTGCAGGACCTTACACTTGGCCTTGTTAAATTTCATGAGGTTAGCCTGGGCCCACCTCTCCAGCCTGTCCAGGTCCCTCTGGATGGCATCCCTGCCCTCCAGCAAGTCAACTGTGCCACACAGCTTGGTGTCATCTGCAAACTTGCTGAGGGTGCACTCGATTCCTCTGTCCATGTCGCTGACAAAGATGTTAAACAGCACTGGTCCCAGCACTGACCCCTGAGGGACGCCACTTGTCACTGGTCTCCAGGTGGACATTGTGCCCTTGATCACCACTCTCTGTGTGCGACCATCCAGCCAATTCCTTATCCAGCGAGTTGTCCACCCATCAAGTCCATGTTTTTCCAGCTTGGTGACCAGGGTGTCATGTGGGACAGAGTCAAAGGCCTTACTCAGGTCCAGGTAGATGACATCAGTTGCCCTTCCCTTGTCCACTGCTGCTGTGACTTTATCGTAGAAAGCCACCAAATTTGTTAGGCATGATTTGCCCTTGGTGAAGCCATGCTGGTTGGCATCAGGCACCTCTGCTTTGTTCTCCATCTGCCTTAGCAGAGCCTTGAGGAGGATCTTCTCCATGATCTTGCCAGGCACAGAGGTGAGGCTGACTGGTCTGTAGTTCCCAGGGTCATCCTTTTTTCCCTTCTTGAAGATAGGTATTATATTTGCCTTTTTCCAGTCAGCAGGAACTTCACCAGTCTGCCATGACCTTTCAAATACAATGGACAACGGCTTGGCAACTTCATCTGCCAGTTCCTTCAGGACCCTCAGGTGGATCTCATCAGGCCCCATGGACTTGTGCACGTTCAGGTTCCTTAGGTGCTCATTGGATATGATGCCATTGGATCCTCTGAGGTTAAACCTTGATTATTATGCATTATATTTTGTAGGGAAGCTGGAAGAGCTGTACTGTCTGTGGAATTAAACCTGTAGTAAAATGATTTGACAGAAAGAATCTCCTCCTCTGTTGCTGGCAGGACTGCATTTAGATGAGGATATCTCAATCCCCAGATTTCAAAGCTACTTGACTGCCCAGGAAACACAGCTCATTTCCACAGCAAAGACCTTGCTAACCCTTGGGGTCTGAAGGTTTCCAGGCTCCCTGGCATGGAACCAGGAACCTCAAAACCCAACAACAACATTGGAGTTTCAGTTGCTGTTCCTGTCAGGGAATTCCAGGGTCTTCTACACACTTCGATAGGCACGAGTCTGTTCAAATCATGTGGAATACCCTTCAGACCCCAATAACTGCTGTCAAACTGTGTCATGGATATGGAACCCTCCAGAGAGACAGCAGAGAGTAAAAATGTGGTATACAAAGGCAGGAATTCAGGCACTGATGGCTGCAAGTTCACAAAGGAGAGGAAGGAAGAGGAGCAACACAACATGAGGGAAGCTCCATTTGCCATAAACACCATAGACATATAAAAAATCTTTATAAAATATTAATTCTGCCTCAGAGTTCATGCATGGGAAGCAATCTGTCAAGGCAAACATGCTCCAAGCAAACATCACCTGGGAAATGCTGAGGTAGTTTTCTTCCCCACTTCCCTCAGCACATTAATATGTCATGGCATTGAAACAGGGCTGGACAATACTTCAGTTTATAAAGAAAGCCAAGGCTGTCTTCACTCAGCTGCACTTGATATGTGGAGCAGCCCCAGCTCATCACATCTGTCTGCCTCTAATGCTCCATCCCAGTGGTATTTCTGAACAGCCACTTTGCCCAGAATCAGTAAAATCAGATAAATCTGTGGGTTTTTTAAAGGGCTGTGTAGGAAACTTGCAGTGTGTACTTCCAGAATAAGCAGGAGACTGTAGGAAAATTATGTCTGGTAGTTGACACAAAGCAATAAACCCTGGAGATTAACATGGAGCAACCAAAGAAAGAAGAAATTATTGTAACTGAGACTGAAGAGAAGAGACCTTGTTGAGACACTGCAGTAGGAATGAGGGCAAAAGAGATCTAGCTACAAGCTTGTGCAGTGAGACCAAGGACATTGCCTTTAGACTTGGCTGGAATTAGCACCTCTGCCAGATGCTCTCTTCTCTTTCCATTGCATCTCAGTGCTAACCACAGCCAAGGAGACAAGCAAGAACCAGCTCACTCACTGTCCCTACACCAGTGAAGAAATAGAGATTCAGTATAGAAAGCTAATACATAGGTGTAAACACCTTCCTCAAGCCCCTCACCTCATCAGGGTAGAAGACAGATCATTACTAATAAACCCAGAATGTTTTCATTTCAAAACGATCTCAGGGAGCCAGTGGCTGCTGAAGCAAATAGCCTATTTCATGAGAATTTAGAAGGGGAATAAGTTAGTGGAGTTCAGATAAAAGGCAGTCACTTGAAACCCAGATTTAGAAGAAATTACTGCTTTTTTTTTTCTGAATTACTGGTTGGAGGTTAAATAAGGAACATTCATCTGACTGCACATTTCTTGCACACTTTCCCTGATCAGTGCACTGATGAACTCTAAACCATATGGAGAAGAGCTTTCAGTCTCTCCACCCACATGCCAAGCTGCAAGTTCTTTATTAAAAACTGATTATTTATTCCCTTTCTCAAAATGTGCATCTCCAGATGTGGGGGCAACTTCAACCTTGGAATAAAGAGCAGCAATTCCCTTCGCACTGATTAGGAGTTCCCTCTTCTCAAAAAAATCCCAAGAGCCTCTTACATTTGCTGTCTTGATTAAAGATGGGTTAGCTTTAATTGAGTAATTGGTGTGGTTTGTTATCAGTGGTTATGGCAGAGGTTTCCTCTGCTGTATCTTGGCCAGACAGGGTTGTTTCTTTTGCACCTCAGTGTATTGATTGGGGGCGGTTGAAGAGGCTGAAATTATAAGTTATGTAGCTTTTATAATTTCCAAAAGCCCTACCCACAATCTGTGTGTAAATTGGTTCAAGTTTGGGTTCTAATTCGGTTGGGAAAAGTCTTCACAAGGATGCCCTTTCAGGTAATTCAGGAAAAATCAGAAAAATTGAAAGGTTTGGGCATGAAACTGCTTTGCCCTACTTACAAATGGGAGACTGTCTCAAAGTCCGTGAGAGGTTCGTGTCTCCAGGTTCGTGTTCAGGTCCGTGAAGGTCCCAGTGCAGGTCCGTGCAAGTCCCAGTGAAGGTCCGAGCAAGTCCTGCTCCAATCTGTCCAGCTGCCATATATATACTGAGGTGATTTGTTGCCTCCCTGTTCAAGCCCACAGAGGGTGGGAGAAGGCACTTGACACCTATTGTAGTAAGCCTCCGGTGACAGAGGTGGGGAGGCAGGAAGACCATTTCCTGCCCCATTCACACCTCTGGTGGGGTAGTGGACTGGGTGTGCCCTGCCAAAGTTCACACCCCATTCAAACCTCCGGTGGGGCAGTGCTCTGCTCTGCCACACTCAGTTCAACCCTCCTCAGGCTGAACTGTTGAAACAACTACAGGTATCATGGATCATCAAAATACATACAAATATGTATACACCCAGGAGTTTTGACTGGGGGAGGCACTATCCTGCCCAGTGACAGGTTGCACAGCAGGATGAAGTTATGGCATGACCAAGAGGAGCATAGAGGACCAGATCCACAGATTGTTACACAGAGTATAACTCCACTGATTTGAGTGGGTTGTCACCAACAAAACAGTTCTGTGTGCTGGGGATGCTGAGCTGGAGCGAAATCTAGCTAAAAGCCAATATAGGAGATTTACAGTGGTGCTAAGCTGTTCAGTGGCTCGTACTCTTGTGCCTCACATTATTTAGTCAAGTAGTACAAGGGGAGACTTAGCTGAGGGTAAAACTGAAGAACATACATTTTCTTAAAGCCTTCTGTAGGGATGTGGAATCAACTGCCAGTGAATGAGCAGCTAATGTCTTCGCTTGCAATTAGGACTATAAAACATGTGGCTGCACATCTCTGTTCATTTAGTGTTTCACTATTAAACAACTCCTCGGGCCTTCATGAGGCTTCTTACTGCAATTTTCTGACTCAAACCCAAGACAGAATTACCAGTGTTTAAAACTGAGCTAAAAGCTAGGAAGAATTACTTCTGAGGTTAATTTTATGCCTAGTGGTGACCTCTTTGCCACCATGTAGCATTCAACAGATAAACTCCTTAACTTTGCAGCACTGCAAAAGCTCTTCCTAATTGAATCAAGTAGATTTAGATTATACAAACTAATCTGTTTGGTTAGTTGGTTGGCTGGTTGGGTTGTTTGGGTTTTTGTTGTTTGTTGTTGGGGTTTTTTGGGGTGTTTTTGTTGGGGAGGGTGCAGGAAGCAAGGATTCACTTAGACTGGTAAAAAAAAATGTAGGTTTGCAGGTGAAAGGAATTGAAAAGCTTATAAAAGAAATGAGAGAGAGAGAATAAACTTTCAAAATTATTCAAGTATGTAATTCCCAAGATTATAGTCATTAAAGTTAAAAAATCTGCAAACACATGTTAAGGGTTAAGCCCTCCTGGGGGGCTTACTTGAACTGGATCCTGACTCCTCCCTGGGGGTGGTCTGACCTGCCCCCCAGGTGTCATGTTTAGCTCCTCCCACTTCCTGCTGAGACCTTCCATAAAGGGGAGATGAAGGTGCTGTTACTTCTGCTCCTCATCAACCAGCATCATGTTCTCATGCTGCAGCTCCTCCTGCCATTTTCCATGTGCTCTCCAGCAAATGTGGGGAGAGCAACCATATTTGGAACTTTTTTAACTCACTGCATTTCACCATCATCTTGCATCCATCACCAATTTTCAACTTAATCATCTGGATTCAACTCCATTCATTCTCACCTATTGGTTGTATACATATATTTTGTATTTTGTTTTCCTTTGCCATATGCTCTGTAATTCCCCTTACCTTATACCTATATTTTGTATTTTGTTCCCTTTCCCCACATCCTCTGTAATTCCCCTTACCTAAAATACCTTCTATTTATTGTTAAAGTTTATTTTTTACTTCCAAATCGAGTTAAGTCTTTTAATGAGCTTTTGAGCTCAGGGGGACTAGCTTAAACTAATACAACATAATAAAAGCTCACCATTGAAATAAAATGTATCCAAACCATTTTTTAACATGTTCATACACTGCAAACTGCCAGCAGCTTGTTCTCCTTCAGAATAGGAAGATTTTCTAACTCCTGAGACATTCTAGCAGGTTGGAAATGTGCATCTCTGAGTTTCTAAGATCATTACATTCCCAGATCTTCTCAAGCCAGACCACTGCATTGTCAGTGCACTCTTCTGCTACTTCTCCACCTTGCTGATTAGGCACTGGCACAGACAACGCACACTTAGTGAGGCAGGTTATTGCCAGTGAGTGGCCATAAAAGGTTTGCACTGCCTTGTCTGCTTCTCCAGTAACATGTTTCATTTACCAGACAGCCAAAGAGGACAAGCTCAGGGGTTGTGTTTGCAGAACAAGTACACACCATCCACATGGGACAGATCTGCAACACCCCTCTACCCCATCCAGCCCTGCCTTGCTGGGGCAGACTCTCAGATATCTCAGCTATGTGCCAGCTGCTAGAGTAAACTTCCCCATGGAGAGAGCACTCATCACTGAAACTAAAGCCGTGGGCACCCAAAAAAGTGTCTGCAACTCTGCCAAATACTGTGGATCCAGGTGGTTGTAAATGGGAAAGGAGTCTAACTTATTCTATCTCAAAGGCAACCACGTCAAGGCAGAGCCATTGCTTAAGTGAGTAAATCTTGCTATGTAGTCATGCTACTGGAGTACTCAGTCCCACTCTCTTTACAATAGATCTCAGTGCAGAGATTTGCCAGATGCTGGTCAGGCCCATTCATGCATAACAGAGGACTCTGGCCATGCTAATGAAAGCTGTGGCTGCTTTGAAAAGCTGTGGCAGATTCATTGGGTGGTTGCCTGAGGCAGCTGGTATTAATGTATAAGTCTGCGCTGGGCAGCAGGTCTGCCCAAATGACAGGATGGCCAAAACCAGATTAGACAGCACAGTGAGCAGCTCCTCTTCTCCATCAGAGGCTGGAGGAATGGCTTGGAAAGGGGCAAATCTGCATCACTTAGCATCTTGGTATAGGACAATCACAAAATGCCTTACAGGCAAAAGAGCCATTAAAGGCAATAGGCTCCCTGCCTGCCCCTGAGCTAAGGAAAGAGCTTTGGGACCAGAGGCTTAGCCTACACAGCTGTATCTGGCCAGTGAAAGCATGCAGTACCTTCTGCTCTACTGTATTTTTGGCCCATGCCCCATCCTGGTAGGCAGCAAGGATGAAAGTAATTGGACATGTGAGGGACCAAGCTTAGGCAGAAATGGGAAGGCAAAGGAAAGCCAAAATCAAGTCACAGGACTGGCTTGCATAGAGCACCAGAGGCAAGCACCTGCTCCAAAGAATATTATATGAAAGGTCACTGCTAGGACTGTGTTGTTCCTGAAACAGATGTTCCTTGGCTTTAGAGCACACAACAGAGGCTCACTTAATTGAACCTGCTGCTTCCAGTATGCAGTTCCAGTCCTCCAAGTCACTCCAGAACCATGGTGATTTGCTTCTCATTTCTTCAATATGTATAAGCCCATTGACCCCCACATTCCCTTTCCATCAGCTATGGAAGTCTCTGTGCTCATTCTACCCCTAACGAGTAAGGTAACCAGCCCTGGATTTCCCTATTGGGCTAAAAATACAATTGCACTGTCATCCAGCAGCCACTGATTCAAGTCCCCAAGAAAAAAAAAAAAAAACAGATATAAAAGCCAGTTTCATCTGTAGAAAACATGACTTAAGGGTCCCTAGAGACACAGTCTCCAGGACAAAGCAAGTCAGACTGCTATACCCATTGTACCACTGTTAAGTGAACCAAATTGACTAAGCAACTGAAGAAGGTGCAGCCAACTCCTGACTAGGGCAACAGGTTATTCTGTGATCCTCATCAGACATAAAAACCAGGCCACGGCTCAGGCTGGCTCTGTTGGTTACAGAGGAAGCTGTTTCTACCTTAGGATCTGAACTTGCACTGAAAAGAACTGCTTTAATGAGGAATCTTTCAAACTGGTGAACACACAAGGCTTAACAATCAAATTGTCTGAGAGGCCATTACATAGCCATCTCTTGATACACGGGTATGGCCCTTCAGGCAAGGTGCAGTCAACCTAAGCTGACTTACTGTCATCTTGCTACTCATAAAAAATAGAATGGACCAGAGATTAAAAGGCCAACTATAATGTAATGTACGTCATTGCCTTCAGTTATACTGCACTGAATCTGCCACCACCATTTCTCTCCTTTTGCTCAAAAATTGCAATGATTGCACTTTGCAGCCAAACTTTCATGAAGAGTTTGCAAAACAGCAGTCAGACAAGAAGGCACTTGAAAGATTATAGAAAGGAAAACACAGGGCAGTGACCTCTATTTGAGGCAGGTCAGCCTCGGGTCCTCAGCATTTTCCACCACACAACCAAGCACACAGAACAGCTGTCCCAAGTCAGATGGGAGCAACACATTGCACATAGAGTTCAAACTGATTCAAGGGTGGCCTTGTTTTTGAATAGGTTATCCTTTAAGGACAGCAATTACATTCAAGGAGCAGAAGGATAACAATTAATATATCAATCCAGATGCGCTAGAGTCAAAAGGAACTGCATTCCTGATATAAGTAGTGATACTCACATCAACTGCAAGCATAAATACATTTCAAATTTCCAGAGAGAAGCATGACTGGCATCCCATGACTGATCCAGGCTTCTTTGGCTGAACCTAGAAAAGAGGTAAAACAAAAGCTCTGCTCTTGGAAATGCAATTGTAAGCTGCCACCACGTTGTTTGTCTGAGCCAGTGAAGCTTGAGAAGACAGTTATGTAGAGCAACAAGCTTTTCCATGCCATGAGCACTCTCCAAGCTTTAGCCCAGCAGTATCTCAGTGATTTCTTTCTGTTTATTAAAGCAACATTGTCCAAAAAATGGGAACATAAAACTGGCTGCCTTCCTTTTTTGGTATTACTTGAAAGCATCAAACCCAAAGCTTTCCAGAGTTGCTCTTCTCTTTCCACTGTGTTTCTCACTGTATCACACAAAGGTACAATGCCATTTCTCTGGTCTCCTTCATTTCTCCTACTCCAAGGCTGAGGGCAGCCTGGGAATGAAGTCTGAAGACAAGGCACAGCTGAGGGAGCCCAGGTGTGTTACAGGAGCAAGTCTTCCAACCTCACACAAGATGATTCCTCTTTCAGACCCACTGGCTGTGCCTTCATACGAGTGAGATTTTCCCCCATCATTCTTCCTCTCCCTAATCCCCCTGAATTCCCTAACACACCTCCACACAGAAAACACCAGGCACTACACTTCAAACAGCCCCCCAGACAAGCTTTTCCTTTTCAGCTGCCTGACTGCCAGCTCCAGCATAGCAGGGCTGCCCATTTACAGAACTCAGCACTCTAATCCACTGACCTTTTACACATTGTATAGAACTGTCTATTTCTTATCACCACAGCCTATTTTAAGCAATTTTCCAGAAGTTCAGTTCATTCTTCTGCTTGCCTTAGGAAATATAAAAATTTACACCTATTGTAAAAGCATGAATAAAAGTTGATTGTGGAAAGTAAAGACAATAATGTGCCCGTAATACTAACTAGCTCACTTGCACTGCATTGCTCTTTAAAGGCAGATTTGTCTGATGATCAAGAAGGTGTTGATTTAGATGGCTGCTAAAATTACCACTGTAAAAGTAAACCCACTTTTATTGCCTTAGTACAGAGAACAGCTCTGTACAGTTTAAACTTCTATGCCTGTTGCCGGTGGTGATCAATCTCTTAATTATTAAGCCAAACGGGTTCCATGGCAGGAGATCACATCTTTGGTGCACTTAGGATATTTCGTGAAGAGGTTAAAAATTACAAAATAACAATCAACAAAATCTTCGTAAAATAGTAAACAGCAAAGTTGGTAATAGAATCAGGAGAGAATTTGTGCCCTTGTGCTGTATGAGAAAGCAAAGTGAGAGGCAATTGTCTAGGATTTAAAAGATTCACATTACTTTTCCAGTTCTGTACAGACTGCTGCTGTGACTGAAGCTATTCTTCTTTGGGTTGGGGAATGTTTTTTTGCACTGATATTGTGCAATTTGGCCAAGTGGAGAGAGGAAGAACTACAATCCCTGCTAAGAGGCAGCCATATGCATTGTGATGACTCTTTACACAGTTCTCCAGCTCTCTGGTACTTGAGATGCAAGGTACAAGTTTTCTTTGGCAGCAACATTGCTCTCCACATGCTCATGCACCTCTAATCTCTATTCTGCAATAGGTAATCAATAACAGCAAAGGAGTAACTTGTGTATGGATGCACAGGAGGAAGAAGTTTGTGTGCATTCTGTGTATGGTTTGCTGTGCAAACACTATCCCAAGAAATAAAACCAGAAGAAAACATTTTATGTCAACAGGCAGATAGTTGCTTGGATCTCCCAGTGACCATGTAATTTTCTGATAAGTGAAAAACACTAACACTGGAAATGTATCTAGAGATATTCTTCCTTTGGTTTCAGCATAATAAGCATCAGTTCACCATTTGCTCAGTGTTCCAACTGTTCATGAGGAGAGTAAGATCTGCTCTGACCGTTGTGAGTACTGGAACTGAGAGTGGCTGTGCTATGAGCTTTGTAGCCCCACACAACTCACAAGGAGTTCAGCTGCAACTCCTCTTCAGGGCTATTACCCTGAGCTTTGCAAGGGGTGTGTTGGCAGCAGGGCTACAAGGCAACTTGAAAAAAATACCAGTTGGAATCACTTTTATGTATCATTTACAGAAACATCTTTACAGACGTAAAGCACATTTAGCTGAAGAGCATTTAATCAGTGAGAAGTCACTTGAATGCACTGATGGGGAGAGCTTTGGAGTACACTCAGGACCCAGTTTTTTTCAGTACAGTTTCGTTATGAGATTAGGATAGACTGCAGTGTAGCCAGTGTTGGGCAACTCAGCCATTTAGGAACACTGGTTTGACTGACAGGTAACCCAGCTGGTGCAGGCTGGGTGGGAAGGCTGCACTCTTGGAAAGGGCATAGCAGAGACAGCTTTTCAAACTGCCACTAAGGGCAAATTAGATCAGCTCTGAGAGAAACTCACTGGCTACAGCAATTCCAGAAAAGTGAGATCATGCAGATTTAATGATTGATCACAGAGATTTATAAGGTAGCTCTCCCACCAAAGTAACAGAACTGCTACCAGTTGGCAGACTATATGAAAGACAAAATCCTGTGTCAGTGCACAGGAGATGGCACACAAGGAAAATGAGATGTTAAGGTACCAAAGAAATACCTTGGTTTAAATTCTCAGGTATGCTTTGTTTTCCTGTCATCGTCTTGGGCAAATTACTTGACCTCCCACAGCTTCAGTGCTTTTAGTTTTGAAATGGGAAGGATTCTGTTGCCTTGATCATTGGATTTTCAACTACTTCAGTGAGCATCTCTTTGTGAGGGTTTGTACAGTTCTTAGCACACGTTCTCTGTGGCTTTTGAGGGGCAGAAACTCCACCCTCTATGTATCAATGTAAACATTATTAATAATTGCTGAAAATTTTTCACTTTCTGTATAGTTCAAGAGGAGTGTTCTCATTCCCAGGCCACAGAAATGAGCAGAACAGACTGAATTCCCCTTGCCTTCATCAAAGGACTTCATCCTGGACATTGGCTGTCTGGGGGTTAAAGGTTTTCAGCAATCTGGCACTGCCTGTGGAGTCTCCAGCCTAAACAAAAGAGCAAAGATCCTCCAGGTCTTTCGGGACTACTAGCAAAAGAAATCTTCCTTTGAATCGAGGAAATCTTTAGAGAAGGGACTTCAGACCTCCAGTGATAAAGGAAATAAAAAGCATCTGCACTGACAGCTCCAGTTAGGAGCAAAGAGGCACAAAGGGCTTTGAAAAACAACCAGCCTTTCATCTTCAATAGTAAGCTCAACAGCTCTGCACCAGCTGCTCTGTAAACAGTATAGCAAGGGAAAGCAAATCATTGCCACCAAATGCATTAAACATGGCAGTGCCTTCAGACGACATATTTTGTAAACTTCCTCCCTACAAGTTATGCCATTTCTTAAATCTAAATGATTATCTGCTGTATAGCAGCAGTCATTCTTCCAGTCAGCTGAGCAGCTTCATTACCCGTGCTTCTTTCTGAGTTTCCCATAATGCAGGCAGGCAGTTTGGTTAAGAGAGCATCAAATGGGATGTCATTTGGCTTGGGTTTGTCTCCTGTCTCTGCTTTACATTTTCCGAGAGACCTTCAGCAGATCACTTCATCTTTGGGACAAGTTTTCAACTGGAAAAACAAGAGGAACTATTCTTTTGTCTAAAAGTAGACAGCCTTTTATAACAGTTACTTGCAAACTTTTACTGGTTGTGGATTCATAAGCACTTTTTCAGGAGACAAGTAGTTACTGTTTGGCAAACTAAAGCTGCTTGATGACAAAGCAACTTTTCTTAGCTGTGGCCTGCACAGGAATAGCCCAGGAGTACCCAAAATCATGTATATCATAGGCTGAACTTATTCCAAAGTGTAAACTCCTAAACACCACATAAGGAAACTTCAGCCTAGATTTGATGTTTTCAAGTGCAAGGTCCTGCATGTGGGTCGAGGCAATCCCAAGCACAAATACAGGCTAGGCAGTGACTGGCTGGAGAGCAGCCCTGAGGAGAGGGACTTGAGGGTGCTGGTGGACAAGAAGCTCAACATGAGCCAGAAGTGTGCACTTGCAGCCCAGAAAGCCAACCAGATCCTGGGCTGCATCAGGAGAAATGTGGCCAGCAGGTCGAGGGAGGTGATTCTCCTCCTCTACTCCACCCTGGTGAGACCCCACCTGGAGTACTGCATCCAGTTCTGGAGTCCCTATTATAAGAGGGATGTGGACATGCTGGAGGTGTCCAGAGAAGGGCCACAAGGATGATCAGAGGGCTGGAGCACCTCTGCTATGAGGACAGACTGAAAGAGTTGGGGCTGTTCACTTTGGAGAAAAGGAGGCTTCCAGGTGACCTTATTATGGCCTTTCAGTATCTGAAGGGTGCCTACAGAAAAGCTGGGGAGGGACTTCTTAGGCTATCAGGGAGTGACAGGACTAGGGGGAATGGAGCAAAGCTGGAGGTGGGGAGATTCAGATTGGAGGTGAGGAGGAAGTTGTTGAGCATGACAGCGGTGAGGCCCTGGAACAGGTTGCCTGGGGGGGTGGTTGGGGCCACTTCCCTGGAGGTGTTTAAGGCAAAGCTGGATGAGGCTCTGTCCAGCCTAATCTAGGGTACGGTGTCCCTGCCCATCCCATGGCAGGGGGGTTGGAACTAGATGATCCTTGTGGTCCCTTCCAACCTTGACTGATTCTGTGATTCTATTATTCTATTTTATTCAATCATCTCATATGAAATATAAAACACTATAAGAAAGGGATTAAAAGAAAGTACTGAGAGTCCCTCTATAGTATTCCAGACACTTACAATTAAACACACCCACCATCACCTATGTGCATGTACAGGGAGAGATCACATCCTCAACTTGGTTCCTGTGATCTAGTAATACTGAAGTGATATTTTGTCTAATTTCTGATTTTGTTTCTATCATATAAACTGTTAGAAGTAAAGACCAAACAGAAGAATATCTGATCATCACTTCCAATGCCCGTGGTAAGGCATGGCAACACCCCCAGCTTTCCATTTTTCCCTCATGCAGAAATGCATTGGGATTCTGGTCACTTAAACTCCCCAGATTTAATTTTGCTAACGAAAGAATAAGAATGCCAGACGTTTCCAGAGTGCACAATATACATAATAAGTCCAACTTAAAACACTACAGGCTGCCTGCCTTTTCAGGGAAGCATCTGAAGTGTGCTCCTGCAACCCATTCCTCAGGTTCACCCTGCTGATAGCAACTCCAAGTCATATCCAGCAGTGAACAAATCCCCCTGAACACTGCCGCTGAGCCCTAAAAAGCCCCACTGTGTAGATCATAGTCCCTTCTAATCTTATATGTTAGTCCCATGAAAGCCACCTGACACTCCTTAGCAGGGGGTGTTTGGGGCTTGCATCTGCCCCTCAGTCTTTGTCAAACTGTCATCCAAAGATTTCCTCAGCAGCAAGCACTAGACAGCCCTTCCGCTTCTGGCTAACTGACTGTTGCAAAGCCAGATGCTTTCTCCTCCATCAAACATGGGTAGATGTCATCTCAGGAACTGCCTTGAGAAGAGCACAGCTGTCTCACTGAGCTAAGACAGGCACTTTAATTTGTTGTCCCCACTCTGACCAGTAAAATAGCATAGGAGCTTCTGTTCTCTTCTTTAATTTGCTGCAAAGCAGCCCCAGGGCTTCAACAGACAGCATTTGGTGATTGCGCTTGTAATAACCCTGAAGACATGTCAGCTGGTATCTGCATTCATGCTAACCATTCCAGTATGGGAAGAGCATCACTACATCCCACATGTCTTCAGGCCTGCATCTCATACCTTCAGAGCAGGTAAGACTGGTGGGTCAACTCTAGGAACAGGACTGAAGAGAAATTTTGATGGAGAAGTTCCTTAGCAGCTAAGTTGCTAGTAAATACCAGGAAGTCAGGGGCAGGCTTTGCTCCCACCTAGTACAGCCTTAAAAATCTTAAATTCTTCCCTCACAGTAGATTCATGAGGAAAGCTGATGTTTTGCTGTAGTGGGTCTTTACAGCTTGAATTGAAAAGCTTCCTTTAGCCAGAGGCCTTCAAATGGGGACCACAGACTGGTTGGTACAGAACCAGGCTTTAAAACTTTGGTGCTGCTTACACCTGATGGGATCTGCCCTCCTATTCTAAGGAAAGAGCATGAAGAGGTTTCATCACGTAGCCAGAGCCAGCCACTGGGCAAGTATCTTTCTGCACTACTCTCAAAAACAACCTCCTTTCACTCTCTGGAAGCAGCAGTCCCTCAGGAAGGGACAGCCATAAAGGCACAAGTGTTCTTCCTCACCTTCTCCCTCCTCTCGGTAGATCAGCATTATTATCCTCGTATAAAAGGGGAAACTGAGGGACAGAGCAATGTGGCAGCTTGTCCATGGCTGTTCAAGGCATTGCAGGCAGGAGTCTGCATGAACTGCTAGTCTGTGACCAGCACCTGTTTGCCTGTAGCAGCCTCAGAAAGCCTCTGTGGCTAGAAAGGTGCTTTTTGAATATCTGGTCGAGGCCTGAAGAACACCAGAGTGAGCAGACCCTGATCTGCAGCAGGGATGAAAGACCCCTGCCACAGCCGAGCTTTTCTAGGGATAGTCAGCAGGAGCAGGTTTCCTCCCCATTGCCTTGGAGGCCCCTTCCCCCAGCCAGACAGAAGAAGAGGAAGTCTCTTCTCTGCTCCCTAGCCTCATCTGCTTCTCTCCACAGCACAACTGACCCCAATTCAAGCTGCTGACACTTTTGCTCAGGGTGTTTGAGAGCTTCATTATTTGTGAATGCCTTTTTGTGTAGCACCATTGGCACCAGCACAGCCTGTTCCCAGCCTGTTCCAGCAGCTCCCTGATGACTGAGGTGACAGACTCAAAATGAGGCATGGGCTCCAAGCAGGTCCTCAATGGAGCTGGGAAGAGACAACAAGCATCCTAATGGAATAGTCCTCCTTTTTCCAGCATCTTTGTGCACGCAACCTTCAGTTGCTGCTCTCCAAGAGCTCAGTGCAGGGAGCCTCTTATTTTAAAATACACATATAAATTGCTTAATCCATAGCAACAGGTATTTCCCGGTGCCCTGGCATTGGGGAAAAGGCACCAGAGACAGCTGGGAGGCTTCTAGGATTGATTTGTGAGAAGCTAATTAAAACAGACTAAACATCTATATCCTGACTAAGTAGTGGCCAGGCGCAGGATGGGGAGGTAGCTGCACACATCAGAGAGATAAGTGCTGCAAGGGATGATCCAGCGTATCTGCAGTGACCATGAGAATCCTCTCCTTAAGAAAGGGAGGCATCTCCTGCAGCACCGCTGCTTAAACTGGGAGAAAGATGCTGGTTGAGAGGAGATCCTCTGTAAGAACAGGGATGCCTACACGCAAGTGATAGGACCTGTTCAAAGGAAAACAGCCAGGGCCTGTGTGACAAGCCTTAGCAGGCATCTCCATATCTACAACGTGGCCAATGTAAGATACTTTTCTTAAATATATTTAATGCTTGAAATTAGGTCAAATGAAGCTGCTAGGTACATATTTCCAGTCTCATATGATCCGGAGTATTATGTCTTAGTAAGCATGGCTGGGAATTATGGTGCATGAGCCATGCTGCACAGTATCTGCTTTCTGCAGGGTCTCATCCAGGGCAGTGGCTTTGGCAAGCAGAGCCTACGTTCTGACAGGGCTGTTCTGACACACTGTAATCCAGCTCTGACGCCTTTCTGCAAACCCTCACCCTATCTGCAGTCACAGCACCACTCCCAGACTTCTATTTACAAATCACACCTCCTTCACTGCCAGAAGGGGAATTACTTTTCCCCAACAACAATAAACACAGTTTATCACACATTGAATACAGTTATTAATGTTGGCTAGCCCTGGCTGCTCGAGAATAAAGACAAGGACCTTTCACATGCCCACGTAGGAGGTCCAGTCTTGACTATGCTGTTGAAAAGGTACAAAGCTCGGAAGCATCCTCAGAAACATCCACAATCATCTAAGCTTGTTCTTTGCTGTCAAAGGCTAAATCTCCCTGTTTATATGCATAACATGAACGTTTTGCTTTTCTACAGAGTGCAACATTTGAATTTCTCTATTACAATTTTACAAGTAGCCTCTTGTGTCAGGCAAAAGAAAACTTATTAAAAACCAAGTACTCCAGAATCATGCCAAACTAATACAGACCAGAGCTCAAGAAAATAGCCTGTATCATTGCTACAATAAAAACCAGACTCCTGTTGCAAAATGTCTCATGTTTTTTTCTTCCTCTCCTGACAGTGTTAACTAATCTATTCAGTTGTCCTACTGGCAAGTATCTGGAGAGAAATGCAGCTAAGCAGGCATTTACCAAACCTGCTGACCTGGGTGATGAGACACAGAAATACCTGAAAGCAGCCCAGACCTTAACTTTCTAAAGCAATGTAAATCCAAACAAGAAGCTGCCAGCTTCATTATCTTGAACAACTGAAGAAGAAGAACATTCAAACTGTACTGCAGGGGCTGAAAAGATTAGCCTTGAATGTCACCAATAAAGCTATCTCATCCCCTCCCAACACAGGCATTGGAGCCCGTTCCTGCCTTTCCCTTTCAGCCTGGCCATCTCAGCTTCTTGGAAGGCTAAGCACCAGGTATGGTATTAGCATCTTGCACCAGCCACTTCTGCCAAAGGATGGTGAGAAATCAGCCATATCACTGCATGGGGTGTGCAGAACATGAGCAGCCCTCCAAGGGAGCAGTGGACATTGTCTCATGTCTGACAACAGAACAGAAGATGTAATGGATTGGTGTTAACAGTAAAACTCTTTGGGCAGAACACCCAGCAACACAGTGGTATCAAACAGACAGTAAGCATCAAGGCTAATTCCACCTAATGGGCCCATATAGAAGACCCTACAAAGGTTTGCTCTGGAAAACAAGCCCTTGGAAAGCTGATTTCTGGTCCTCACAGAGATGTAATACAAAGCCACATGGTTTACAAGCAGAAGACTTGGAGCTCATTGCAGAAGCAGGCCTGACTCTGCAGTGGGGTTACAGGTTCTAGCAGCTGTAAACCAGACATGCAGCCTGCATTCAATGCAGTACAGACATTAGAAGGAAAGTGGACTGATATGACCTCAAGTGGGGGTTTACTATGAAATTGTAAGTATTTCTGACTGTGTTTTTCCCAGACGTAAATAAACCAATGTAGTCTCTGTCCAGGAGGAACAGAAAAATGCTACCTTGGCTGGATTGTAGGAACAAGTTTTGTCCCTGAAACCCAAGGGTATGTCTGAGATCATTCAGCCTCATCCAGACATGAGCTGAATGATCAGCTGCATTCTCCCATGACACCAATTCAATCAGGCTCTTCCCAGGTGACATTCTGGGTTAACTGAAGGGGTCAGCACCTGAGCTCAGGGCAGCAAACACTGCACAGGGCAGCCTTCACTAACACTCTCCTGTGGAAAAGGAAATCTATATCCTTTATCTGAGCGGAAAATATAAATTCCCACTAAGGCCATCAGATTTCATAGTCCTTAATGTGTCTGATGAGCTGGACTGATGAGTTGGGAACAACCACCTGTGGAAGTTTGATTCCTGGATCTTTTCTTAGCAATGCCAGATGCTGCTATACCTCAAAGCTCTGGGACCTTGTCCTTTCCCTGGTGGAGTGATGGGACTGCATAAGCAGGACTCTTGTTGACCCTCAAGAGTTGTTTCTACACAATATGTCTCTGCACCTCAAATCTCCTTTGCCAGTCACACCAAACTGTTTGGGAGAAGTAGCATAGTAATAGAGTATCTAGAAAAACGGAGCCTCAGGCTCTGTTTAATCCTCTGTGCACCATGAAAGTAAAATGACAACAAAGTACTCCAGTTTTGAACCAGGCTGGGTTCAAAACTTGGCAAAAGTCAGTGGCACACAGAGAGGAGTCAAGGAGAAATTGGTGGGGAGCAGATGTCAAGCAATGACCCAAGTCAGCATAGATTCAACATACACCTCCAAACTAGCTGACTGAGTACCAGCTTTCCTGGTGTTGCTGGAAGGCTTGAATGCAGTTCAGTGTCTGAATGTAAACTCAGACACATGGGCCGAAACAGCTTCTTGTGGCCTTAAACTGTGGAGGGTGGCAGCAAGGAATTACAAATTATGTACATAAAGCAGTTCAGTCAATATTGGAGCAGGAGGAAAGACAAAGGAGACAAGTACACCAGATCTCACTAGTTTTCCCAGGCAACTCTTGAGACAGGGTGAACAAAGACACAGCCTAGAGCTGCACCCATGCATTGGGCTGCATGTCAGGGAGTGGGATGCACATAGGCACCAGCTGCTCCAAATACTGGGTCTCACAGGAAGGCAAACAATCTTCATGTCTGTGGCTCAGACCAGGATCTCACAATCCTTTGGGACTACTGGATGACACCAGCTCCTTGCTGGCTGCCTGGGCCAAGAACACAGGGTCCTCTCACCAGGTAGTGGCTAATGAAGAAGCAAGCACTACAGGTCTGCCACTGTGAGAAAGATCTGGACTAATCCTGGCTGCCCTCCAAATGCAATGCCTGCCAGCAGGTGAAAATATTCCTCCAGGAACATACTAATCATTGGGAGATTTGTGTTTCAAAGCAAATCAGAGCCCTTAATCATCTCCCCAGCCACACTCCACCCAACTCTCACCTCCCAGCAGCCCTGAAGGTAGAAGATCCAACCAGAGAGGACCTGCCAGGGAGGAGAAGCAGCCAGGCCATGTGGCTGCACACCCACAGGAATGAGGGACCAGCACCCTTAACCTCCCCAGAACTAGGCAACAAAACTGTGATCTTTCCAGTGTGGATGAATCACTCCCACTTGAGTTATTAAGTTACTACATTGCATTATTATATTAACGTCATTGCCATTTTCAGGAGAAGATAAACCTAATTTTAATCTACTCTTAATTGAAAGCTTATCAAGAGACTGGCTCTATCCCTTCACAGTGAGACAGCTTTTTTTCTTCTCCTTCTCTTCCCCCTCTCCATACACTGCACTCTTTACACTGACAAAAAGAAACATCTCCATTCACTAGAGAAAAAGGAGCCTGGAGTCGATCAGGCCAGTTAACCTGCAGCCTGGGCTGTTATCACAGATCAGACCCTTCATAACAACGAAAACCTGTTAGGGGCAGCAGGCTGGTGGCCTGTTGCAGCAGTTTTGTTAACTGTTTGTTTTCATGTTGGGGTACTTGACAGTTTCCATTAGAGGAAAGAAAGGAGAATATTAAAGATACGTAGACAGCTCTGGGAAAAAGTTAAGTACATAATGCAAGGAGACTGCGCAGATTTTAATTACAGATTCCCCCAAAAATCCATAGAAACTGTGATTAAACTCCTAATTGCTTTTAAAGAAGTGAATAAGCAGTCAATAAGATGAACAGCAGTCTCTCTCATTCTTTCTTTTTCTTGTGAGCAAGCTCCACACTGATAGAATGGTGCAGACATATTATCACAGGGAATTTAGCAGGAGACCAAGGGGAAAACATTTCTCTAAAGACTCCTTTGAAAGGACTTCTTGCAGCATCTTCAATACCAAGGCTGGCCCAGAAATCAATCAGGTTGCAGCGATTTACAGCAGCAAAGGATGTGCCTGTTGCCTCCAGCTGTGACTTCATTTTGCAGGATTAGGTTGGCTTTTTCAACAGAGCTCTGTCTCCCCACACAACCAGAAGTGACCATCAAGGCAACCATGGTGGGGTTTCACACCTTGTCTAGCACAGGGAGGCGATGCTAACAGAGGTATAGGCCTTGTCCCAGGGGGATGAAGCAAGTCCTCCTGGCTGTGTTTTACTAAAAGCCTTTCCAAACATGTCACATAACCACGAGGAGCAACTTCATTCATCCTTTCTCCATCAGATCATGGAGCTGACAGCAAGTCTTCCCTGAGAGCTCTGGCCCAAGGTCAGGGCTTGGCCACAACTAGTACCTCCACAGCTGAGTGTGTGGGCACCTCTATGCTAAGCAGAGCACAAGCCCCTGACATAGAAAAATACTCTTATTTCAAGGCAAGCTGCTACTGTGTGGGGAGAAACGTCTCGATGCAAGATCTATGTATGGCCCAGCCCTGCAATGTGAATGCACCTGATTATCCACTCCCAGCCTGAAAAACAAAAGATCATTTACTAGTGAGGCATTTTAGTTGCCTCCTCAGGGCTTCTGCTGAAACATGATGAATTTCCAATGAAATGTCTTTCTTCTCAGCTTAGCTGAGCCCCAGCAAGCTACAACCCATGAGCCTCACCCCTGCGAGCACCACCCCTCTCTTCTGTGGCAGCCTCTGGCTCTACTTAGCTAGAGCTTTGCTGCAGCTGTGCCAAGCAGGACAAGTCTTGCCCACTCTCTCTGGGCACAGTAGTGCTAAGGGAATAAAAAAGAAATACCTCCCCTAAAGTAATTCAGAATCTGAACGTGGGACTCACTCTGAGCTGGCGGACAGGAGCAAGACATGCCGAGCAAGCAGTAACTGTTCCCAGGGCACAACCATGCTTCCTTCCCTGTCTTCTCTGCAAGACCTTATTGTTGATTTTGCTATTTCCAATGCCCGTAACTTTAACCCTGCAAATAGCTTTTTTCCATCTCAGCAAAGAGAATCAGAGTTCTTCAAGAGGGTCAGCTCTGCCTGTATTCAGTGTCTGTGAATATCACCACTCCCTCCCTGCTTCTTGACTGATCTGTCTTACATTTTCCCCACAGAGGAGGCTCACAGCTACTAAACCCCTCCTCCTATACCACTACCAGTGATTTTCTAGCTAAAGCACAGGACTGTGGAACAGCTCTGCAGCTCTTGAGAAGCCATAAGCACACATCTGCTCTGCAATGCCAATGCAGTTTGTATTCTGTGACCAGAATGGTCCTCACTTTATCTGACCACCCAGGTTGCAGAGCTTTGTCTTTCAGATTAGTCCCCACATGCAGACAGACCTTAACCAGAGGAAGTAGACGACCTCTGATGAAAATACTGGTTCAAGATAGCTAAAGGACTGGGTAAAGTGCCTGACAAAACCAGGGCACAGTGCTGGCTGGGAGCTCTCAAGGATTTTGCCATAGAAATATTTTTGACAGAGAAAACAAAATAGTAAGGCTACAGGGCACAGACTTTCAAAGCCTGATTTGGTTTTGGTTTTGGTTTTAGGAAGGTTACAGTGGCGTCTTAAAGGAAAGGAAAAAAAGTCTAAAGAGGACACTTTTGTATCAGGAAAGGAAAGAGATTGTGCAGTGCATTGGAGGGGTTAGTTAATTCCTAAGCCCTGAACCCAGGGGACAGGAGGAGAGAGCAAGAGATCAGAGAAGGAAGGATGGAGTTTGCTCTGCAACCAAAGTAAGGCATATGTGGTTTCCAGTGACAGTGTGAGAATTTACGGTCTAATAAAGATATATATATGGCCATTTGGAACAAGCTATTTCTAACATAAAACTACTCTGTATATTGATTGCCTGAGAAATTTGTACAGAACCTTATTTCCAGCATATAACCAAGCATATTATTTACTCACCATAAAAGCCAGATAAATGGCCAGGCTCCAGGAGGGTGTGAGGCAATGGCAGTTGTTCATTGACAGATGAATGCAAGTTCTGAGCGTGATGGAGAACGCCAAGATCTGGAGTGTTGGACATAACATCAGCCAGCTGCTAGCTCCCACAAGTCAATGCAATGTATAGCTCAGGCGTATCTGCTTGCTGTTCCAAAAGGTGATGCCACTTCAAGGCCCTCTTGGCAAGGCAGGAACCAAACATATAGGAAAAAAACATGGCTTCTTCTCTGGAGCAGCACTTGGAAATAAGGAGCCTGAGGCCAGGAAGTTCAGAAAGCAGAAGACCCTGAAGAAGATCAGACTTTTTCATAGCAGTGTATGAGCAACCACTTGAGACCTGCAGCTATGGGCACCTAGCCAGATCCTGCATCAGTCACTTAATGGTGAAGAAGAGGTGATAGCCAAAATTCAGCCTCTGCCTTATTTTCCATGAGTCTGAACCCATCCCAGCCTGAGGCTGGACCTCCTCAGCAGTACTGAGAGCTGCTGGCTCATTTACAACTGGATGGAAGTGCCTGAATGACATCCTATGGAGTTCAGAGGTGATGCTTGCAGATGCCTATTCCTCTTCCTGAGAAACCCTTAGACATACTGGTATCCAACTGGAAAGACATTTGCAGGCTTTCTTGTCTCACAAGCAGACCACAATCTTCAAAGCTTTTCCCAGGCAATGTGGTGGACATATCAGCTGGGAATTTCCTTCCAAAGCTAACAAGATTTGAAGGAAGAAACAGAGTGAAAATTACTGGAGGAACAGAGAAACATCTTTTGGCCTCCCTGCAGATAAGCAGGCAATAATTCTGTCCTGGAGATGGAGAATTTAGCAGTTGTGATGCAATTGTATTTAGACTACTGATAGTTGTGCCTTGACTCGAAAAACAGGTGAACAGTTATCTTGAGCAATCTTCTCCCCATTTCCTTGCCTTTTGCACTCCATTGCAATGTTACCTATCAGCAATACAGAGCCCAGACTCTGATCCTCTATGCAGATTCTACATCGTTTCCATATTGTTAAATGTTGAGACTGTTAAAGCAGTTACATGCAGAGAGACCAAAGGACTGGCCAGACAGGTGAGGGATTCTTGACTCATGACTTCAGCTCATCAGCAAGTTACTCTAATAACAGAAATAAAACCTCATGTGTGTTACGCTGTGAAAGGATTGTAAATCTGGGGTTTATGTCCAGCACCAAGCCGTGCCACTGCATCAGCCCTGAGTATGGAAAAGGCTGAATATTCTTGTACTCCTGCTGCCACCTAAAGGAAACTTCTAAAATTTCTAAAATGTTCTGAAGTGTCCTGGGATAAACGTGTTTACATTTACTCTTAGCTGAAGAAGAATCCATTTGGAAAAGGAATATTACAAGCGGGATTTTTATGTTTCCAGGAATCGGCTCCAGTGTCCTGGCAGATCTCCAGTACAACCAGGATTGTAAATCTAGGGGACTTCTGCTGTCAGGACTGCAAGGACTTCAAGTGTGACTGTCTTGATAGCTGTGGTCTAAGGCTAAGGTCTAAGATGACAGAAGAAATATATTTTATTACACGAGCCAACCTAAACAGGTAATTAAAACAGCTTAAGAGTCATAAAAACATCTTCTTCAAATTATTTAGGGCTTGATAAATACCAACAATCCTACTTCTGACCAGTTTTCCTCAAGGCACCTGATTCCTATACTTGAATTCTCCCCACTATTCAGAGCAGACACCAGGTCCTTTGGTGCTTTTGAATGATGGCAACCAGGTCAGGCCAGCTTTAGCAATCTGGTATCATGTCCCATTTGGGTCAGGTGTTCCTGATGTTGGCAGCCTATACAGCCCATTTGGACTAACCCATTCCTTTTGGACTTGTTTACCAGAATTGGGAGCACTCCGGTGGTGCTGGTGGTAGCTGGGCAAAGGGGAGAGTTCTAAAAGGAAATGTTCCCATATAGTGCATAAAATAGCAATAACTTTGTTCAAGCTTCTATGCTGAATAAATGCCCAACACCAGAAGTTCTTACAGTCAGCAGTGGTGAGCCCAGGGAAATATTAAATTGCCTCATAAACTAGAAGCCAAGTGGAAGCATTACTTAAATGCTCAAAAAGTTTAATTTGCTGCTGCAGATCAACGAATTGCCTTATTAAGTAGAAGGAACATTCCTACATGAGTTACAAAACTGGCATTACAACTCCAACCATGAAGTCCACATTTTAATAACCTTCTGCTTAAGGGGTAAGAGAATGTAGCCTGCTTAGTTTTCCACCATGTGTGCGCACGAGGGCATGCATGGAAAAATGTGCATATGACGTTCAGAGTGCTGGCACACAGACATTTCACCGACCTGCGTCAGAGGGCAGGAGCAGTTCTCACAAACGGGACAGTACCTCCCACTTCAGACTCTGGCAAAATCTCTCCAAACCAGGAACATTAAGTAGATGCTTCTAGATAACCCCAAGGAAATGGCTTTTGGTGTTTTTTTGTTTTTGTTTTTGTTTGTTTTTTTTTTTCCAGGAAGAAGCAGCAGTGCCCAAGCTTCAGTGCACAGTACACCCTGATGTATCATTCCATGACATGAATATCTATCGAACTTATTACCTTCCCTACGTGTTTACTTTCTGGGATGAGTGAACACTTATGTTGTCCTTATTTCACAGCGAGTTAAGCTGAAATGCATACGCATCTACCAATTTGTCCCAAAGTATCACATTGCAATGTGTCACTTGATGATAGCTGCTGTTTCCTGGTGTTATTCAGGAAGCCATTTGACTCCTAGCCTGTGACTAATGCCTTGCCTGAGCAGTCTTGTCAGATGTGATTCTTACATACGCTTCCCTTCTTCCTGTGTTCCACAAAAACTGTATCTACCCAATTTGATCTAATACTTTCCCCATTTATCCTCACTAGGGAGTTTTAGCTTCTCATGAAAGTGGAAGCAGAAGTTATCTAGAGCACAGGGCACACATCAATATGACCTTTTAATTAAGAGACTGATGAGGAATTTGGAATGGAAGACAATATGAATGATTTTGAAATAGAATGAAATAAGGAAAATAATCATTTCAATAATCACAGAATCACAGAATGTTAGGGGTTGAAAGTGACCTCGAAAGATCTAGTCCAATCCCCCTGCCAGTGCAGATCACACAGGAACACATCCAGGTGGGTTTTGAACATGTCTTTGTGATGCCAGTCTTGCTTTCCCTTCCAGACCACACCTCAGGTCCAGCTAATACTCCTACAAATCCTCAAAAGAAAGGCAGCACAGGAATGTGGGTGCACTCTGCTCCAAGGCACTATGCAGCTTTAACTCCACAGGCAGCAGTTGTCATGACTGACTTCAGAATGTGCTTGACAGCAGAAGATGGAAAACAACAGGGAAATAAGAATGGTGGAATTTTATCACTTTATTCCCCAAATACTCAAAACCAGGAAACATTTTTTTTTTCCTCCAGTATTCAGAAGACATATATAACCCCTGCTGCCCTTCAAGGTGTTGTCTATAGGATACAGCAATTCCCAGAGACATAAAGTACAGAGGCAGTTAGGTAATACCCACTAAAAAGCTCTTCTGGTGTGACCACAGGTAGGAGACATCCCTCACCTACCTTCAGTCATCCAGAAGTGACACTTATAGTCCAACTTACTCATTGATATGGCTCCTCTAGTCACTAGAGGAAGGTCAGCTCTTCTGGCAGGCAATTCATCTGTCCATCTCCAACTCTTTCCTTAAGAGGAGATGAAGTCTTTTCAGCCTACATTTAGAGGATCCCTGCCCCAGAAGATTCAAGATGCTGTGTGCCAAAATCCTGCTGAAACACAGGCTTTGGGAACTACTCAGAACATTTCCCACCTCTGTTTTTATCTCTTTCAGCAAGACAAAGTAAACATACACATAAATAATCAAGGATAGAAAATCACACCCACACCCCACTCTGAGAAAGGAGCATACACATCACGTTCTAGCCATTCAAAATGTGTCCCTGAAGCCTTGGGGTGCCATTTATGTCCCAGACACCCGAAATAAATTTTGCATGTAACATCTCATGAAACAGTGTCAGTAATACTTTACTGCATTCTACACACTGTGTTCTTTATGTCCATTAAGTTTTGCAATGGTATCCAGGACAAAAGACAAGCAGATTTGCTTGGCATGCTTTGGTTCTGCAAGCAAAAGAACCTAGGAGTTCTCAGCATCATTCTCTCCAAAGCATAAGTCCTCACTGCTTCTTGTTATGCCAGAATCACATTTGCACCACTATGATGTCTCTACGTCTTACTTCGTTTCCTCCACTTTGATGGTTCAAAATTCCAACAACAACAAAGCAAGAACCAAACTAGGCACAAGATGTGCTATGCACATGCCGACACTTGTAGGGCATTAAAAGCACAACTGCAGCTTCTGTGCACCAGGAAGATGAAGTCATACGGGCACAGCTCTTTTGCATTTAAAAAGGTGTAATTGTTCCTCCAGATCTTTGCTTCTCTCAGTAACCTCACAATATTTCAGCCATCTGGCCTTTCCTGGGGCTTCAATGGAAAGTCATCCTGCTGGACCATTACTGCCACAAGCAAAAAGACAAGACAGGAACAGGTGACAGGTCAGGGTCATGGAAAGCACTACATTTTATCTCAACAATGTGCAGGAGAAAGGATTTTTATTTTCACTTTGTTAACATGTTGCCTGTAGAGATGTTCAATTCCTGTTAGCAGTCCTGCGTCCATCTAAGGAATTCCTGCATTGCATGTGGAAATAAGACAAGGCAATGATCACAGGAAAAGTTCTCTGTCTGGGATTAGGATAAAGTTCATCTGTGGTCTTCATTCTCTTTTTTTGTTTTGTTTTGCTTTGTTTTTTGTGGGGTTTTGTTGTTTTTTTTTGGGCCGCTTGCTGTGAAGAGCCTTCAGATGGCAGTGGGAATGATGCTGAACTGGATGAGGGTCTTTTTTGCCATGTTTCCACTGCGAGCATCCCCAGGACACATTACATGGGGCAGGACCCCAGCCTGCGTGCTGCTGAAGGAGGGCTGCAGTTCATAGGGAGTGGCTGAATCAGCTCTGACATGGGAACAGGCTGAAGACTGAGATACGGAGTTAAAACCTTGCTTGGATGGTTTTTGGTACTGGAGCAAAAGGCGTAACAGATGTTACTGTGCTTCAAATTTTTACCTAGCTGGGACTAGTTACAGCTATCTAACACCAGTCTTGCACATATAATCAATGTCCAGAAGCAAAACGGACTATTATTATCATTATCCATTTCCGTCAGTCTTGAATTTCCTGAGTTCTTCCCAGCCTTAGTGCAACACTGGGATATCCTCATATTTTTTTCTAACTTACACATGTAAGGTTTAAAAGTGCCTATGCAGAGAGGCCAATATTGATTTACACATGCCTCAGAACACACAGTGAAGTCCACCCCTCTGCTTCCACTGAGTTGGCATTGTGCACTCTGCAGATGCAAGCACATACATGAGAAGTAACAGTGCCTATTAGTACTACCAGGGGGTATCTTCCTTATCTGCAAGTGGGAGACATAGGCATGCCCTGCTCCACTGTGGTAAATGCCAAACAGCCATAACAGAAGACAAAGTTAGTACCTGAAATAAAAAGAGGATGCATTATAAAAGGAAAGGAACAGCACTATCTAAGAGGGGGCTTTGGAGCATCAGGAGCAGAGGCATTTTGGAGAGCAGTGAAACCTGCCTCTGCCCCTAGATACCCTCTCACAAACATAGGTCCATGGGGCAGCTCATTAAAATTGCCAGCTGTAAGCTCAGGGCTAATTACAAGAGTCTAGACTAGGAGCAAAACCCAAGGTATTAGGGGCCAACGTGTTTGGGCCAGGAGGTAAAGAGGAGTACAAACAATAAAGAGAAACATATTAAAGATAAGAACTATCTAGCAAGGGGACTAGAAGACCTATAAAAGCAAGGTGAAGTGAGTTAGGAGGATTATTAAAGAACCAGAAAGAGATATTGAGTATCAGACCTGCAGAGAGGTTCTCAGGAAGCATAATGCACTATGGGCAAGTCTGTACCAGACAGAAAGTAAACAAGATGATTACTCCAGTAAAATTGATAAGGGCGAACTGGAGTCAGCAGGTGATGAAATGGGAGAATTTATGAAGCGAGGGGTTCTTTTTCCTTCTGCCTCTTTGCAGAGAAGGGAGGACCCAATGCCATGACAGGGACTGTATCTCTGAGAAAGAGAAGGATAGATAATGTGCAGATAGCAACAAAAGTGGTTCAGGAAAATATAGGGCATTCACCATTGCCAAATACATGAAGAACCCAGTTAAAAGAAAAACACACCTAACAGCTGTGCAGGAAATAAAGATAACAGCCAGAGAGCATCAGGTCTAAGGAAGTTATTTTAAAACATCTGGCAGTGCCAGCAAAGGAACACAATGGCAAACATATTTTCATTAGTATTGGAATATTGCTACTGTATTACCACAGCACTGAGATAGCCAAGCAGGACTGGGGGAATAGGCAGGCAAGCAGATGCTCTGACATCTGCCCAGGACTGTGAGACTAGTGCACTTACCCCATGAAGCCCCATTTCACCAGCCACTGCAGATCTCCTATGTACAGTTGATCCATGCACACACAGGAAGACAGACAGATCCACAGCACTCAGGAAATTTGCAATCTGCTCATAATATTACCTTAATGTAGCCCTGGACAAATAGTAAAGTCTTAGGGCAATGAAGCTGGTGAAGGGTCTAGAGGACAAGTCCTGTGAGGGGTGGCTAAGAGAACTGGGGTTTGGTTTGGAGAAGGCTCAGAAGAGACCTTATCTTTCTCCACACCTAAAATAAGGTTGTAGAGATGTAGGTATCAGTCTATTCAACCAAGTAACAAGTGACAGGACAAGAGGAAATGGCCTGAAGTTGAGCCAAAGGAAGTTCAGATTGGATATTAGGAAAAATTTCTTCACTGAAAGGGTTATCAGCCATTGGAATGACTTGCCCAGGGATGTGGTGGAGTCCTCATCCATGGAGGTATTTAAAAGTTGTGTAGAAGTAACACTTAGGGATATGGTTTAGTCAAGGACTTGTCTGTGTTAGGCTGTATTTTGCCTTTTCTCTAAATCTAGGGTGCTGGGTGGTAAATGACAGGTATTGGGGAATGACAATACTAAAACACTGGACTCTTTGTAAGGGAAGTCCTTCACTGCCTCTGCTTTTGCAGAGGGTGAGCTCTGCTGAACAACACTGCCCTTGTAAAAATGCTCAGAAAGAAGCAGTGCAAATATTCTAAGGCCTGACCCCCCTCCTGCCACTTTGTACCTTGTCTGCCACAATGGCTATATTCCTACAGACACAAAAATCACTCAAGATTTTTCCTTAAAAACAAGACAGAATTGCTTTCCAGATCAATTCTAAAATGTCAGTAGTCCCACACTTACTAAAAGCAGGGGTACCTTTTCAGGTCTATATGGTCAGTGAGGGAATAAATGCCCAGTACTGCATTGACCATATAGTAGCTGATTCATTTCTCACAACCCACAGTTAGTCCTTAATTAGTCCTTAACCAGTCACTACTGGCAGTGATTAATAAGGTGAATTGCCACTCAGGAGACATAATTTCCCTCCTGCTTCTTCTATTGTGTCTATATGGACAATAAATTCTTCATAGTAAGGACTGTGTGGAGTGGGCCCACCTGTTTTCAGGCTTGGTACCTATTTCCACGGCAATGCTGTTCAGGATCAGTTCCCCAGGACAAATTAATGTTTTAAATTACATCTCCCCTAAGCATCAGCTCAAGGGACTGTATATGGCAAATTTACAAGTCTTTCCATTTGTCTACAGGAAGATGGGGAACATGACTGCTTGTAAATAACAGGTTTGAGGATTATAAATCATCCCTCTGCTTCCATCCGTCTGTCCTAGAGACTCTGAAGCTAAAAATGCACAGCTCATTACCACATAGTTGTTGCTCAGCCAAGTTTTAAAAAGCATTAATATGCATCTTCCTGCGTCCGTGAGAGTCGAGGTCAGTGAGTTCAGCCCTGTGCTGTGCAGGGCAGAAGCAGCACTGCCAGCTGGTAGAGAGCCTTCACAGGTCTCATGTGTGCCGAGGACAGCCTCCTCTGCTAAGCTGCTCCCCTCAGCTCAAGAGCTCTGAACACAAGGGCAAGAGACACTCAGTTTAACCCAAACCTAGTATGGGATTCCCAATGAACTTAATTTCCTGCCTTTTCTCCTGAGCCCTCCAGAGACAGAACCTTTCCCGAGGGGTAAGACAAATCCCTTGGAGAGAGATCACTGCATCACCAGTCAGAGGGATCCAAAACAAGGAGACTCATGCCCAGCTGTACTGCAAGTCTCCACCCGAGCAGACATGCACTTCCCCTTTCATGGTGATGGCTGTGCGACTTTTATTTACCTCCTTCCAAAACGCACTGAGGCTTAGCATATTGATTTGTGTTGGGAGGAGGGCAGAGCAGACACCACTAGAAGTGCAAAGCAGTGCTGAGCAGAGGTAGGTAAGCAGCTGAGTGATGGGTAATACAGAACACTTGCGAGTAAGTAATAAATCTGTCTCATCTGCGATGCACGTTGCACAGCAACTAATTCCTACCCCTCCGTGCAGATGCTGCTGAAGAATGGTGGTTGGCTACGTGCTCAGCGACAGCCGGCCCCTGAACACGGGAGAGCAATGTGGAGCCCTGCCACACTATCTTGACTTTGAAGAATATTATAGTAGCTTTAAAGCTCTCAGACATTAAGAGACCATTACTCACTGTCTCCTCAGAGCTGATGGAGTCCTCGCCCTACGTGTTCTCCATTTAACAAATGTCACTGATTGTTTTACAACACACTCCGCTGAGGAACCAGAGGAATCTTTCAATCCAAACAGAACTGCAATAGATTTAAACGCTCAGAAGGATTGGGGAGCAAAGCAGTTCTGCTGGCTAAGGTCAGGGTAACAAGCCCTGAGAGAAATTGCCCTAAACAAAAGGACTTTCTGGCAAACCTTGCTTGTCCCTTGCAGCCAGTTACGGGCAGCTGCACAGCAGACCCAGCAGTAAGGCTAAGATGTGTCCAGCATCACACAGTCAGTCTGGAGCAGGAGCAGATCTCACATGCTCCAGCTCCTACCTAGCTGAGGAGAATTGTATGCTACGAGCTCCTGATACTGCTGTATCCTGGCTTCACTGGGGTAAAACCATAGGCCAGCCATGGGATTCAGGCCATTAGTCAGCCAGGGCACCTGACCTGAGTTGGCTCATAGGTGTATCCCATACCATGAAAGTCATGCAGGGGGACATTTGCTGAGGACAGAGTTGTTGCTGCTCTTGTGCTCCTCCTCCTCCTTAAATCATTTTTCATTTCAACACATAGAAGTCCTCTTGTTTTCCTGATCCCTCTTCTCTGCTGGGGAGGGGTCATCAGGTCATAGAGCAACTGCTATAGTTCAGCCCCAGAGATAGACTAAATGTAGATATGCAGTAGTGCCTTCAAAGTGCCCGAAGTAGAAGAAGAGGTGAACACGAAGCTGAGTGGCAGCTTCCCATGTGGGCAGCATCTGGTCAAACATGCTGTTGTTTCAACTTCCATATAGTGAGCAATTTAGTTGATGTGAAGTCATTGTTTAAAGCAAATATTAGTATTTCCCCATGAGATAACATGAAAGTTTACAAATTTAGTCAGTGGTAATCACGAACTTCCATTCTAGCAGCATTGCAAAGGATAATTAATAATTGTACTCCTCTTAATACAGAGAAAATGCTACAGGATAGCTAAGTTTTTGTTTGTTTTTTTTTTAATCTGGACTCAACAAGGACAAAATCTACACAGCACAGCAAATCTACATTATCATTAAAACTTCTATTCCCTCTGCACAATGGATTTAATATCATTATCTAAAGATAGTATGCGTTCCTGTTCTTCTGAAGCCATCAATTCCTTGTCTATAGTTAATTAATTTATATGAGAGATGCTTGAAAATTATTTCTCCCATGTGGAAAACTTGGATGAAAATGAGAACATTCTGGTTTGGAATAAAAATTCTAGCAGAAAACTGCTGGGTTTTTTTCCCTCTTTCTCCACAACTGTGCAAAACACATTTTGAGTTTTAGTTTTCTATGAAAAAAAATATCAGTTCTCTCAGTTTTGGTTTGTTGGTTTGTTTTTTTGTTTTGTTTGCTTGGGTTTTTTGTGTGGTTTTTTTTTCCCAAAGAAAGCAGGTGCTCTCCATAAGTTGCTTTTTGCTGTCAAAAATAAATTTTCTTGTCAAAAATTTTCTTGCTGTCAAAAATGTTCTTGGCATTAGGTCTAACCACACACTGCACTGGTCCCTCTGTTACCACAGCTAGCTAAGACATGATATTGCTGACAGTAATTTTTTTTTTTAATGCTCTGACACTGTGCCTTGCACCAATACCCTGGGCTGTGCTCATTGACACAAGCTCTGTGGAGGGCAGATGAACTTGCAGAACCAGACCCAGGGACAAGGGTACACAATGTTTCTGAACACACCTCCTTGTTCCTTTGGGGTTGTGCCAGAGGCAGTTTGGCAATTCTCGACACTGTTTTCTGGAGCAGTGATTCTTGACAATCACAGCTGGGACAGACTTTGTCACCTTTTACCCTAAGACCAAACAACCTTCTCCCAGGCCTTGTCAGAGGCATTCACTTGTGAAATGCTGTGCAAAGGAGGCACAAAAGGCAGGAAGAATTTGGATGCTGTTCCAGCCCTAATGTAATAACAGAGGTGCTGCTCAGGAGTGATGTACTCTGTGTCCCTCAGTCCCTCCAAGATCCCAATTAATATGATTCCATTAACTTCAAAAGGTGTGCTAAGTAGTAATGCTCTGGGCCATTAATTCCAACAACGTCAGCATGCTCTTGCTATGACATTTGCCTTAATTAGTACTATAACCCACTACTTGACTGCAAGCTATGCAGGTAATAATTCATAGGCAAGTACCCCATAAACAGAACTTTGGGTGCTCTCTACTTGAAACTGCACAAATTGGTACATGCTAAAAAATTAAACAGGGGCAAAGGATTCAAAATGTTTGTAGAAAAAAGAAAGGTGTTTAAAAACATGTCACCAGAATTACTGTAACTCTTTGAGCCTCAGTAATCCCCTAGGGGTCAGTTTGGCTTCAAAAATTATGGTTTATGATGCTCTTCAGACATCCAACAAAAAGCAATAGACTGCAGAAAGTGTCTCTGGATGACATTAGTCTGCAGTAAGCTTCAGACACCTTGCACAATCTCTACATGGGTTAGACTGAGATGAGGTTTGGTCCCCTGGAAATAAAAACCGAGGTCCTCACCAACCCTGAAAACAGCCCCTAAATTGCTCAGACTGTCTGCTGTCAGAAATCAATGACATGTGTGGCTTTGTTTCTGCCTCAGTGGTAACAAGGGTGTCCTTGGGGAGGTTAGCACTTAGCAGGTATTTGCAATTTAGAATGGGACAAGTACTTTTACCCTGGAAGGATTTATCCCTGGGAAGTGAAAAAATAGAAACAGAAACAGCCCAAACTTTCCCATAATTTCTTAGTTTGCCTTTCTTACAGAAGGGAAGTGAGGATAAATGGGACCCAACAAGATCACTGTAATAAGAATAGGTGAGAACCACCTGGTATGCAGGGAAAAAAAACATCCCAGACCTGTCCAGCCACCAGGCACTCACATATAGAGTCTTTTCACTCATCTCCTGCAGCAGCAGCCACCAGAACCCTCATCTAGAGGCCAAAGGATCAGGATACCTTACTTCATCTTGAGATCCCTTAGTTCACTTTCCCCCACACTTTTAAAGACTTTTAAAAACTTAAAACCTGAAAACAGTCAGCAAAGTAAATGCCAGTCTAGGCAGTGTTTTCAGAGTGAGACAACTGCAAACAGAAAGAGCTGATGATGCCCTGTAACATCCTAACTGTTGAGATGGGTATATTTTGGCCAGAAGCCTTTCAAGGTAGTGTCTCCCAAGAAGATGCAGTCTTGTTAAAGGACCAGACTTTCAGCAAAGAATGATGGAAGGGCATCGGCACAAGAGTGCAATGATGCCAGTAGGTATGGGCCAAGCAGCAGAAAGATGCAGGCTGATAGAAGGCTGATATCAAGTAAAGTCAGGAAATGTAACCAAAACCACCATGTCCTTCAAAGATGGTTTGCTTGGTATTAGCTCTAGAAAGTGTAGCAGAGATTCAGAAGCATAGTATGTCTTCTGTTATCTCGTTCTCCACTCAGACATGACAAACAGATGTACCTAGTAACAATCCCTCTTGTAGCTAAATGAGATAACACAGATGGTTGAGTGATGCCAAAAATACTGTTCCCCAACCACTCATTCCTTGTTTTTCCAGTGAAGATTGCCAAGAAGAGAGGCACTGACTGCCAGCTAGAGTTTCCGAAGGCAACACTACTCCAGAAAGAATTCAGATGAGACCAAACCACTCATTTCCCCCAGGACTTTGTTTTCCTCAGCTGGAAAGAAAATGTAATACAACCCTGCAGGCCTTTGACACTGAAGTCTGAAGATCTCAGTTTGATCTCTATTACATTGATGTAAATCAAGGCCTCACTTTGCCACAGAGTCGGTGACATTTCACTGCTGTGCTATAAATAAGGCCCCCAGGAATCACCTTCCCTGACATGCATTCTGAAGGGAGATTGAAGATGTCTTGATAAGAACTCGCTGCCCTTTTCCTCACATTTGACTTGCCCAATTGCTAGAAGAAAGAAGCAAAGTCTTGAGGTCAAAGGGGAGGCCTCTGCTGGTGCAGTAGATGGAGCAGGTCTTCCCCATACAAGACCAGTGCAAATTCACAGGATGAAGAGGTTATCTGAGATGGTACAGGACATTAGTCCCAACTCCCTGCCACAGCACTTGGATTTCATGTTTCCAGCTCAATCTCCTGCCTTATCACCAGCTTCACAATCTATTAATGACATGAAGAGAACCTAGATATGCCTGGAGTCTGGGTCAGCAATCTTGCACCTAACCATCTGTGCTGGTTTGAAATAATTGGAGAATTTGAGTGAGAAATTAGACTATTGGCTGAGAGAGGTAAACACAGTATGTCACTTCACCAGAGTTTTACTGAGAAAGAAAAAATAATTGTTTTTAAGTGTTGTACCCAAAACACAGATATCAGATGGTTTCTGACCGCTCTGGGCTGCAGCTGCTTTTTGCATGGTCTTTGTCCCTCTGCCTTAGTAGCTAATTCTCAGTAATTCTACGAACTACTTTCCTGCTACTAATCCCCCTGGCCGATCTACCTCAGCTTATCTTCAGCATCAGCAGGTGGTGAGATAAGATTGGGGAAGGGGGGAAAGGTGGTAGTGGGTGGTTGGTTACCCCTCTTAGGGATT
Source organism: Psilopogon haemacephalus (assembly GCA_013396835.1). Lineage (NCBI taxonomy): Eukaryota > Metazoa > Chordata > Aves > Piciformes > Megalaimidae > Psilopogon > Psilopogon haemacephalus. The sequence goes on from VWZI01009168.1 coordinate 1,476,516, forward strand.
TTGATCTCTGGGAGGGGTGTGGTGTTTCTGTATTACNGGGGGGGCAGGTAACTGCTTAAACCACTACACCATCCATAGCACAAAATCCCAATGCACAAGCTTATTGGCCAGTTACGGCTTCCACCCCACTAGACTGACACTGTCCCTGTGCCAACATGTCTCTTTCCCACCAAGACCCTGAGAGACTCAATGACTCTGGTCATCCCCCACATTTCTGTTAAAAGCAGATTGAGAAACAGCCCAGAAAAAAAAATACCTGTTTGAACCAAGCTGAGTATGATGTTTGGCATTCTGCAAGTACCAAGGGATCAGCCATAACCATCCAGTCCCACTAATGCAGTCGTGAGCAGGTGCTCTCTGTAGCATCTTCTTCAGAGGGACTTGGATAGGCTAGATCAATGGGCCAACATTAATGGGATGACTTTCAACAAGGTCAAATGCCAAGTCCTGAACTTGGGTCACAACAACACTAAGCCATGCTACAAGCTTGGGGCAGTGTGGCTGGAGAGCTGTCTGGCAGAAAGGGACCTGGGAATTGTAACAGACAGGCAGCTGAATGTGAGCCAGAAGTGTGCCCAGGTGGCCAAGAAAACCAATGGCATCCTGGTAGGAGTAGGGAGGTGATCGTCCCCTTGGACTTGGCTTTGGTGAGGCCAAACCTCGAGTATTGTGTTCAGTTTTGGGCACCACAATACAAGAGACATGTGAAGGTGCTGGAGCGGGTCCAGAGGAGGGCAACAAAGCTGGTGAAGGGCCTACTTATAAGCAGAGACTGAGAGACCTGGGGCTGGTTAGTTTGAAACAGAGGAGGCTGAGGGGAGACCTCATTGCTGTCTACAAACTACCTGAAAAGACACTGTGGAAAGGTTGGTGCTGGTCTCTTCTCACAGGTAATTTGAGACAGAGCAAGGGGGAATGGCCTCAAGCTAAGAATGGGTAGGTTTAGATTAGACATTAGGAAAAAGTTTTTCATGGAGAGAGTGTTCAGGCACTAGAATGAGCTGCCCATGGAGGTGGTTAAGTCACCCACCCTGCATGTGTTTAAGGGTCATTTGGATGTGGTGCTTAGGGCTATCATTTAAGGTGAATTTTGTAGAGTTATAGGTTGGACTCGGTGATCCTGAGAGTCTTGTCCAACCTGGATCTTTCTGTGATTCTGCGATTCTGTCAGTGTGAAAAGCACTACAAGACAGCAGCCATCAGCAGGTTAAAGGAAAAATAAGCAAAAGACATGGGCATCCAAATCATCGCTCCAGCTCCAGCGTGCCCAGTGCTAGAAATAGCTCAGACTGAGGTTCAAGCCACAGGATTTCCAAACAGCTCCCTGACCCCTCACACTTCAGGAAGGCTGAGACCGGCTTTTGTGGTTTTACTCTTATTGCCAAAGAATCTTTTCTCAGAGGATGGTCCAAGTCTGTGGACTGTGCAGCCTGCAGGATCTAAAAGCTTCTGCAAACCACCCAACCTCTCCTTGAAAGCGTGAGGCCCATTTCCCAGCAAGGCAGACCATTCAATGACACTCTTGCTTCAAGCAAAAAGGTTGTGTAGTTTCTTTAAAGTTCTCCTTCTGCTGTCTTCTGCTGGGGAAAAGAGAAAAGTGGAAGCCTGTGAAGAGACACTGTTCTCTTTATTTAATGTAGGATGAAAAGACTGGCAGGCAGCTCAGTACCATCCATAGGTCAAATCTCTAATGGATGGTTAGAAGAACCTACAGCAAATCTCTATTCAAGCTCAGTAACAGCTCCTGGGCAAAACCACTCAACACCATCAGGAAATTTAGCCTGAATTCTGATGAGGATGGCAATGGCCCAACATTACCTTGGAAACACCCCATCTGCTGAGAAGACAGTCACTAAACAGGAGTGCCACTTGTTTCAGACATGCATAGCTGGGTCTGGAAGATGTCAGCTCTCATATATATTAGTCACTATAAAATGGAGAACCCAACACCAGGGAAAAAAAAAAAAGGAGGAAATAATATGAGAGGCTTTTCTTGGTTCATGACTGGAACAGCTACTGTCATTTAAATTTTATTAGGAAAGATTAAAAGGAGCCTTGGAGTGAAGCTGCTGTGATGAAGTGGTCCCAGGGTCTCTATAACTGTGATTGGCACCATACTGATGTGTCAGCCTGACAAAGTTATGATAGTTATTACACTGGCCCTAAAACAGACCCTTCAGCCTGAGGCAAAATACAAAATGTGGAAGAAATCTCTAGAACAGAGGACAACTCAATCCAGCTGGACATAAAGATAGATAGATATTTACCTCAGCTTTATTTTTTTTCAGCAATGATGTGGATACTCAGTGCTGCCATATGTGTACATGGATGACTCTTCTCATAGATGCCTATGGAGTTTGGCCTGCAGGTGAGGCTTGGGGCATGGCTGGTCAATGTCTGCCCTCCCCTGTGGAAAACCGATCCCCAGGAGTAAAGCAGGCTGAGAAGCCTCTCATCAGTTCAGTATCACGCCTGCCTTTCTCACATTGGCTGTTTCTGGCCTCTCAAAACAGCACTGCACCAGGCTCTGTGCATCAGGCTTGCCACTCACTAAGCAAGGCCTCTGGTTTTATACCCATCATCATCACCATCGTCTGTCTGCATGGAAGCAACAAAGGGTCCCTGGGCTCGTGGTACCACTCGGAACTGTCTGGAGAGAGCTCTCACTTGGAAGTCACAAATGCCTGTCCCCACCTCACCAGCCCTCACAGTGCAGCTGTAAAAATCTCAGCCCCTGCAGGCTGCCGCTTTAAAATCTCTGCCTGCCCTCAAGATACTTTTTGACAGATGCAACCTACTCACTGACCGCATTACACCACACATCCGAGCATTATCTCTGGCCCCAAGAGACGCTGCCTGCATAAGCACAGCTAACAAACAGAAGCATAATGAGCCCTTCTCACCACCCCAAACCTGAAGGTGATATCTCTTTTTAATAATAGGGTATTTGGAAGGATTTATAGGCTCTGGTTGTCTCAGTACACAAATGACAGCATCAATCAGAGCCAGACAGCAGAGGAGGAAAGAAATGTACCTGCTAGGTGAGGGGAATGCTGATGTAAGGCACGGGCAGCACCTGAGGTTTGCGCCTATACATTCCTGCCTGGCAAGAGGCATGGTAGCTAACAGCAAATATGGAAGAAAAAACTGCATTGTGCATCCCAGGCAAAGCTGGCTTATACTATCTGACAAAGTCTATTTGGTTCCATCCTTTTTTGTCACAGGGACTCTGCCTGCTGCACAGGACCTCACTAACCAAAGAAGAGGCTTCTTCCAGGTCTACCTGCATCCCATAGCCACTCACTGCTGCAGAGGTGGTAGATGCAGAGTGCAGACCATTGCTAACTGAAAGTCCTGTGATTCCTTCACCAATTTAAAGGCCAAAAAGATACAATTTCCTTGTTCAGAGGCTGAGAAAAAGATACAATTTCCTTGTTCAGAGGCTGAGAAAAAAAGGGAGCCAAGTTGCAATAGCTGCATTCTCCAAAGACACCTTGAGAACATTACTTTGAGGCAACCCAAGTCAGGCAAGCACATGATAAATTAGCGTTGCAGCAAGCACATCCTGAACAATATTGCATGTGAACTCTGGACAGTCTGGGGCAGTAGGTTATCTGTCAATGGAGTCAATTGGCAATTGACATTGTATCTACACCCTTTCTCTCCCTACACATGGGAAGGGAACAGCTGTAATGCCAACGCAGAAGGTATTTATAAGAGCAAGCAAGGTGATGCTCTGAAAAGGGTCGCAAGGTTGAAGAGATCTTTTGTTTTCACAGTGGTTGATCTACAGAGCCAAAGCAGAAAAGGAGTGTTCTCATCTGGTGGGATTATTTTAATTCAGATTCACCCAGAGAGAACTGTTTAATTTGAGCAGGTCAGGGGCTCAGCCTGCTCCATGCTTGCCTAGCTATTTAACAGATAATACCTAATTCAGTTTGAAAGGAAACTTATGCTCATTTATTTTCAAAGATTTCCAGCAAGTCTTCTGGGCAATGCTCCCAATTTAGAACTTATCTGGAAACTAGAGAAACCTTTTGAGTTGGAGTTTAATTGTCCTATTCCATTAGCTGCTGCATGCATGTGAACACATTGTACAATAAATCCTGTGTTTCACTCCTGTGGCTGCTCTTACTGAAACAAGCACTGTGTAGGAAATGGGTTCTCAACCCACAGGGATTTTTGCAACTCTGAAAAATCTAATTTTAGAATAAAACCAAGGTCTCTCAAATTCCTTCTGGAAAGATATGCATGTATACCCCAGCAGCTAGGGGGCTATCAACTGGGACAGGGTGAGACTCTTCAAGTCCAGGTTGACTTCTCAGTTCTCATACAAGCAGGCTACCATGTATGCCACCATATCTGCTGCTGGAACTTCTGTGCGCTCCATAAAAATCACCACTTCAGCCAAACCATAACTTGAACCCAGGTTTCTCAGGGTTAATGAATATTTCTTTTCTGCAAAATGGAGTAATTTCAGTAGGACTAGTTGACAAAAACCTGTCCCAAAACATTCAGGAACCTGATTCTGAATAGAGCCACTGATATTAAACGCAGCCTTTGTTCGCAGCTTAACTTTTAGGTTCTTGCTCCTGTATATACACTTCTAGGAACACAGCTGCCCGAATCACAGAGCTAAACAATGTTCATCAAGAGATAACAGAAAGTTTGGAGCATTGTTTTTAGGATGGATGGTCCATATCTAGGCCCCAAGGCAAAAGGATTGTGGCCTTCAGCAAGTTAGAACCAGTTTATGCTTCAGTAATCAGCCAATGGGTGCAAAGAGTGTGCATGAGGCCAAGGTTTACTACAGAAAACTATGAGAAAGACAATAATTTGCCAGTAGAGACCACCAGTGGATCACCAACTCATTCTGGACTACAGAACTAATGAACATGTTAATTAGTTTTCAGAAGTTATATAAATATGCTAATGAAATATTGGGAAATCTACTTGAACATGTATAATGACTCTATGCAAACTGCTTGACTTTGGAATATGGCACACTGACCTTTGTGAAACTCATCCAGCACCACAATAAAGAATGCCTATCTCCTGGTACTCCAAACCCAGCCTTAAAAGTTTTTCCAAATTTGTGGTATCAAGCCTGGTAGATGAAGTTGAGATACATTCATCCAGGCTCACATTCGCAGTGTCTCACAGCTCCTGCCACCCAGATGAGTGCTGCAACTCCCGTGCTATGCACTGTCACAGAGCACATAATTGTTTCCCTGTATGCCCTTGATCCAATCACAGTTTAATCAAATCCACCTCTCTTTTGAGAAGTGTTTTCTGAGCAAAACTATCTAGTCAAAATATTTTCAGCCATTTCAAGCGCAACAGCTCAAACCCATTTGTTGCATTGTGCATACTCTGCAATTTAGGAAATCAATAGGCAATCTTTGCTTCTGTTGCTAGTTACAGTAAGAAACTCTGCTACTGCAGACACATCCTTCTTTCTGTGTGTTTTTAACAATTCTGCATTCAGCTTCTCTTTGCCTCCATACACTTTGCAGGTACACTGGTGAGCAAAGTCGGCACCATTTATGGGAAGGATGAGGCAGAACAAAAAAGAGGGCTGAAAATTCATCTCTCTTGCAGAACGGAAAGCTGAAATCTCTGCCACTGTACAGGGCAAACTGAGCATGCAACAAAAACTCTCCCTTTCTTTTGGTAACAAGTTTGGTGAAATCCTGCCCCGGAAAGCCAGCCAGAAGTGCCAGAGGATATTGTGAGCAACAGGGTAAACAGAGCAAACTCCCAAATGACACGGGGCTAAGCACATCGCCCTGTGCTTCTGCAAACTACAACTGACCAACTCCTTCCACACTTCCTCTCTACCCTTGCAGAACAAGAAAGCCTACCCAGCACCTCGCTTGTAGCCAGCACACACCCTTTCCACATTTCCCCTCTACCCTTGCAGAAAAAGAAAGCCTGCCCAGCAACTCCCTTGTAGCCAGCACACACCTTTGCAAAGCTGATGTCTGGCATTTAGCTTTGCTTTCAGTGCCACTGCATGGCCAGCCTGGGGACTGGCATGTGCTCCACCAACCTGGCATCTGCCCACAGCAGTAGTGGTGTGACAGATGTGCTCATCCTCAGTCACTGCCACATCAGAGGCATTCAGGAGTGCAATGCAGCATGCAAGAGAGACTCCTTCTTCATGGACATCCACAATTTGATGGATAAGCCAGGTTTTGAAGGTGATGTCATACACATTTACCAGGCATTTTATCACTCTTGACCTTTACTAATCAAGTCCCGATAGATGGATACCTCAATTTCCCCATCAGCACATTCAAACATAGTCACCAAGCACTCTCCCTCAGTTTCACAGGGAAAAGGGAAAAAAGGGGGAAAAAAAAAAAATGAAAGAAAAACAGCCCAAAGGAGCATTTCCCAACACAGAGACCTCACAGTCACAACCAGTGCTTAGGAAATAGTTTCTGCCTCTTCCTCCAGGGCTTTAGGGCTCATTACCAAACTAACAGATAGAAAAGATTTTCCTGTCAGGAGCCTTTTTGTAAGAAAATCTATCTGCAATTCAAACAGTTTAGAACACAGCATGAATGCAACACCATTTATTCTAACTGAAAACAGATTCAAGGTTGCACTCTTTCTAAGGAAAGCAGGTCTCCCTCCCAGGATCATTCAAGTTACACAAGGTTCTGCGTCAGGACAGGTATGTAGAGGAAGATGCTGAGCACTTTCTACTCTAGAGGGAAAGCAAGGTGGGCAGCTCTGCTGGGGCATTGCTCAGTATCTTACAGTCCACTCAGCTGAGGAGCTGTAGGATATGGACACCAGTTTCAAGTAGTTCTTTGTCTGGAAATCACTACCACTCCTAACTGTGTTCCTCAGCAAAGTGCAAGCCAAATTCTTCCTGCAGGTGAGAGGTGCTCAGACTGTACCTCCGAGATAAGAAAAGTGTCAGGGAGTCTTTTCATCATCCCTGGTTTATCGTGACAAGAACCTGGAGCTTTAGATAATGGTTGGGGAAGAAAAGGAAAAAAAAAACCAAACACAAAAAAACACCAAAAAACCTACAAACCCAATAGCTATCACAGTCCATAAAACAGGCTGACCTCAGACAGTTCGAGGCTTTTTTCAGTCATTGCTGAGCCTTTCCCTCCTTCATGTCACACAAAATATCTCATTTTCCTCTCCATAAATTGCAGTGATTTGAATGATCCACACTTTTGACAAAATGTGTCACATTTTATTCTGAGGCTGTCAGAACAAAACCTTCCTTGGAGAACTTCTTCTTTTTTGGCCCAAACAATTCACTGAACTCAACTCAGATTCTTTTGCATTCTGCAAAGTTGTATTTTTCAGTAAATTAAGTATTCCTAAAAACCACAGTTCTGCTTGTTCTGATGACCTCTACCCTTTTTTTCTTTGATGCAGTAAGTAATAAAAGATGACTAAGCAAGAACACAAGACTCCTTTACTTTACCACTACACAAGTGATTCTACATTTGACCAGTTTTTCACATTCAATATGGGCTTCTCAGACTTTCAGATACATAAAAGTTCCTCCAGAAAGAAAAAAAAACTACTTGACTACAGTCACATTGAGCCAATGTCAAGACAAAAGACATCCCTTGCAATGCAACTCTGCTTGAACCACAGAACACCCTTGAGAGGAAGTGATTTATTTCTAGTTCCCATATTCACAACAGAAGCACCACCACAGGGACCACTGCAAGGAAAAATCATTAGCAGAAATTGTCAGAGTTGTGCCTCAAAGCACCAGATATGACAAAAACTGCATTTTTGCAAGATGTCATCCCTACGTCTCAAAGAACAGGTCTTGAAGGTGAGACCTTGCAGTTTGTGAAGACAACTGTGAAGATGCAATGGGAAGTGTTAGTCCCTTTCAAATGCAGAGAGAGACCATGACTCCACTGCATTCATTCTGCATTCCCACAGCAGAAGACCAGAAGCTTATCTAGGCCAGACTTTCCTTCTTCATGTGTATTACCTAAGAAACCACAACTCATCTGTGCAAATCTCCCATTTCTTACTGGTTGTACTAAGCAGTGAGAAAGACTTTCACTGCCTCCCTCAATGCCTCCGTCCATGCAGAGTGGTAGCCATCAGGGCAAGGATGTGTAAAGAAGATTCTGTTTTGATCCTTCTGATAAAACCATGGAAAACTCTCAAGGCTGACCCTCCATGAATTGAAGGAACAAGGATGCTATGCACTTTCCCTAGTTCTAACTCCTACAGCTTTGTGATCTCAGCATGACTGAAGCACCTCTGCTATGAGGACAGACTGAGAGAGCTGGGGCTCTTCAGCCTGGAGAAGGCTTCAAGGAGACCTTGTAGTAGCCTTCCAGTATCTGAAAGGGGCCTACAGAAAGGCTGGGGAGGGACTATTCACAAGGTCTTGTTATGACAGGATGAGAGGTAATGGGTTTAAACCAGAAGAGGGAAGATTTAAACAGGATGTTAGGAGGAAGTTATTTACAGTGAGGGTGGTGAGACACTAGAACGGGTTGCCCAGGGAGGTTGTGGCTGCTCCCACCCCCGAAGGTGTTCAAAGATAGGTTGGATGAGGCCTTGAGGGACCTGTTTTAGTGAGAGGTGTCCCTGTGGCAGGGGGGTTGGAACTGGATGATCTCTGAGGTCCCTTCCAGCCTAAACCATCCTGTGATTCTGTGATGACTGGTAAACTGTATTCCCAAGAAGCCCAGGCTCTGTCTGTGCTCTCGTCCTTGGGGTGGTGTGGGACAGAATTCAGGAGGCTAAATGCAAATAGGAAGACCACTATTGAACATCTCCCCAGTCCCTCTGTGGACATGCTTCCACAGACAGGCACTGATACACCAGTCCCAAGCTCCGACCTGCCTGGTGCAAGCCAAATCCTTCCTGGAAACATGTGTCAGTCAGCACAGCGGTGGCCACTCTTGCTTATGCTCAGGGCAGCGCTGAGGTACCAATTCAGTCCCCACAGCTGGTGGGCTGTGTACATGAAGGGAGCACACATCTCACCATCTCCACCCAGACAGTTGCCCTTCCTGCGGCTTTTTGCCAGGCACAAGATTTATACATTTTTCTTTCCCCTTTTCTACTAATCAGCATTCTGCCGGGCGAAGCAAGTCCAAGGAGTGCCAAGGACAGAAGGCAGGTGTGGCACACGGCGCACAGTGCAAAGCCTCCCTGCACACACACCTGCCGACCGGCAGGCACTGCGTTCTCCAGCAGCTCTCAAGCCTGAGGTACCTACACTGGCTTCTCTGCCCCCGAACCGAGATGTTTGAGAAACACGTGTCCATAAAGGATAAAAGCCCGTGAAACTGAGCGTGGGAAGAGAGGAGATAACAAATCCAAACCACAACATACTGAGCGCGTTTCTGGCTGTCTGCCCTACTGCTGAGAGCTGCTGCCCGTTGGCAATGAGGAGGGGCTCCCAGGCAGCAGAGACATGTCAGGGTGCCCCTCAGCCCCATTTTTCAACGTACCCATGCACACATCTGTACTTTGAATTGCCCATTAGGGCAGGTGTTCCGTCCCAATACTGGAAGTGCTGTGGGTTGGCCAGAGGGACGGGGTTGGCCTCAAAGGAGGGGTGCGAAGAGACGTGAAAGCGCCGACAGCTCTCGCAGCTCTTCGCCGGCGCTCACTGAATCATTACTGCGCCATCTACTTCTCTCCAAGTCCCTCCTGAGTTCCCCTTTGCTCCCCCACGCACTGGTCCCCCTCAGCGGTATGTCTCTGTCGCTCCGCTGATGGGTTTCTGCCCCCTCCGCCGTGCGAAGGAGCCCAGAAGATGGCGCCGGCCCCTCAGCCATCGCCGTTCTCCTTGGGTGACGGGGAAGGCACGGGGCTGCGACGGGGCTGACGCACCTGCGGGGTGCCGAGTTCAAATATGACGGAAGAGAGCTCCCTGCCCCCGGGACAGCGATTAAAATAAACCATCCCCTTGCTGTGCGGCAGGGGAACAGGAACCATCGCCCACGCGGCTTTGGCTGCGGGCAGTGGTGCGAAAGCCGCCTGCGGGACGTGCCCCAGACGAGGCTGGCTGGCACGGCAGCCTCTTCCCGCCGCTCCTCGCCCGCCTGCAGCGCCCCTGCGGACGCTGGAGAGCCAGGGACACCTCCGACCCCTCCCCGGCGTGGGCCGCCTCCAGCCCTGCCGGGGCTGCCCAGCCCCAGTGGCACAAGATTAGGGGAAACGGGAACACAGAGCAGGTCAAACACCGCTTTCTGTTACGGCAGCCTTCAACAGGCAGAGTTAAGCCGTGATCTGCCGAAGCCAGGACGTTTGCTGCCCACAGAATACATTTTCTAGCTTCGGCCCGAGCAGCGCAGGGAGGCAGTGGGCGAGGCAGGCTGCGGACGCCTAAGCCCGGACCAGCAGCCAAGAGGATATTTATCTTTCCTTCGGACTAGGCTCCAGAGGAATAAGATGCCCTCCCTAGCGCTGCCCTCAGTCGTCACCGCTTTTAAATCTTTAAATCACCGCTCAGCGACTGCCAAACAGGTTCGCTGCCAGGTTGGTGCCTTCAGGCTCTGGCAGCAGTTCCGTCAGGGAAGGTTTGACGTAACTGCAGGGACTAGGTGCTTGCGACAGACCGCGGGAGATGCTGGAGAAAATGCCCGCTTTACAAGCACCAAAAATGCAGCGCAGGTTTGGTGGTGTCGTTTTGTTCGTTTTTTTTTTTTTTTTT
>VWZI01009168.1:1487245-1536949 GCA_013396835.1 Psilopogon haemacephalus
TTTTTTTTTTTAATCTGGCTGGTTGTTCGGTTGTGTTTTTTCTTTCGCAGCTGCTGTTGGGAAGGCAGTCCTTGGAACACATGGCAGTCTCTGGTGGAACTGATGGAGGAAATACTTCCCTTCAGGGGCTGCTCTCATCTCGCCCATAGGTAGATGTACACATATAAATCAAGAGTGGTGCCTGATTTTTTTTTTAATATTTTTTTTAGCCGTGCTAAATGAGGTGAACCAAAGCACCAAGAGGGCTTTTAAAAGGAGAGTCGGAGATCCCAAACTCCAGTGTTCTTCAAAGACAACACAGCTGGGCACCTGGCCCAAGTCTCAAGGCACATTAATCCCTGATGAAGGAGCAAGGCAGGGGAAAGTCCTTGAGTGGCAGCTGGTGAGCAGGGTAGCAGAGCTCACAGGCATGGCTGTGTCAGACTAGACAGGGCATCAAGCCCACCAGATACAGGGCACACACCCAGCTGCCATCTAGGTGTTTGTGCAACCATTGCCAGAGTTTCCCCAGGGGAAACACCTTCTGTGGGAGAGGCTTTTAAAAAACTACACTGTTCGTTTGTCTTCTCTTTTTCTGTTTCTGGTAGTAATCAACTTCAGTGTATTGGTTTAAAGGGTCTGTTGACACTCAGGCAGTCATTAAGAAATCATAGATCCTGCTCCGGACTGCTCTGTTAAATAACCTTGGGAAGCCCTCTGAGCTCACTGAGTCCTAATCAATACCCATACCAGCTCTCATGGGGCTGGTTCCTGACCCAAGCCTCAAAGGATCTCTCAGTCTGAGGTTGTGGAAAAATGATCTGCCTCCCTTGGCAAACTGTAATTGCTCAAGAAGAAAAGCATGCAGCATGCAAAAATAACAGATTTAAGAACATTATGGAAAGAGGCCCCAAACCAAATTGCTTCAGATTTCCTGGCAAACCAAAAGTCCAGGGAATCAAAGTAAGTCACCATCTCCTGTCTCACACACAAATCTCCCAGAGCTGTGTGCTGAAACACCAGTTTTAAGAAAAGTTATAGGTCCTCTTAGCCAGCATGCAAATGCAGCTCTTTTGGGAAAGACAAGCTGTTGGAAAAAGGTGTGCATCTGCAGTATAAAGGTTTACTCAGAGAGGGTACACACTAGACTTGCAGTCAGTCTGGTCAAATAGGTTGAACTGTTAAGGATGCCAGGTTTAGTCTTCTGGAAATCTTCAGGTACATGAGATGCAAGTACTTTCACCAGATTGGGTGTCTTTTAATTGCAATTTTAAATAGTAATAATTTTGAAATCCTGCTTGGATTTAAACTTCCTCTTTGCTGGGGAACAGCTCTGACTCTATCTCAGGCACGTCCAGGCACCAAAGCCTTCAGGACAGAAGGTGCTCTCCAGTCCTTTACACTCTTTGCATTGACTGCCCGGCTGTGCTAGTGCATAGAGGTGAATGGTCCTGCTGGCAATTATTAGAAGAGAGAAGTGCAAAAAGACCAACCAAACCACACCAGCCATACAAAATAAGCTGAGAAAGGGGACTGCAGATGTCATTGTGTACATATCTAATCCCCATGTAAATTAATTTTCCATGCCCTGAAGAATGCCACTTGGATATTTGTAAATTCTTATTGTCATTTTGGTCACACAGAAGTCAGTTAGAATATTACAAGTAATTTAAATAATGGCCAGGATTTAAAATCCATGTCACTATCCTGAGGCATTTAAAGCTGTTGTAAATGAAAATTTCAATTTACCAACCATTTTTTCTCACAATGAACAAGTGCCCTTCACTGAATAATTGCTGTGCAACAGTTGTCTTCATCTTGTTGAAGTCGAGACCAGAATCTACAGCACCAGATGCTCTTTCTTCAGAGCTGTCTGTATCTCAGCACACACACACACACACACACACACACACACGAAGGAGAGTTAACAGCAGGCCTTGCAGACATCTTCTTTTATCTTAACACAGCTAATACATTACCAGCTAATTCCTGGAAATTCAAAGCAGCCAGGACTCAGACCCTGCTCACACGTGTTGTTGGTGATAAGAAGCCACACTTTTGTATTTATGCATCTGCTTGTCAGTGTGACAGACCAGGTAAGATGGCTTACTGCTAAATACATTCTGGCCATCTTGTTTCCTCCTAGCCCAGTGCTGGCCGACTGTAAGACTGCCCCTCCAAAGAGTGATTTTGGTGCTGTCCATTGCTAACAAAGAGCCATCACACTCTCGTCTCAGGGATGCTGCACTATGGCTAGGGATGAGTAGATTTTATGCTGTCCATACAGGGCCTCGCAAGTAAATACTTAATTGTATCATACCTTGAAAGCGTCAGATAAAGCCATTTGAGAAAGCAGTGCTCAAATTTCCAGTTGTTGTTTAAGAACTAGAAATGTTAAAAGCAAGAACAAGATTCTCGGCAACATCTCTGCAAATTGCCAGAGATGCGCTCTTAATGCTACATTGTCATTAACCCTGTGCACAGCTTTGCAAAGCAGACTACAGAATAATCTGAAATTGTGCCCTTGCCTTTTCCATACAAAGGCTGGGATTGGTTTGAAACAGCTCCTGATGAGTCATTTTGGGCCACAGATAAATTGCTTCTGCCTCGAGGGATTTGACTCTCCTTTGTTGTACGCAACAGTAGCAATCATACATCTCTGGTTTGCTTTTTATCATTGATTTTGTGATATTTCCATGTAAATCCAGATAGATACAGGTCTGGAATCCTGGTTTGGCAGAGTGGCCCAGTATCAGGGTTCAGACATTTGTGCACCCACCCTGAGCTTCAGCACAGCCAGATCAGCTTCCTTCAGGACAAATTTGGAGCAATACTTGCTTGTTGCTGAGGTGGGTTAGTCAGCAAAGCCTCACCTAATCCTACTCACCCACTCTTCGTTTGTGACTCAAACATTTCTGTTTTATGCTTTTTCTTTCCTCATGGATGGTACTGCCAGAGGTGGAGAGACCATGCAGCTGGGTGGGTTATGCCCTGACAGGATCATGAGCTTGAATTTGTGACTAACTCAGGCTCAGAGGGAAAAGGACTACCTGATGTGGTTCCTATGCCTTGTCTCAATTCTGAAAAGCTCGCTCTTTGTTTGTTCCTTGAGGAAGATGAGGTCTCATCCCCTTTTGCCAGAAGAGACACAACTGTGGTATAAAATACTCCTTCATTAACTAGATCAAATATAAAGTAGCTGCATGAAGAGTAGAGAGTCCTGCCCACTGGCTACAGACACAGGACCTGCCACCCATTGCAGTTTAATCTTTGCAGGGAAGTAATATGGCACTGCTACAGAGCTGCTTCAGGACAACTGGAGAGAAGGACAAGGGGAGACCAGGAGACATCACACAGGTGCCCCATTTCTCTTTTCACTTCACAGGCCATCCAACAACACAGCACCATGCAAGGTAACTCAGGTGCTTCCTTGTGCCCCCAGCCTGACTTCAGCATAGTCATGCTTTCAGAAAAGGTACCTGGTGTATGGTCTGCACCAGTGAGACTGAGTGACAAAAGTTGTTTCCACCTCTCCCAGCTGGAATGAATGGAGCAGCTGTATGCACTGCAGAGGTGCTTTTAATTTCCTCCCCTGATGCAGTGGGAAGGTAAGGGAAAGGAACGTGAGCAGTTTACGCCATGAGACCAGGCTAAGGAGGCCTCAGCAAATTAACATATTATCACTTCCCTATACCAAGGGGTGATAAATAGCATCTTAAATACCCTTTCCCATAGGAAGAGAGGTGTGAAGCCCATGCTAGCATGGGCAGAAAGAAGCCTGTGAGACGAAGTGGCTTGATTTTGCTGCAACAATATTGTGTGACAGTCTGGGAAGGTTGTAGTAGCACAGCAAGCTGGCTTGGTGTTAAATTGTGTGATTTGTCACCTGAGAAGATTCATCAGCAAGGAGTCCTGATGCCACTTTGAACAGTCACCTCACTTTATTGTGGGATGACCAAACTATTTCCCACCCTGCCTCTATCCCTGTAAACTGGAAAGGTGTGAAAGGTGCCAAGGCAAGCAAGCTTGAAAGTACAGTTTTCCTTAAATTGGAGAACAAATTTACCCCCTCCTCCTTGTCAAAGAAATACAAGGTGAAGAAAACACAGCTGCGAGGCAGCCTCACACAGCTGAGCATCTATATCAGGCAGGAGGTCTCTGTGTGGAGAGCTGCTGATAAGACCCAAGAGATTCACAAGCTACCATGCAGTGGGGAGAGGTTTGCAGTCTCTGCACATCCAGCAACTGATGCACCTGCCTGGAGGTTTTTCTCAAAGTCCCAGGTAGCATCAGCTCAGTCCACTATCATCTTCACACACATCCCACCAATGCTGGCTGTTGTCCAACCTCCCATCACAGAGCTGCTCCCATTTAACAGTGACTGAAGGTACCTGACAGTGATCATTCTCCAGTACAGCAGACAGTCTCACTTTTTATTTTTGTTAGGCTTAGAGATTTGTGCAGCATAAGCACTTCTCATTTCCAGAACAGAGGTCATTTGGGTCAAAGGCTCTGATGTAACGTGGCAGATTCTCTGGCTCACTCAGCTCAAAGTCTCTCTGCGGAATTATAAATATAGCTGAGACATTATTAAACTTTTAACAAGTTTCTCTCTTGGGGACCTCAATTATTCACCTGTGAGTAGCTGTTGTTTCATCACCAGGAGGGCGTCAAATGGAAAGTACAAAAGCAGGGATGGCTTCTAAGGTTTTAGCAGTCATTTTGTTTTACAAATTAATGGGGATAAAAAGTCCCTGCTAAGTTCAGTATCGTCCTTCCAGGTGGTACTTTCTAAATGGTACTCATTGTGGCAAGAACTTCTTAAATAGCTTTACAGTCTTACATCCTCAGTTAAACATAGCCACAGCCACTGATCATCAGTATCCTTGACAAATACCATATCCTGGTGAAGGTCACTAGGTAAAGTCTGCTTTTAAGGGGGGAAAGGAGCTCAAATAGAGGAACACTGTAAGTGTAGCTGCTGATTTGCATGGAGTTTGCTCCTCCTACATTCAGGTTACATTTTGCAAACATTTTAAATGTCAGTATTTTTTAGAAGAAAGCATTTAGGAAATGTTTCTGTTGGTGACATTCATTGGGGGGGAACCCCAAAAACCAACTAACCTGGTTATCATTCACTGTGGGAATGGAAGTTTTTCCGCAGCGTGGTGAGAGAGGACCATAAAGCACACAAACCTTTCTAGAAAAGTTGCTGAAGGACAGGTAATTCTGTTTGTATGCCCCTGATGCTCTGTGTGGCTGATTACCTTGTGCTGCCTCTGTTGTGCCCTCATTACTCCAGCAAAATCAGAAACTGACACAAACCCTGTTATTATATGAAAGGGGAGTCTCAGTCAGACTCTAGCCTTTAAAACAGCATTAGCTTTTAGGAACACTTTGTAGTGGGAAGTTTTTTAATACAACCAAAACCATTTGGATCAAAACTCTGGTAAAAGCCTAGAGCTTTTCATAAATCGTCAATGTACAGGGAGCCAGGTGCAAAAAGGAAATTTGTTAAAGGATGGGTTGGTGGATTTGGGCACTGTGTATGTTGATGTCCACAAGTATTTATTCCAAAAGTTGTGTCAATGAAAAGATGCAGGAAAAAGGGAAGGGAGGGGCTGTTACAGAGTTTATTGGAAACTCAATACATTGAGGATCTTAGAAAAGGCACAGTCAATTAGGTGAGCTCAAGTTTAATTCTGCTGGTTGCTAAGAGGAAGTCATTGTGCAACTGTTTTGCAAGAGCATTGAAACTGGTAGAACAAGATACACAGCATGTGGAAGTGAAACTGAAGAGATTAAAGAACAGTTTGGGTTGTTGTTGGGTCTTCTTTAATTACCTTTTCAGGACACTGCACTTTTCTTTAAACTTTAAATAACAGCATGAAGAAGGCCTCATCTCTTAGAGGCAGCAAATGATCCTCTGCCATGCGTAAGCACACTTATGAGAACAAGCCAGGTATGAATTTTCAAGAGGCAAGCCAAGCTGCAGAGAAAAGACAGCATATGGGAGATGAGAGATGTAGAACACGTTCTGTAACAAGGGCCCCTGTTCAAAGCAAGTCAAGAGAGGTCTCAGCATCTAACTCACCAGGTATGTGTTGTACATCAACAAAGCCTTCTCTGTTCAATGAAAGGCTCCTTCATCTTTGCTTCTAACCTCCGTTCCTTCCTCACCACAGCAGAGGGATTAGCTTTTCAGAGAAGGAAAATCTGAAAACACACTCATTTCTTGTATGAATTCAGAAAACCACAGAAACAACTAAAGCCCAAGCTCTTGCTGTTCCCTCCAGGCCAGAGCCTTCATTACAGCATATGTAGCATGTATAAAATTGATATTTCTGCTTAGGAGCTCAATAGTTCTTCACGCTGACACAAACCTTGAGCTCTGAGTCTACTGTTCAGCAGCTTTTCTCCAGCGTAAGAATCTGCAAATAGTGAAATAACAACTACAATAACAGATTCTTTAAAGCCTTTCACTAATTCAGGCTATTCCTGTGTATATCACTGGTGAGCAAGGAGCTACTGCCTGCAATTTCCTACACCATCATGAATTATTCTTACACAGGGGACCCAAGACTACTCAGGACAGAACCACTACTCAGTTAACAACTAGGACAAGGTGTCCCCATGGTTTCATTGAATTAGACAGAATAATAGCTGAGATGCATAGGTCATTCCATCCTCCCTTCAAATATGGAGGACTACTATCAAGTTTCAGGTCTAAACTGTGAAATAAATTATTTCACACCACACTTTTTTGTCCTCATTTCAGGACTTCTTTTTACATTTTCTCTACCTTCCTCAAAGCAGCAGGAATATATATATGTTAACAAAATGCAGATACATTTATGCAACACTTGTTTTCACACCTTCTTGTTTTTACATCTCTTGAAACACCTGGTCTGAACTCTGTATCTGCCTAGACTGTCCTCAGCACTCTATGTGGTCAGCTGAGTGACCTCAAAAAGGAGGAATTCACATGTACTGCAAGCATTCAGCCTAGGAACAATACTGAGCCAAATCACCTTTCTCCCTCTAGGCTTTTTTGTTTCTGTCCAGCCCAGGTATCCTCATCACTTCATTTGAGAAGGATTTAACAGTCTGCTTGGTTGTTCTCAGAAAGCTTTCTGTACAAAATCTAAATAAAATAAAAAATGTTTGGACAGAAAGTATGCCATTATTGTGAAACAAAAGCAAACTATTATCTGAGATGATCTGTTCAGATTTGGTTCCCCATAATTCAGTCAAGAAAGATCCAACAAATGATTCTTCTTAGAAATACTATTGCTCTGTTTTCAAAATGATTCACTGTCTGCTAGCACAGAAATGACTTACAAAAGTGGCTGTCTCCCACCTTCCTCCCAAATGAAAACTAAAGCTCCCACAGTAAAGCTGATCATATTAGGTACCTTGACAACAAACTCCACTATTATCTGTGCTCCAGCTGGTCATGGTTTTGATGAGCAGCTGTTTTTAGTAATCCATTCCTAGGTATCAAAATAATTTTCAAAGGTTACATGGGAAGCAAGATTATTACTTACTAAACAACTACAAAGTGCTTGGACATTGTATCAAATTCGATGCTCCTAAATTAGAACTTCCTAAAAGCCTATCAGAGTATTAGAGGCAAGGATCTCAAGAGGGATTCACAGCTAGACAGAAAATTCCAAGTAAATAGCAACCCCAGTGCTAGCTGTGGAATATAGTGGTTATCAAGGCTGCCCTGAAGAGATCATCTTAGCCTCTCCATGTGCTGGGTCCATGAAAAACAAGAGTAGGGCAGAGATGTTACAAAAACTGGAAGCTGCCAGGTGAGGTAGCTACACTTGGTAGGTGTATTTAATGACCATTTCAGGACTTTGTGGAGGTTGAATGCTACAGCCCTGAAGAAATAGTTCCTAGACAAATTGTGCAGGTACCAGGCATGCAGAGAGAAGGACTCAGGTGATCTGTGGTTGGAGTAGTTCTTAGCACTGCAGAGTAGAAGACTAAAAAACATTGAAGTTTCCAGTATTTGGAAGATATTTTTGATTTATCAATGTAAGCGATAATGCAGATGTTCCTCACATGCAAAATACACACAGTAGCTTAATTATAATGTCACAATAAAACATTCTTCAAATGTATCTGCTGGTTAGAGATACACTTGCATACACTTTAGGTCTCTAGATGTGAAGACAAAATAGCTGAAAGCAAAGCTACAGAATCAGAGGTATTTCAGAAGATTATTTTGAAAGATGTACTCAGAGACTGTATGATCAGTGGTCATAAGAATTTAGAGCAGTTGCTGATTGTATTAATTTCTAGTTAAGATGACATCACAGGAATAAAACTGTTTTTAAAGGAGAAGAATTTTCAAACGACAGTAAAAATTAAATTCCAAGATCAAAAAAGATTTGGTTTTCTGTTGCTAGAATAACCTCCCTTACCCATGCTTCTGCACCTCAATGCAACCCCACCTTCTCACACCTGCCATTTGAGAACACCCAGCAGTAAGAGATACAGGGGCTCAGCACTGCTCTGGGCACACAAACCAAGCCAGAGGGGAGGAAATACCCACAGCAAGTCATAAATAAGATCCAAGCCAAATTTCCTCTGTATAACAGGTCCAAGCAAGCTTTAGTTCATTTTCCTGTGTCTGACACTTACATGAAGAATGGGATTCAGATCACATAGATTTGGACTGCTTACGACACACAGAGCTTTTTTTTCCTTTATACCTGTAAGGTCTGTTATCTTTTTCTCCCTTATTGCTAGAACTCTGTTCCAAGTTCTTGTCTCCTGTATCAGTATTTAAAGGGAACCTTTCCTGAATGATCACAGCTGTATATTTGACAGAATATAGTCATATAGACCACATATTATTTATACTAGGTAGTGCCTGATTGGCCATTAATCATTGTGTGCTACATGATATACAAAAGCTTGAGACTCTTCCCATCCCAGGAAATGTTCAACCCGAAGTTCCAATCCTAAAGATAGCTCAGGCTTAGTTACAGTCCTGAGACTCAGAAACCTGGGAGACTGTTTTACTCTCAGTGCCTGTACACGAGTGAGTGCAATTACATACAGATACAGGTAGAATGAACTCCCCAGCTTTATTGCTGAAGGAGTGATGATAATCCATGAGCAAATACCCTCTCCATGATTTATACTCTAGCTTAGTCAGTGCTTCCACACACTTGCTCACTCCCAAGTACCCTAAATGCAGTGTTATTCAGGAAAAAAAAATAAGCAGCATTCTGGCTAGAATTAGAATTTAGCATTGGCCTAGAGGAAGACTTTGATGAAAATAAGCCACTGGAGATGGGTGGGGAAGGCAAACAGAAAGACACTTCAGCTCAGGATAGTGAATTATTACGTACCACTTTCTATTAAGCACACAGGGTTCTTCCTTAGTCCTACGGTTACCTGCAACATCTCAGTTTCTTACGTCACCCTAGCACACTATATTAGCAGCAGATGTCAGGAATCAAGTACTCTGCTAGAGTTCCCATGCCAACAGCTATGATCCATTGAGAAATCAATACCTTTTCCCTTATGAGTATCCCTACTGAGTATCCCTCAGTATCTTACAGGGGTTACTACAGGGCATCTTTCCTCAGTGTTGCTCATTAATCCTTTTCTTCTCAAAGACCTGTGTGCTTATGATAAAAAAGTAAATGTTTATGTTCTTGTGATACCAACTGTAGGAAGATGGAAGACTAGCAAGCTGTTACCTGGTGCAGAACATGGACCAGTGCCATAATTTGGTATGCAGAATGCAAGCCAGGGAAGCATTAGAAAGCAGCATTTCCAAAACTTCATTTCTGCTTGGTGGCACCAATGGAGGTTCCTTTGTGAGGGACAGATGTGGTTTTGGCCTCATCTGTCTAGAGGTAAGCAGAGGTTAGTACTCTCAGCACAGTGAAGAGAATGAGCTGGTCTTGTATCATCTATTGTATGCGTTTGAGTGTTCATTTTTTCATGTCTGCACATTTAGTCTTACATATAGGATTCAATCATCACAGCTTTGACACAGCTGCAATTCAATCACTGCAATCTAGCAAATGAGACTTCTGTGCAAGACTGAACAGATTTATCTCATCAGAATTCATCCTACAGACATTTGTGACTGGTAGTTCAAAAACTCACCAGTAGTAAACTTAAAGATTAAATTTGGACTCCTACGTGCAGTTCTTCAGGTCTTGAAATACAATTTCAGAGAAAGAAAAAGACTGGACAAACACTTTTTCTTGCCTAACATTATCACTTATGAAGAAATACCGAGAGAACTGGGGCTGGTTAGTTTTGAGAAGGCTGAGAAGGGGATCTTTTTAATGTCAATAAATGTCTGAGGGATGGGTGTCAAAAAGGTGACAGTCTCTTTTTGGTGGTGCCCACTAATAGGAAAAGGAACAAAGGGTACAAGCTAGAACACGGAAGTTCCACTACAACATAAGGAGAAACTTCTTCACAGTGAGGGTGTTGGAGCATTGGAACAGGCTGCCCAGAAAGGTTGTGACGTTTCCTTCCTGGAGACTTTCAAAACCCATCTGGATGCGTTCCTCTGTGGTCTGCCCTAGGTGATCCTGCTTTGACAGGGACGTTGGCCTCAATTTCTGGAAGTCACTTCCAAGCCCTAACATTCTATGATTGCCAGTGGCATTTGGATATAATTATTAATAAACATTCTTCAATGCACTAGCACAATCACAAACTTTTGGCAAGCTCTTTTTAGGGCTTGTCTCAGTGTAGGCAAAACCAGTGCAGAGGAGGGGGAGTCTGAATTAGCTACCATTTCACTACTTTCTCTTTCTTTGCACGACCCTTTTACTGTGGGTGGAAAATGCAATTCTTAACCAGTAAAAACAGACACATGATAATGATAAATATTGCTTTATTAAATTACCTTTATACTCCTACAAAGAAATTTTCTGATTTTCGTTACAGAATTAAATGAAAGAAATTCATTGCTGTCTCTGCAGTTATGTAAATTGAGATATAAAAAGATTGTAAAAAGATCAGCCTATCCAAGTTACAACAACAAAAAAGAAAAAGAAAGAAAGAAAAAAAAAAAAGGCAAATAGACAAGTTCTCTTAGGAATCTTGAGGCTCAGAAATATAAATTCCTATAGTACAATGAAATTAAGAATTCAGCAATGTGTTGAACAATTGTAAACTGTAACTGCACTAGTGGACCACATTATTCAGCAGTTTCCTTAAAGGTATGAACTGTGAACTGAACAAAAAGTTTAGCTGACGCAGCAGACCTCATTTAGTTGTTCTCCCTTTCGCTCCCTCCAAGTTGAAGCTGTGAGATCAGCATTCAACATTTAAACGATAGGAAGGAAACTTGCCCCAATAAATATCAGAAATTTCTCCATTCCGTAACTATTCCTATAAAAGTAACTAGCTGTTACAAATCAGTTTCAAGTAAAACAGGTGGCTGAGGCAAAAATAATCAAAGTCAGATCATACACAAGTTTTACTGTAAACACAGTAATTTGAGAGAAACGCATAACCATAGCACTGACAGGGTATCAATGCTGTTGTATTATAGACATGATGTGTCAGTAGAAAAATTAAGATGCCTATTATCAAAATCCAGGACATTCATTCCAGTCTCTGGTAATCTAATCTTAGTGCAAAACAGATGCTAAGACACATTTAGCGAAAAAGGTGATACATTTAAGGCCAAAATTTTGTTCAGTCATCACTATCACTTCCAGATTCACTCAGCTGCAAGTCATTTCCTAGAAGAGAGAGAGTCATCGTATTAGTCATTTTCAGGGGGAAAAAACCCAACTTTTCCTTTTTTCAAGTTATTCCCTTTCCCAATCAGAGGCTCACGAAAACAGTTTGGGGCAGGGGGTGTCAGACTGGACGATCTTCTAACCCAGATTATCCTATAAAATGATAAACAGGTCACAGAACCTTACTCTCCTACCATGTTTAAATCTTGGCAAGGAAGCCATTAACTTATTAGACATGACTGCATTTATTTAATATCACAGGATCACAAAAGACAACACCTAGCTGGCTCTGCCACCCACATTTTTATGCTTCATAACTGGGAAAACTGCTGGTGAATGCAGTTTTGTGAAAAATGAGTTGTTGGATGATTTTTTTTTTTTTTTTTTAACTCAGCTGTGCTTGAAAACAGAGTAGTGTCTCAATCAGGAACAGCAGCTCTTTGATGTACCATTTAAGGATGTATCAGTGACCTACTATTTCAAACAGGTTTTAGAACAAGCGAACAAACAAAACATCAAAAGAAATTTGTGCGCAGCACTTGAATTTGGTTGGCTATACGTATTTCAAAACGAGGAAGTAAGAAGAAAGGCTAAGTTGTGCTTGCAGTGGATGTCCATTAGTGAAGAGGGTGGGAGGGAATCTTTCCAGGATGACAGATAACTAACAAAAAAATTAAATGCAGCAGCGTGCTATACAGAATCTACATTGTATCTACCAACTTCCTATGCAGTCTTCAGAATCTGTTCCAACTAGTATGCTTTTATTCACACCTCCCTTGCCAAAAAAAAAAAAAAAAAAAAAACCCATTNAATACATCTAAGGTTGTGAAGAAGTGGCTTTAAGAGCAATTAAAAATTACCCTGAGTGAGTAGATGCTTTTCACATGCTCTTTCTTCAGCTATAGCACCCTTCAGAGATCACTTTTGCAGATGGGTAAAAAATTAACTTCAAGAGAGTGGACCCAACAAGACACTCAGGTTGGATTTTTTGTTACCAGACAATTTATGCCAGAACACTGAACGTTGCTGTATTTAACCCTCCTTTGTTTTCCACTGTGTCATCACTAAAGCTTAGAAAGTGGTACATGGTTCTCTGCAACAGACACTTTTATATATGCAGACAAGAACAGTAAAAATGGTTGTTCCCAGCAATCTTTAGAGTACTACTGTAGGCAATTTTTTTCCCCAGTCCCCTGTATTAAGACAATTATTTATAGGTCTACTGTTCCAATATAAATTTTTTAAAAGGCAATTTTGAAAGAACAAAAAATTGAGCCATTTGTCAATAATTATTCAGGACAATATATTATACAAAGTAATATTTCAAAGCAGAAAATGGTCTTAGTAAATTGAACTCATACATTTGTCATTCGAAACAAAACAGACAGGGGATTGTTAGAAACCCCAGCCCTGTTCGGCACTAGCTGCTTTAGGAAAGGACTGGGAGTACAAGAAAGATAACCTTCCAAATAGCTTTTGAAGGCTACAGAATCACTATTTCAACATAGTTAATAGAAATTACACAAACCCTGTAGCACCAGCCAAAAATACCAACGCTTGTGAAAACCAGCAGATGAGAAAAGCACGAACTCCAAGTTCCAGAGTAAGTAATAAAACATTAGGATTTACTGTAGGCAAACGTTTTTGCCCCAATTTTATAACCCTACCTCCTAAAAACACCTCCAGAGAGATGGCAAAATAACACAGGCTGGACTTGGAAGTTTTCAGATGGGTTTGGTGCAAGATCAGAAAGTTCATTTATAACTTATAACTTATAATTACTCTGAAGAGACATCTACACTCTATTGTACATAAGAGGCAGCAATACAATGGGGAAAACTCTTGAATTCCTATTTCGCACTGCAAGTTGCTTATTAGCAATATTAATTGGGGAAATCAGTTGCACTGCAAATTACACTACTTCCTAAACTTTAAAATTAATGACTATAATACAAATGCTTGAATACTTGTGAATTATAGGAGGTGGGCAAACTCATAGGACTGACCCAATTTTCACAGATCTTAGTGGGCACACCAACACCAAACTAATACAAGAGAAGATAATTTCATGACTAGTTGCTGGTACAAGCACCAAGTAACAAAAGAAGAGCTGAAGCTGTGCTGAATACTGTGTACATAAGCCAAGGCCTCAAAATAGCAAATCCACTTTGGCTGTTCTTTGGAAAGTTAATGTAACTTGTTTAAACAAAGTGGATGTAAAACAACTATGATCAAATACTTATGAAGAACAGATTCATTAGTGCCACCATTTACAAACTTTGTTTTAAGGCAAGATGTGAGCCTATAGAATCAGCTTCTGAAGGCAGAAGAAGCAGGATTTTGGGGGTGAGAAGCAGTCTTGAGCTCTGGATTCCTGAAGACACAAGATTATGTGTAACTGATGGAAGTATCTGGTTACCATGCTCTAGACACCACCTCTTGTGTTCTCCAAGCTCCACAAAACCTCAGCTGTATGATTTCTACATGCAAGATGAAATTCTGCTCTCTAACCCTTCCCCCAGCCTTCTGCCTGCACACAGCAAGCCAAAAGGAAAGCTCCTTTAATTACCCAGTATGGTCCCCATTCCACAGAGGCACACAAAACTAGTCACGCACATAAGCAATCAAACCTCAGAACAGGATTAGACAAGCAAACAGCTTGTGCTGACATTTGTTAGTTCAATATCTTAATTTTCATAAAACATTATTTGAGATGGAAAAAACAACTGTACAGGACCCTGGCTGAGAACTCCTGCCATTCAAGCTAGAACCATGTGCTATCCATTAGTTTCTCCAGGTTTCAGTATCCTGCCAAATTCTCTCAGCAAGGGAGCTAGAGAAAATCATTCTACTTTAAAACAAGCATTTTGATCTTTGCCTAGTTAAAGTATATTTTAAGCAGTAAGCATATGGGAAGCTGGGGACACAATTGTTTTAAGCAGTAAACAGATTTGTAACCATAACAAAAGTAAAGGGGATTAAGCTAAAGATCTAGGCAAGCAGATAGCCAAGCCCAAGGCACTATGCCACAGAGCTTCTACCTGTCATACTGTCCTTGAGTACCATCAAGCCACCATCTTCCCCTGTAATGTTTTAATGTTGTCATGTTTTAAACAGCATTTTCTCACTATAGCTGTTGGAACTGGTGGACTTGGCCACCTGCACTTTTAAGTGTATTTTTCAGTGGCAGCTTTGCCAGCTGGGATAGAGCTTGATCTTGTTTTCATAACAGTTTTATTTAAAGCGTGGAGAACAGGAAATCTCATTTGTGAATAAGGCACACTCTAAAGTTACACAAATTATAAACATGGAGACATTGTTCTCTACACTGACAGTAGAATGGAAGCAGCATATGCACACCAAGTCACAGGACTTTTTGGTCTGATCTTATCTGTTAATACAGGGCAGAAATAATCAGCACAGGTATTTAATTAAGTATTTAAATACTAGCTAGGGAAAAAACCTGTTCATGTTATCCACTAAGTACCGAAATAAAAGTAGATCTACCAGAAGCTACAATTTCAGTATAACAAGTTTACATATAAATGAAAAACCTTTGAGATCTCAGGCAGCAAACCAGGATTGATGGGAATCTCTTCAAACCAGAAGCCTACAGCTAAGCACCTAATTAAAAATTTAATAATTTTTAAACAGTCACCACAGTTGAACACTCACTTCTATCTCTGAATACTCCTATTATTTAGGTAGCAACCTTAAGATTCTCTGCCTACTGTTTTTTTTTTTTTCCTGTCCAAATTCTCTTTTGGAATACAGCAAGCATTCAGTTCCACATTGTTCAGGAATTACTTCTTGAGGAGCATCCCAGCTACTCTTCAAATCATATTTTTAGTTGCTTCAGTGGGTGGAGGAAGATAGTACCACCTGAAAGCAAATCGCCTTTTTTCCTTATATGCACAGGGCAATTTTGCCATGCTGTCCAGTGGAACAGTGCCACGAATAATAGTGACTGAAGTAGCTAAGAATACACCACCTCTTCTGTAATTCAGAGCACTGCAAGTACAAGATCTTTGCCATAGTTCTAACCAAGAAATTATAAGTGTATATTTTGGGAGAGCCTGGCTAGTTCAAGTATTTTCAATGCAAAATTACTGTTCTCCAATCCCAATGTATATAAACTGGGAGGAAGCCAAAAGGGCTTTAGGAAATATTTTAAACTGCATCAGCTTTAATTTAATATCCCCGGGGACGAAGAGCCTTCTATAGCCCAGTGTCTAATTCAGACCACTGCTGAATAATCAAGCATCACTTCCCACAGTTTTAATTATAACAGAGACATACTTAAAAACAATATGGTTTCCTTCCAGAATCTTGATGTCTGGAATTGTGCACTAAGAAAAGAACAGCCTTTGTACTTACGTAGTGTATTCATCATATGACCACTGCTCTCTTGGGATCTGTTATGACTGGCATCTTTGTCAGAGACAGCCTGTTGTGGTATGGCAGACACAGTAGGCTGTGGCTGTAAATAAGGCATTGACACAGGAAGAGAGGGCTTCGTTTCTTCATCTTCGGAATCACTAGAACTGTTTTCACTGCTTGACGAAGACGATGAAGAGCTTTTAGAATCAGATGAACTGTCAGAGGTACTCAGCTGGTCCATAATGCTAGCTTCTGCTTTTAGCTCTGCAAACAATACAATTTGTTTCTCAGTTACGATTCACCACAATATAAGGAGGAGGGGAAAATTTAATTAAAAAAAAAAAAAAAACAAAAAACAAAAAAACCAACAGTGAAAATCAAGTACATACATTATAGCAACTTAAAAAACCTAATCAAAACAAAACCCATCAAAAATCTCCAGAACAAAGAAAAGGGCACAAGCAAGTACTCTGCCTGTCATGTTGTTTTCTTCCTTGCAGCTCAGGCACTTTCTTTCTTTAAGGCCAAATGTCAGAAGAACAGTAACTGTGAAGCCAAATGCTAACCCCACATTCCACAGGGAAGTGCACCCACCGTAACCTTTTATTTGTGCAACTAGCAAGCCTTCTGTATTCTCCTTAGAGCCCCCAGAGATGCCTTTGACTGACTAAAAACTGCAGCAGCAATCACACAGATAAGTTAGTTGCAAGATGTCTGCAGCTGCATCCAAAATGCCTCCCAGCAGTTCAGCATTAGAATCAATATGCTTGTTTGGACCATGTGACATTCTGCTCAAAACCAAGTTAGGCATGAAGACTCTCCAAAGGAGCAATCTGCAGGAACTATCTGGGGGAGGGGAGGGGTGGAGCCAGAACAATGTGAGATAGACAAGAAATACTGGAAATTAACAGATCAAACTGACTCAGCCAGCTTGCATTCTTGATGAAATAACTCACCAGATTACAATAATATTTAGAAAAGTATGACTGGATAGATCATGCCACACAGTATGCATTGTTGATATATACTAGTTGAAATCCACCATATGGAGGATGTTAAGGTTTTCAGAAAGGGCACACATAATGACTGTGTTAAACAGGGGTGCAGCTAAAGCAAGAAGTCCAAGATGAACCACTGAATTGTGGTGGAGGGAGCACGGAAGTTCATAGTTAAAAAGATGTAACTACCCAGACATTAGTTCAGATGGTCTCACAAGCACTTAGAATCCTTCATGAACAGCTTTGACATAGCAGACATAAAAAGCAAGTAAGAGAGTGGCTCATCTCACTTCAAATTTACCCAGAAGAAGAGGTTGAAGATGAAAGACCCTGAAACGCAAGACAGCTCAGCACTTAATCATGAGAAAAGAGAACAAAAGAATAAAACTTCAACACTAACTTCCACGAAGCTTTCCAATTCCAAGTTATCAAAGGCCACGCTAAAGGAAAGGTACTTAGGCAGTCAGCCTTGTCAAAAAAGTCAGCCTAAAGGAAAACTGTACTGAGGAAAAATGGCACCTGAAATAGCACAGCTATAGCTACAAGGACAAACTAACCCAGTGCCAAGGAATAACAGAAAATACAACAAGAGACTCTACTGGCTGACACAAATGCATGGAAAGAGGAGAGATAAAAAAAATACAAAAACCTCCTCCAGTTCCTAGGGACAAGTATGAGAACACAGCTTTGGGACAAAAGAAAGAAAAGCTAAAGCAAAGAATAGGATGCAGCTAGCAGGACAATCAAGGAGCCATTTCAAAATTAATTCTGGAGAAGAAAGGCCAAACAAATTGCTAACCCACCACAGATCTGGAGCTGCAAGTTCAATGAAAGAAACCACTGCAGTCCTATGTATTTAATACCTCTTCCTCCCTGCTCTCACCAATGTCTAATAATAGAAAAAATATAAGTGAAAGGCATAGAGTTAATACCAAAACATGGAGCAAGATCTCTGCTTCGGCTTTTAATTTAATCTGACAAGAGTTTAAGTATTTTTAAACGGTTAAGGAAGGGCTGCAAGTATGTTAGAGAACAAAAGTAGGATGATTTTTCCCCCACCCAAGAAAAAGTCAGTAACAAGTTCGAGATAGCCTACTTAAGCAGGACTAGTCAGATACACAACCATGAGATGAAGAACAATTAAGCAGTCAACGCTTCTGAAGAGTCTGTGGATCACTACACCCAGCTCTACTGCAACATGCTGCTGCTGAAGTTACAAACATTGCACTGAAATGTGATACTATTTAGTCTTTGTGAATGAAGATGAAAAGTGCCTGTAAGGCAGTCGTCTTGCTCAACTTAGCACTGCTAAAGCCTTAGCTGAAACAGTAAGCCTATTTAGGCGTTACACTTCAAGAAGGTTTTGGACACGTTGAAAGTCAGATAAAAGGAAAGCGACAATGAATCAGGGATTAAAAAAACCCAAACAACTAGAAATCCAGAAAACTTCTAACAATAGGCAAAATTATGCCAGCTGGTTCAGTCTTAAGAACAGGAGAGCCATAGAAACATCTGAATACAGGAAGGACTGCTCAAAATCATCTGAATAATCTCATTTATACTTGCACGGTAAATACGAAACTAGCAATGGTCTTACTGTCAGATGACTTGTTAGGAAGAACCTAAACAGTAAAGACCTAGACTAGATTGTCAGAGGACACAGGATCTGGAAGGCTTTAAGAACAGGTTTAAAAATCATGCGAGAAATCTGACTTCAGGACAGAAGGATGAATTAGATGACTTTTAAAGGTCTCTACTATCCCCATATGTCAATTATTACACATTCATTGTTGGTACTCAATACTGGGCTGGCCACTATGTGAGAGTTTGATACATGTTGGAAGCCACTTAGGTGGCTTGCAACATGCTTGACACCGCTTTCCCCAAAACAACAGAAAACAAAGAAGCATCATTTTATTCCATGCACTCCAATACTCCTTCCTCTTCACAATCTTAGGTGTAATCTAGTACTGTTCTGTAGTATAGATTTCTGGTCAGTTAAGATAAAAATGGAAAACAACCTTTATAATGGCACATGCAAATAAGAAAAAAAACCCAAAACCCCAAATCTGTTTAAAGGAATTCAGCTTCTTAGGAGGCTGATGTCAGTTCCAGTCAATGAAACTGCCACCTGTCAGCATTTCTGCAGAAAGTAATTACCACCTGCCATGTCCCTTATCCTCCAAAGGAAAATAAGGCCTCCTATTATGTGTAACAGGAGTGTCACACCAAACCAGAGCCTCTAAAGAACACAGTACATAGCACTGTTCAAGGGTGGATTTATGCAGGTTTTTAGCTGTCGTTTTCATTGGAACTTTGTCTTTCACAACGACTTATCAGGTAATTTAAAATGTATTTTCAGTTGAAAAGGACTGTAACCTCTATGTTTGCTGAGCACAGAGAAAGAACGAGGAACAATGTCAAAATAAAAGTGATTCATAGACAGCTCTAGTGCCACAATACAACCAACTATATACTTGATTAAAGTGTCAGAAGACAAAATCAAGAACAAGCACTGGGACTGCTGACATTATAAAGCCTAATGATTCATCTCTATTTTTACCTTAGCAAGTTTCAAACACTGCTTTGTTACCACTTGTATGACTGGTCATTTCTGTTATCAGGCCTCATAGCAAGAGGCCTACAAAAAGGCTGGTGAGGGAGTTTTTAGGGTGTCCAGTAGTGATAGGACTAGGGGAAATGGAGCAAAACTAGAAGTGGGTATATTCAGATTGGATGTTAGGAAGAAGTTCTTCACCATGCGGGTGGTGAGACACTGGAATAGGTTGCCCAGGGAAGCCCCATCCCTGGAAGTTCTTTAAAGCCAGTCTGGATGGGGATCTGAGCAACCTGATTCAGTGTGAGGTGTCCCTCCTCATGGCATGGGGGTTGGAAGTGGATGATACTTGAGATAATCCAACCCTGACAATTCAGTGATTCTGTGAAGTACTTATATAATCAGCTTTAAAACCTTGGTTCTTAAAAACCAATAGCTAGTTAGGAGCAAAGCTTCTGAAACTTACGTGACACTGGGGCTTACCTCGTTCGATGTCATCCATAGGAGAAGGAGGAAATATCTTGTCTTTTGGTGGGGAGTTTTTAATGTTGTTTGGACCCTTAGTCGCATTTCGCATTTGCTGCTGTTGTTGCTCTATGCGAGACTGGACTTTACTGCTTCCTTCAGCTCTGCATTTAAAAGCAAAAGATTCTTAACTAGAAGACAAGATTCAAGGTAAAAAGCAAGAATACAAGGAATAAAATACCTTATGTTGTGGAATTGTTTGTCATGCCTTTCTAAAGAGCAGCATTAGATCCTTAGGCATATACTGCATGCAATTACGTACAATGTATTTTTAAAAAGCTGCTAGAACTTTTTAACCCTTTGCCTACTGATTTACTATTTTTTTAGTAGCTGGCTATCACTTAATTATTCTGCTGGAAATTACTTACATGGACTCAATAGCAAAAAATAATAAAAGCAAAAGTTGGTATGAGAAAAACAAGCCATTAATAATACTGAAACATGTCACAGAGTGGATCTTTTTTATTTCCTCATTTACAGGTCAGAAGACAGTAAGACAAGTTAGTTTTTAAACTATTTCTAAACTCATCAGAAAATAGTTATATCCTACTCAACAATGTGACTGTTTTTAGTTAAAAAGCACACAACATTCCCATTTCTTCCACCAGAGAGGACTTGAAAGCTGTGATGTCAGTGTGCTGAGAAAGCAGGCTTTTCACTCTACTGAACAAGGCCAGGTACCTTCTAAAAATGACATTTTGCCAAAAAAAATAGTCATGGGTAGTTCTGTGTCTCCATTTAGACAAATTGATTTTCACAATGAGTAAAGCACAGTTATTTCTCCTGTAAAGCACCCACCTGGTTTTTTTCACAGTGATGTTGCTACTAAGTTTCTCTAGGCGACATTCTCCAGTGTCATGATTGATAATTAAGATACATTCTTTTAGGTAAGGCTTCTTTGAGCCCTTGAACACAGTCACTGGTGGAGTTGAGCCCTGTTAAATCCGAAGTAAATGTTACTTCTGTAGTATTTTTTTTTTCCTTAGACATAGAAATCCGTCACAGTGATGACAAGTTAACTACAAGTGATATCTCTAGCATTAAAAGTGTTACCAGTTAATTCAAAGTAGAAGCACACTAGCCACGACCGAAAGCAGCTGGTGTTTGACTGGAATGGGATTTCACCCAGCTCAGCTTAGTTTGAAACTGATGAAATGCTTGTTTCCCAGTACGCCCATGGTCACTTTGGACTCCTTTTACCAAAAGGGG
Organism: Psilopogon haemacephalus; assembly: GCA_013396835.1. Lineage (NCBI taxonomy): Eukaryota > Metazoa > Chordata > Aves > Piciformes > Megalaimidae > Psilopogon > Psilopogon haemacephalus. Next base: position 1,508,635 of record VWZI01009168.1, read on the forward strand.
TTTCAGTTACCGTATCAGCAGAACAGTAAAGCATGGCAGGTAGTAAATTTTCCCTTTCCAGTCTTTCCTGCTTTTAGAGCTGCGCTAGAGCAATAAATACCAAGAGGAAACTTGCACTGCCAACAACCACATGAAGTTTTTCTGTGTACGCAACACTTCTGGGTCATCCTGCAGCATATTTCCAATGTGGTAAATACACTTAAAGCTACAGCACAGCTATTCAGCCTTTAGGTCTTTTGTGATTTTACACTCTTACAGAAATTGATTTTCTACTCTACCAAAAAAAAAAAAAAAAAAAAAAAAAAAAAAAAAANNAAAATCACACGAGCAGCATTTGAAACAGCACTGAAACTTATCCCTCTATATTCAGTATGCACTTATGACAATAAAATAAATAATTCCCTTAATCCTGCCACTCTTCAGCCACCCCACTCACCTCAATATTTGGCAGTGTTATTGTCACCTGTTCACCTTTGCCAACTTTGAGGTCTCCTTCACAGGACATATCAATAGATGCAGGCTTAAAATCATCTAAACATAAAAGCAAACTGAATTATTTACAGGCTTCTCAAGAATCTTATAAATGTAGACAACTTTTAATTGCAGTTGGAGGCTTTAAAGTTTTTTTTAGCTGGTGTATCATTTGCCTTTTCCCTGAGCAGATTATTCCATAAGCCAGTAGAATTTCCAAGCTAAGGTGGTTTTCTCAAGGTTCGGTCTAAGTGTTAAAACTTGTCAGTTAAAATTAGAAAAATGCTTTTAAGTTTTAAAGGATAAAGAGGCTAGACGAGCTGTATTATATTTCAAAAGATAAATCCAAACGTAATTACCTTCAGGGGAAAAAAAAATAAAATCAATAAATAGCTCTGGAAAATGCTCATCCCACACATGGGAGATGCAGACAAGTGATTGAAAATGCAAGGAACAACATCAATTCTCAATATCCATTTCTGCATCCATCTTTTTTATTTTACTGTAGCAGGTCAAAATCTGACCAAACCTTGAGTTTCGGTGTATTTATTTTCATTAAAGGTGAAATTCCTTCCCAATTAAATATCAATTTCCTTTTTGTGTTTTTCAGCATCTAAAATACTGATTAAATTGAGTTTTCAACAAAAGAAGATACCCATTTCTGGCCCTTTTAAAAAAACCCGAGAGGCTAGAACGAGCACGTGTTCGGGCATCGGCACACAGGCACGGTAAGATACCAGGGTGGCTAAAATTCTACTTCCACCACAAGTGCTGTGGGCAGGGCTGTAGCTGAAAGGCCTGCCTGCACAGATCCGGGCAGATAGGACGGCATCAGGAGGCTCTGCAAGGCACGTGGGAACACGTAGGAGTTTGAACTTGCGGTTCCTGCGAAGGCAGGCGTGGGGCCAGTCTTGCACCCTGGGGATGTCCAGCACCCCGTCTCACATGATGCCGAGCAGCTGAAGGGAGGTATGGAGGGACCAAGCACATAAAGAGCACGTTCCTCGGCCACAGCTCGGCACATACTCCTTGCCTCACAAACTGTCCTGTCACTCGCCAAGGGTCACAGGCGGCTGCACTCTGTGACGGCTGGGAGCTTCCCAGTGCAGTGGCGCTGCCTGCAACCCACAGACCACAGCTGGGAGCCGTGGCTCCAGCTGCACACTAACCAGGCAAGAAAACCAAGCTTCAAGAGCTGGTGGGCAGGGCTATGCACGCAGCAGACGGCTTTGAGCTAAGACGCAAGTAACAGCTCTTGCTAACCTTGTTCATGGCAAAATCCCACACGTCATCTTACAGGGATAAACATAAAATAGTGCCAAAGTTTCTCATCAAATCAGAGACTGTTTCCTGTCATATCCAACCACCGTGTGGTTAGTCTTTAGAAAATTAAGATACTGATTCCAGTGTCCATAAATAGACTTGCAATCTTAACTTTTAACCAGCAGCTATCTTTCTCTTTACTCATCTGTTCACAAAAACTTCAGGTGTCAGAGAAGGATATCTTTGGAGATGTATTTGACAGAACTGATGACCATGCAAGTTTCTGTGTTTCGCTTGTTGGAAAGGAAGAGAGATTTCAAAACAGATTTCAGAATAAACTATCGAATTACAGGAGTCAGCAAGAAATCATAATGGTTGGAGGTACCAGATGTGGTTTTTACTCCTCTTTAAAATTAGGGTAAATTTCAAGCTAGCGCATTTGTTTAAATTCACTTATAGCTTTTGCCTGCTATGGCCCCTCCTCTCCCACAGCTACAGACAATCCTACTAAGTACCCTTCCATTTGCTCACAGAAAGCACATTACCCACCTTGCTGCCCTGCATGAAAGCACACAGGACATTCTCCTGAGAACCTACGTGGGACTGAATCTTAGGGACCAGTCTATAAATAATGAGACATCAAAACCTGAAGCAGCAGTCCTAAATTACCAGAAGTGTAATCCTGAGAGCATTTGTTTCCTAGCTACCCTCAGAATCTTTGAGCACACACCTCCCTAGATAGTAATTATGTACTCAGGGAGGGTACACCAGCTTTGTGATTAATACTGCCTTTAACCTTTGATTGCTGAATTCTACTTCTAAAAACCAAACATATGGAAAGAGGTTAAAGCCCAGTTTGGTTTTCAGAGAAACTGCATCACAACACTTTTCTGGATGTAGAAGTGAAGTTAGTGCCCAGAAAGTAGCGAGGGGCGGTACAGGGATACAACAGCCTGCGATTCACTTAGCCAGCAAGACGCTCTCACAAACGACTGAAACCTGACCTGCACCGCATTGCTCCCGAGATGCCGGACCCGAATCCCAGGCTCACTTCCCTCACGTATCCCGGGACGACGGCAGCCAACTCAATTCGGATCCCCGAGCCCTGGTCCGCGTAGCTGACCGATACTTCACTTCCCATCAGGCTGCTGGTACCATCTGCCTACCGAACAAACGAGCTCCACCATAGCCTGCTCAAGATGAAGGGGACCCTAAACCTGGCAGCGGAGCACATTCCATGGTGGTTATGCCTACGCTGCGTTTCTCCTCCCGCAAAGCCCGGGAGCCTCCCGCGCCATGCCCGCCCCTCACACCCATGACCGCTCCAACACACCGGGCCTGACAGCAAGGCCAAGCCGGGTCACAGCACCCACCCGGCCAGCCTGCCCAACCTTCAAGGGACTGCTGGATCCAAGGTTGGGGGCGAGCCTGTTGCCGCCGGACGGGCAGGCGCTGCCACCCCGGACCCAGCAATTCTCTGAAGAGCTACCCAAGCCCTCGCTCACATCGGACGGTGTGGAAGGCGCAGCGCGGCTGCTTCTCAAAACTCTCGCCCAGCTGCAGCACTCGCTTCTTAGGGTCGAAAATCGACGGGACCGCTCCGTTCATCGCGAAGCCTCAGACCATGGCGAGCCCGAGCGGCCGCTGCCGCCACCGCCGCAGCCGAACATCCCTTACAGCGCCTGGACACGCCCCGCTCCCTGCCGGGATAGGCCCTGCCCACACGAGCTCCCATAGGTAGCCGGCAGCTGAGCCCCTTCCCTGCGAGCCTGGCGTCACGGCTAGCGTGGCCTGGGATTGGCCGGCGCCGCGGCCCCTCTCTAGGTTGCCATGACTGGAGCTGTCGGCGGCGCCGGCTCGCACGCGGATATGCAAATGACACCCTCCTCCCGCAAGGTAGCGCTCCGGTTGGTGCGGGGCAGCCGTGACCACACAGCTGGGAGGGAAGGGGGAGGTGAGGCAGCGGCCGGGTTCGAGCCGCCGGGTTCGGTCTGCCAGTCCCCCCCGCCCCGAAATGGGGGAGACCCCGCGTGGCGGCGGTGAGAGTGGTCGGGGGTGGGTGAGGAGGGGAAGGGGGTTCTCTCTGAGGGGCCTCGCTTTGGGCAGGCCCTGCTCAGGGAGCTCTGTGGCATCATGAGCGGCCGTAGCGAAGGCTGTGGGGGCACGAAGGTGACTGTGTCGGTAGAGAGCGCCTCATGCGCGCCGCCCTGCTGGTTGGCAGCGCCCTGCCGCCGTCCCCCCGCCCCGCCTGCCTGTCTGCCTGCATGCCTGCCTGCCTGTGGCTGAGGCGATGTTGACGGCCCTCGGGGTGGCCTCTTACGCTGCCCCTGCCGTGAGGCCTCTCTCGGGCTGCCGGCAGAGCCGGTTCCGCTGCCCGCGGCCTGGAGAGGCGGCGTGAGGGAGTGTGGATTGGGCCTTCTCCATGTTTATTTCCGTTCTCAGGAAGAGACTTGACGGCCGGAGGTGCGGAGCAGAACGTCACCTTGCCGCTGATAGTGCAGGAGATGGAGGTTTGATGGAAGTAGTGACTTAAAGACTCCATGACTACACCGAAACAATTAAAAATGAAAGAGAGTTGAACCGATGGTGTTGCGGGCCTCTGTTTGCTATGGCCAACGCAGCCAGTGCAGGTGTGGCGGCTGCAGACCCTCGGGTATTGGCCTTAGCTGCTGAGGTCACTGAGAGCAGAGAGCAAGACGTTCCCCTGCTACTACTGAAGTTAAAGGGTAACTAATATAATTTCTAAAATAAAAACATCTGGTAATGAAGCTTGGGCAGTCCTTCTTTGTTCTGCCTGCTTAAATACAGAAGGTTTTTCAGAGTATTTTTCATAGGGATGGAAACTTCTTAAGGATACGACTTTTTTTGAGAGGGCTGTTGAGTGGCATTGAGCTTGGCAACAATAAGAAGAAGGAACTGGGGAGCAAGTGGAAAAGAAGTCTTTTTGCCCTGTTATCTGTCACCACGTTCTGTGTCCTGGTGTGGACAAGGATCCTGCACTTGGTCAGATAATTTCTTCCAGTGCTTTTGGATAGAGCTGGAGTGGTCATCAGTATTCATTTTTTAAAGGCTTAACATAGAAACGCAATGGTGAGCTGCTGTGTGACTACCCCTGTGTTTGCCACATAGCCACTGCTCGTAGAAACAGCAGAAACAAGTTAGGTCCTGTTCTAAATTGGGATGTAATTATAAGGAAGCTATATGTTTCACAGTGGTTGTGGTTTTATCTGGCCTAGGAAATTCATACAAAGGGGCTATATCCCAGGTAATGTATGTTTTACTAGTAAATGTATATTGAAAAAATGGAAACCTAAGTTTAGCTGTCTTTCCCAACTGTTGTATAATCTAACGTGGATTGTAGCAGTAGGAGTGAAAAATGCTGACAAAACAGTTTCAGCTGTTGTTAGCACTTCTAGAATTGTGTTAATCCTGGCAATGTACATGTATTCCTCTAATGTTTGGGGGGGAATAAAAAATAAATCTTGCACATCAGAATTTTATGCTGCTCTTTGTCTTTCTCCTTTTCTTCCCCCAGGAATTTTAAATGATTCTTCCTTGGGATGTGAAGAATCAAAAAAAATAAAGCAAGATATTTATGATTATGATTTGACTCAATACTGCATGCTGCTTCTTAAACAAGATCACGCTCGACTGTGTGGAGGCTGGGCTACTGCTGCCCAGCTAGCAGAGATACTGAGGTAAAACCAAAACTTCTAAGAAGTGGGTTTTGGTTTTTTTTTTCCCTTCTTCCTGGCCTTTCATCTTGCTTTTTTTTTTTTCTTTTCAAGCTGTAATACATTTGCTCCAACTCAGAGCAAGGCTTGTTGTTCAAGAAAGGTCAGGGTTAAAGTGCAGAGAGCAGTCAAGAGTAGAGGGGTCAGGCATAGCCTAATCGGTCCTGTTTATTTCATTCACATTGTGTTTTATTGATCTGGGTAAACTATTTGGTGGGAACAGTTTTTGTGTTGGCTTTACTTTTTTTTTGTTTTTGTGAACAGTGCTCATCGATTACCCAGTAATTGCTAATTTCAAACTGCAGTTATTTTTAAAAGTTTGTTTACTTAGATTTCATCTTGCAGAAATCTTTAGCCTCATTGACTCACAGCTTGGCTTTGTTTAAATAATCTATTTAGTACATCTTTTTAAAAGCATCTATTTACATTTTAAACACAATAGGGGACAAAATTAATACAGACTTGATAGCTTGGTGTAGCAGTATTGGGAAAATGGCACTATTAAGTTTAATTCATAGCTAATAAATACAGCAACTTTAAACTCAAATCCCTCATGATCCAATCTCAATTTTTAATGTCAGGAAAAATAATATGTTCTACATTTTCCCCAAGTTGTACCTGATTTTGGCTTAACTAGGGTGCAGAATTCTAAGGCATGAAGCAATTAGGCAGTCATCTCTTATTTATGCCATATCTGCAGTATGAATTCTTAATGCTGTGAATTTCACTAAGAGATGCAAGATTTATCACCAGAGTTGTACGATACTTAAATCATCCCCTATAAGCTATTTCAGTTTCCAGAGAAAACTAAAATTTATTTTAGCTATAAAAATGTCCTTTTGTAACTAGATGCATCTCAGCCTCATGCCTAGAATTTGCTTTTCAAGGGCTTTGGTAAGCAATGCTTGACATGTTTGTATTCACAAAAAGCTCACAAAGCCTAGATAAGACGGCAGAATGCAAAATTCATAAAAAGTTAGGAAGACTCTTTTGTTGCACTAACAGAATTGAAAAACTTCCCAGTGCAGTTTCTTGTAAAAAGTCTTCCAGAGATGGCTGACATTTTTGAGTTGAGTAAAATAAGAAAGCCAAGATCTGAAAAGCTGGTTTCTATGCTACACGTATTCCTCATTTAGAGAAAAGTTTAAACAGACTTGCTGAAGGTTTTGTGGTAAGCAATACATTTTTTTTCTTATGCATATTATCACTGCCTCATCTGTGCTCCCATCATCATGATGCTTCCTGTGTCAGATTTTTGTCTTTCCTTTCTGTTTTGCCTTATTTTGTTATTTTCTTTATGACCATCAGAGCCCTTCCTTGGTGTGTGAAACAAGCCTAGACAGATCCTATAAAGCTTAAAGGAGAAAGTGCCTTAGATATGTTTTAAGCTGAGACGTGGTACTATGAGTAGTAGTAATAGGCTTGCAGTCTGAAGCCTGCTGGTGATTCCTCTTCCTTTTGAGGCAGCTACCTTGGAGCCAGTCACAGCAGTTAACTGTTGTTATGAGTTGAATTGTCCCATGCCAGTGAAGCATTTCTCTAGTGATGTGAGGTTCATTCAAAGCTGTTCAAACAGGCCTTCGGCTATTCAGGTTGATTTTTTTCCCCCCCCCCCATTTCAGTCATTGTTGTGTAGGACTTGAGGTGAAAGAAGATCCTGAGGAGTTTCACAAGAAATTTCTTCCTTCAGCTATAGACAACCTGCTGGTTTTGGGAAGACGCTTGCAAGCACGGTTTATCCGAGCAGTGAAGGTACTTAAATTTCATAGTTGAGAATCTGTAAAGTTTCCATGGTCACATACTGTATAAGTAGGATATTATTCTAGGAAGGTTGTATTATGAAAATTTATTTTCAGAAATTACAGTAATTTTTCTTATGCCTTGGAGCTCTGAAACTGACATTTGTCACTGTGGAATATTCAGTCCATTACAGTTTGTTACCATAGGTTTGTTTGGAGAGTTTGGCTACCACTTTTCACAAATTCTGGAGGCAGAGAGAAAGAATGCAAATTAGAAGCAGGAAAGAAGAGTTACAGCACTATGGCAGAAAAAAGTGCTTTAGAGTCATGGCAGTGTCTCTTTGCATATAATTATTTCAGTCTTTGTAATGACTCTGTTCCCACTGTTCTATTCAGTGTTACAAAAAAAAGTATTTAGGAATTCTTAAGATTTTTAATGAGATTTATTGAAAATAAAGTTTGTTTTCTGTACAGTTTCTGCCACAAAATTAGCAAAAAAATTCCGAAGTGTTTGCTGCCTCTGGACCTGCATGGTGGGAACCCAAAAGGCAGACTGTGAATTTGCTCCCATTTCTCTCCTCTTTGCAGACAAAAAGGGTCTTGCTTGTCCGGGTCCCCTCATGCTTTTTGAAGCATTCTGAGTTCCAGAATTGGAGGGGGGGAAAAAAGAACAAACAAAACCCACAAATAATTTAAATAATAAATCTTGTGGATTCTTACAGTTTATTTTAAAATTCCCACTTTCACATAGTATCTAATTTCTTGGCTCACTGGCTTCCTGCACATAGTCCATTTTTTTTCCTATGGAGTATTGATGGACATCACAAACACAACCAGTTCTCAGAAACATCAGCAGACTAACACATCTTCTGTTACTTCACTACTTTAGATGCGTGTTTAGTGCTTACAAAGGAAGCTTCCTGAATGACTTCCCAGGAGACTCAAGTCTTACCCACAATATGTAATTTCCTCCACACTTTCTTATTATGTCTCAGCCTACATGCTATTTGAGTCATGCTTGTGGGCAAAGATTTCTTTTGAATGCAAATGCAGTCTACATTATAATTAGTACTTCAGCTTTTAAACCTTGTGGTCTCAGAGGTGACTGGGCACCCAGACTTGGTGCTTGCTCAGTGGAACTTTGGAAATCCCACTCTACCACTGGAGATTAGTAGTTTATTCTGTCCTCATTTGCTTTATGCACAAGTCTTTGAAGTCAAGGGAAGAACTGAAATAGCTTTTAGAAACTGACATACTACCAAAACACAGATAATATTACAGCTTAACTCGCTACTGTGATTTTGTATCCTCATTGTCAGTAAAAGCCAAATATGAAGTTAAACCATGACTGACAGCTGGCACTTAGAGCATGGATCTAGGAACAGGCTTTCACAGAATCACAGAATTGCCTAGATTGGAAAAGACCTTTAAGATATTTGAGTCCAATTATTAACCTAACCCCAACAAATCTGTGACAAAAACAATGTCCCTAAGTGCTACACCTGTATGACTTACAAATACCTCCAGGGAAGGGGACTCCACCATATCCCTGGTCAAGCCGTTCCAATACCTGATAACCCTTCCCGTAAAGAAATTCTTCCTAATATCCAACATAAATTTCCTTTGGCTCGACTTTTGAGGCCATTTTCTCTTGTTATATCCCTTGTTACTTGTTTGAACAGACTGAACCCCACCTTTGTACAACCTCCTTTAAGGTAGTTGTGGACAGTGATAAAGTCTCCCTTGAGCATCCTTTTCTCCTGAACTACGACACTAAACAACCCCAGTACCCTCAACTGCTCCTCATAAGACTTATGTTCTAGGCCCTTCACCAGTTTTATTGCCCTTCTTTGGACACACTCTTGGGCTCCTCACTACAAGGACATTGAGGTGCTAAACTGAGCACTTTTCCAGAGTTTTATTTGTGGAGGCTCAATATGGGAGATACCAGGTCAATTGCCATTTCTCAGCAATGTGGTACTATTAAAAGTCCCTTTGCAGTCCCACACACCATGATCTTAGATTGTCAGTGGCTTATGGCTGACACTTGCAATACACACTCAAGACAGGGCATCTGCATATACATTTGTATTTTAGAACCTGGATTCTTCCTGGTAATTTTTTCCACTCAGTGTTATCATGGAATACAGAACACAGTCTGTTTGGTAAACTTCAGCTTACTAGTAGTTAGGTGCTTCTTTCCACATCTCCAGCTAGGAGATGCCTCTGGAGCCTCATCATGCCAGGTTTTAGGAATCTTTTCTGCTTTAACTGTTTAGATTTCCTTGATTGATCTCTGTCCTTGAAGGATCTCTGGCTTTGAAGTCTGAAGAGAAGTAGAGTCTGAGGAGAACTTATGGTGGCCTTCCAGTATCTTGAGGGGGACTACAGGAAAGCTGATGAGGGTCTTTTTAGGATGTCAGGTAGTAATAGGACTGGGGAGAATGGAGTGAAACTAGAAGTGGGTAGATTCAACTTGGGTGTTAGGAAAAAGTTCTTCACTATGAGGGTGGTAAGGCACTGGAACAGGTTGTCCAGAGAGGTAGTAGAAGCCCCATCCCTGGGAGATTTTAAGGCCAGTCTGGATGTGGCTCTGAGTGACCTGCTCTAGTGTGAGGTATTCTTGCACATGTCAGGGGGGTTAGAGCTAGATGATCCTTGAGGTCAGCCCTGATAATTCTATGATTCTGTGAGTCACAAGTTAATTGGTTTCCTTTTGACTGGTTCCTGCAAATTCAACAACCTCATCCAGGAATTTGACAACGTTTCGGTCTTCCAAGTCCCTGAAGCATACAAACATTGCCACTATACCAAGTTGAAGCCCTCATTGAGGATACCTACTAATGCGTTTACCTCCTTCTCTCTTGTTTAGGATAGAGAAAAACAAGATTTTTTATGTTGGTTCCAAACAGTAACTGATGCCATCTGCTGGCTGCTTGGTGGGCACATTCGACTAGCAGAGTGTGGTAAGGGAAAAATAAACCCATAAAACACCTGAAAATTTACTTATGGAAACTACAAGAAACTTAAGCTAATCTCCACATAGATTGACTTAATTTAGAAATTTAGAAAACTATTAAAGTAGTACACTCAACAAAACCAGCAATATCTAAAACAGAAAATATGAACTAAAGGAAAATACTAAAGAGTTCCTCTTCTGGTCTTTCATACACAAATACTGTGTTTTTCTGTAATTTCCCTTTGTAATTCTATACCTTGAAAAAAAGTCATACTCCTGTTCTGGTAAGATACTGTAGGGTTATTTTTCTTTTTTTTTATGTGGTTAACATGCAGAGTACATTGCTGGCCTTGAAAAGTGAATAGACTTGAAAATAGATTTCTAAAGTTTTGTTGCCATGCCAGGAAATTTTACAAACTTCTAACACACTTCACTATACACTTCTAACCAAAATAAGCTTTTAATGAAACCCAGTGTTAATTACACTAATTTTTAAAGAGTAGAATTTGGTTTTGTTTCTAATATTGAACGAAATCCCAAGGATCATAATATGTGTAACTAAACCCACACATGGCCAGAAAAATTACTAAATGTCTAGACAGTGACATGCTGGAATAAAAAAGATGGTGCTTTGATGACATCAGTGGAGTTGCATTAAATGAACCTGGTGTAACAAAGTGTCAAGGTTGAAGTCCTTATCGTTCTCAGATACTGTTGCTCCAGTGATAATTCCACTGCTGTAATAAAATAGTGGTGCTGGTACAACATAAAAAGGCTTTAAAACTTTTATTCCATTGCAACACCAATGCCTGAGGGATATCCAAAAGTAGGAAAAACAGGGCTCAATGTGTTTTTTGAATATTGAACTAGTTTACTTATTCCAGTAAGTTTCAGTGTAAAAATTATAAAGAAGGGAGTTCCTTCCAGAAACCATGTCTGGTGTTACTTGTTATGGCTTATGTTCCACAATGGAGTTTGTTTGTTTGGTATTTTCAAGTTTGGTTCTGATGGTGTAATTCCTTATTTACTTGTTTTTGTTTCTTGGTGTTTTTTTCAGTACTGCAAAACGATCACTTCCTGCAGCTGTTAATAACAGATGATGTTGAAACAGCAGCTATAATGATGTCTGTTTTACACAATATTTTGAGGGTCAATAGGTTAGTTGTTTTCATATCACTGATTTTTCTGAATTTTCAATTTAAAACTTGGTTCCTGACTGCCTGGTGAAATATTTTCATATTCATATATAAGAATTGTTGTGGGGTTTGTTTGGTTGTTTGTTGGTTTGTTTTTTTGTTGTGGTTTGTTGTTTTTTTTAAACTAGTCATCACTGTAGAAATAATAAATAGATATTTTCTTGAGGGAATAGGAACCACTTGGTTGAAACAGTTGAACTGCCTGGATCAGATGGCTGGTCCATTTTGCTGAATGCCTGACACATCTGATAGTAACAGTAACAACAGTAATAATAACAATAATGTAAAGCTATTTACCAAACTGTTAAAAAAGCTTCTAGTCTGTAATTAATGCTTCAATTCAGTTCTTTCCTCACCCTTTTTATATTTTTTCTTCTTTTTAAAGTTCTGTCTTGCTTGAGGTTGATGAGGAGACTCTTCACTCTGTTTTGGATGAACTCGTTTATAAGCTTTCATCTACTGCCAATCCTGTCATAGGAAGCAGTGCTACAAAACTGCTTCTGCTGGTGGCAAAATTTGGCAAGCAGCTGGTGGAGTTACTCACAGCTCGCTACAAAGGTTTGTAAACAGGCATGGAACCGCTCACTCGGCCTCCTTTTACATTCTATACTATATTTTGTATACTATACATTATATAAATGTATACTATACATTTACACTATATAAATACAAAGATGGAGGTTTCCCCTGTGCAATAACTATCCAATACAGATGGAAACTGCAGTGCTGGGTTGTTTTGGGTTTTCTGTTGTTTTTTTTTTTTTAATTTCAATCTACTGTTTATTTTCGCTGTAGTTTAAGGTGCTGTGCCTCTTTCTTTCCTAGATTTATTTTCTTCTGTGTGTTGAGGACTCTGCATGTGGCAACTTGTCTCTTAATGCTGTTGTTTGTTGTTTCCAAACTGCTGGGCTCTACTTCTTTCTGTGGATGTTCTGCTGGATATTGAGTAGCAGGGTGCCTGCACTGTCACAGTAAGAGGCATGTGTCAGACAGCTGCCAGTGTGCTAAGTCTTACTAGTCCAGAAGCATGAAAGTTTGACTTAAGCCAACTTCTGACCTTGGCTGTTACAGGTCTGCTTAACCGATAGGTTCTGTCCTGAGGAGCTGTCTGTCTTCTGATATCTAAGTGATTGCAATGAGCTCTTTCCAAGAATTCATGTAATGAGTTTTATCATTCTGATTTGATGCCTTTAGATATGCATACAATTTGCTTTATGTTATTCATTATTTAATGAAGTGTCCCATTGAATGTTTCTGTCTCTAGCCTAGCAGAGAGCTAATGTGGTGGGTTAGGAACTTTAACCTCCTACACTATTGAAATTTACCAGACTAACTCAGGCAGCTTGGAAGATGAAGCTATATTTACAGTAAAGCAAAATTTACAGGCAGGTATACACAATATATTTACAAGTATTTATAATTAGATACAAATGAGAAATAATAGAGAAATCCAAACTCCCTCACAGACAAAGGAAACTGCCCAGAAGGGGCTCAAAGTTACCCTCTCTTTCTCCCTCTGCTTTTGCAGACAGACAAGCAAAACAACCAGCAAAGCTTACATTGTTTTCTGTTAGCTGAGATTAGTGGAAAGATATTAGAGCAGAATGAGGAGGAAGTGAATAGATCCCAGCATCGCAGAGCAGATTGGGACAGATTGTTGACATTTTAGGTTTTTCTCACTCTCAGCAAAAGGATGAGTGATACAGAGTTCAATGATCTAATTTCTCTCATTTGGAATATTCCAATTAGCCTCAAGCCAGTACAGCTGTCCAGTCTGTGTGTGATGTTGGGGAAGCACAAGTGTGCGTTTTAGCTACTGTGTGCCTAAAAACCTATTTTATCTCAGGGATTGGATGCATGTGCTCACAGAGTGTTGCACAGATAAAACATCAAAGAATTCCAGTTACAAGTAAAATTTATCATGAAAAGTACAAAAAGCGAAATGTACCAATAACTTCCATGGTGCTTTACATCCTTTTAGACCCCACAGTGACTTACTGATAAGACACTCAAAGTGCATTCGTAATTTAACTGCCAGTTATATAGGCATAACAAACAGTGACTTGGGCATACAAAATTGCCGTCACTGTACAGTACTTCTGTGTGATGGTTGAAGTACCAGATAGTAATTGATAATACTCTGGATTGAAGCTCAAAGAAGACTGATGTTGTTCAGCTCTAATGTTCCTTTGCATCAGATTTTATCTATCTAACTTGAAAATTGTTTGTTTGAAATCCTGAAAACTCACCTTAGCAGTATCACATGATATCTCTCTCTGTCTTAGGATTAAAAGGACTTTTGAGTAAGCAATGGACTGGAAAAGGGTTTGACAGGGATCTCAATCAGCTCTTGGACCTGCTCTATTTGAAACGATCCAGTGAAACAGAACAAATGCAGGTGAAACTTAAGGAGACATTTATTTGTGAAATCCTAGTTACATGTGACATATATGTTTAAAATCAATTTACTCTATCATTTTGGTGATATTTTTCAAAGCCTGTGCTATTTTAAAAACTATATTAATGGATTTAAATTTTTTCTGTTTACTAATTTTTTCCTTTCATCAAATGATTAAGGTATGGGACTGTGACTCCAGAGCTTGACTTCCTGTCGCTTAGATTTCTATACAACCACTGGGGGGGAATAAATTTTTTGTTAATACAATAAACCCAAAATAACTGTATCTGTCTTTCTTGAATCAGTGTTACAAATGTAGATCTCTGAATTCTAGGCAACGCACATCTAGAATGAAGTCATGTACAGCAAATGTTCAGTAGGAACACCTTCTGGGCTGTGTGTTTTATGAACTTCTTAACAGGGTTTTACATGCAGGTTTCTCAGAGACAATATTTTAAAGGAAATCAGAGTTATGTTTTTAGAGAGTTGCTTTCATCTTCAGCAAAACAGGGTGTTTTCTGCTTCTTTTTGGTTTGTTGTGGTTGGTTTGATTTTTTTTTAATACTTCTTTTAAGAATAAATTTTTAAATTTAGATTTTTAGTATGTATTTGTTGCATTTCAGTGACTTCTGATCATACTGCAAGTGTAACACTTTTCCTGCTGCTTGTCTTTCTCTCCACTTTGGTGTAGGTATTTTGGTTTAATTGCCATTTCAAATAGGAAGTGCTTCAGGTGCTTGAAATACAAATTAATTAACACAGCTAACTTTTAATTTTATTTTTTCTGCATATTCATTTATTTACCACAGAGAGCATCAATGCAGCTGATCAGATTAGCTGCCTTTGGAGCAAGCACAGGGTTCATACTAATAACTGTCTTTTATAAGACTGTTACAAATTCTTTAAGCTGTTATGAATAGTGTGTTTTGATGCATTTGAAAGCTGATGAGTTTCAGCCAGATGCTAGGATTGTTTCAAATATGCAAGCAATGATAAAGTGGCTTTATATGCAAAGAAAATATTCTGCCAACTGCTTTATTAATTTCAGAGGCAGCATCAAGCAGCTTGTATAATCCAGGCTGCATGGAGGGGATTTCAGATGCGGAAAAGGCTGAAAAAGCTACCCCAAGCAGTGACCACTCTACAGAGAAGTTTCAGGTAACCAGTATGGCTCTGTAAAAAGCAGTAGAGAGAGGAACCTAGTGAGAAGGTTTGGCTTGTTTTTTGTCAGATCAGAGAGTGACAGGAAAAATTTAGGTCATCTGATTCAGTGTTTAAGGTAGGGTCAGCATGGGAGACTGATGACAGGCTTCATAAAGTAAAGGAAAATTACATCCACTGCTTTCCCCTTGTACACAGACCCAGTCATCTAATCACAGGAGGCAATCAGGCTGGTCAAACATGAGTTGCTGGCTGTCCCCCTTTACTTTCTGACCTTACTGGACATAACTTACCTGATGAACGCCCAAGTTCAAGGGCGTAAGTTTGGGCTTACTGAGAATGCCTTCATCTTGAAAATGCTTTTTCCAGTCAGCTATTATTTCTGAAACATAAAGGTAATGTAATACCAATAAGAACTGTTTCATTGCAGATTCTTTTAGCAGAAACATCCAAATAATGTGCTTTTCCAGCAGTACCAAACTGCCACTTCTAGTGCCAAAAGCTCCAACTGTCCCTTTCCCAGCTGCCAGACTTCTCTATGAAAAAAACACTTTTATGATGCTTTTATGTTTTCTGTGTAAAAAATTGACATATGGAAAACTGAAAGTGTGGCACCACTGTAGCATGTGATTGCACTAAATAGCACTAGAAAATTATATACTAGCAATAGAACAGTTAAATGGTTCGCAGTTAACTTGACACTAAACTCCAGTGTGGAGCTGTCCTGGAGATTCTAATCTACCATCCAGAATGCTGCAGAAACCAAAGTCTATAGTTCTTGTCCAGTATACTGCTTGCAAGACCTTGTTCTTCATTAATATTTTAAGTCTTTGACTCTCAGAAGTGAAGTAACTTCAGTGACCTGGAAATAGCACCTCTGACTTGGAGCACCACAGAAGAATGAAGTTATGCAAATAATGCTTGTCTTACTTGAAGCAGGATTTCAGCAGTAATCTGGCATATGTTAGGCTAACTCTTTTGAGAAATTTAGTGTGAATTTAGCACGAGTTAAAGGATCTAAATCAAGTTCAAACTCCACAGCAGATTTTTTCAACCTTTTTTTGGCACATGTTGAGCATTACAGTGTCAAAGCTGAATCAGAAATCAGTTCATCAAGTCCAATTGCATTATGATCAAGGTGTTAGAAAGCAGACAGTTGTGTAAATCCTGAAGGATGTGCAGGGTAAAGCAGTGTGTCTATTAATGGCCACCAGCCACTCCAGCTCTTTTGATGAAACACCAAAAATTACATCCTTGCCACTCTTCCTTCTCCAACAAAACATTTTGAGCCAATATTCCCTCAACAGGGACTTTGCAGGTCTTCAAGCGAAAAGCATGACCCAAAAACTTGGATGCTGAACTAAGATGTAATACAGTAAAGCAGAAGGGAAAGGGTGGTGAGGCTATCAGCAATCAACAAGCTACTTAACTTTCTTGTGTCCTGTTTTCAGTATTGTAAGCATTAGTGTGTGTCTCATAAGTAGTTCTTGATTCATTGAAACAGACTTTTTAATGTGTTTGTTTGATATGTTTGGTTAATATTCAGAACAACAAAAATGTATTAATATCCTTACAGCTGTGTGTTCATGGCTTAGTCAGTCCCAGTGCACTGAGTAAATACAATAACTGTAGTGCTGCTGTATAGTGTTTTTTCCATCTAGGTCAAAGCCACAGTTAGTTTTACACTGAAAAATAGCGTTTGGAATACTGTAAGCATTATTCAGAAAAGGGGTTTGTTATATTCAGTGATGTATTTTAGAACAAATGTGATTAAATACTGCTGAGGCTGAAACTCTAGGCTTGGCTCACCTGCAGCTGCAGAGGAAGATCTTGAACTCTGCAAGTTTTAAACTTGTGAAACTCTGGCTTCAGAAATGTCTCCTCAGTGAATATTAAAGCCCGTAATCTCTCCTTGAAGTTAGTTCGCTAACTAAATGTAGAACTGTTGAAAGGGCAATAATTTGTATTAATTGTGCATCAACAAGCAAACTATTTTATATATATGAGAGATGATCAGAGGGAGGGTGCTCCATGCCAGGAACTTCTGAAGGAAGCTTGGATCTTACTTTGTGTGCATTTTGCCTCTATTCAGAGGCATTTCCCTGTCACAGTACTGTCTTGTGCAAAAAAATACGTCTTATCATTATGAGGAACACAGAATGAAGAGCATGTACTTGGCAGACTACATAGGAAAGAATCAGTATCAAAGAAATATTTAAATACCTGATAGACACTACTGGTACTTTCAAAGCAGTACATCTAAGAAGTTCATGAAACCTTCTTGTAGTTTTCCTCACAGTGAAGCTGATAAATTCTAGGGGAAAATATTAATAGCTTTATCAAGAAAATGTCATCAAAAGTCCTGTTTGATCCTGTGACATCATTCCACTTAGAAGTATATTATGTGCCTGCCTGGATTTAAAATGCAAAGATTTGCAGCCCTAATTCGCAGAAACGTGTGGGCTGAAAACCTGTAGTTTCCTTGAGACTGTTCCTGATGTAATCACATATAGCATGATCTCCCTCTGTAGGCAGATGTGTGGGCACATTTCAAGTTTCCATTACTGTCTGTCATAAAAAGATTATGGTCTTTCAGATCATGGTGGAAGCTGTTTTATCAGTTCAGGCCATACCCTTAAATCCAGAGCATGTGTTTTACAAAACAGTTTCTATTCCACCTTTTCCCACCTAGTTATGGAGAAAATATGGCTGGTGCAAAAATTATAACTCAGTTTATAGTAGTCATGGGAAACACACATATAACTCAACAGTACTGTGAGTCTGAAGGTATGTGACATGCAGCAATTCCAAATTTGCTGGACATCAGTTCCAGTCCACAGCCTTTTGCTCCACATTTCTGGCACCTCTTAGGCCTGATCTCTGTTCTCTTTCCTAGTGCTAAATGTGCTCCTTTCATTGTCCCTGAAGAAGTACTAGAGGAGAGTAGAAGTCAGGGCTGTGGGCCCAATGGAAGTACCTGGGTCCTGAGTGGGCATGTGACTTTTCTGCAATAGGAGAAGAGGTCACAGCATTACCTCATTGTGGGGTGAACTTGTCTCAAGTGTTAAGCTGTTAATGAGGTCAGGTCCATTGGGATGAGGAGGTGTAGTGAAGAGAGGGGGGGTCCTAGCTCACAGCTTCTCATGTATCACTGAGACCATGTCCAAATCCTCTTGATAATTATTAATATCTATACATCAGTATATTTAGTATCAATATACTGGTGTGTATATTACTATGTTAGTGCATATATAATTTATATACAGGCTGTTATTAACTTAAACACTCCAGAGCCACTTACAGAGTTTTCAGTTGTTTCATCTGTGAAACATGTGCTGGGGCTTTGCCCATGGCAAGCACAGCAAGGCAGCATCCTAATGTAGAATTAAAATAACTAGTACACTAGAATTTGAGGGGGAAAAAAAAATCTTTCCTAGCATTCTGTTAACAGAATGGCTGGAGAAAACGTGTCAATCTGTATTTCCTGGAGGAAAAATAAAAATCCTTCAAGATTTAAGAGGAGAGCCTTCTGAGGCAACATTCTGATCTACTTTTGCAGTGGATGCAAAAATAATAGTATGTACTGTGATAAGCAGGTGCTGTGTGTGCTGACTGATGCAATAGAAATGGTGCATACTGGTGCAGATGGCTCTTTCCCAGATGATGGAATTGGTTTAGTTCATGCTAGCTGAGAATGTCACACACAGGTCATCATTCCCTTTAGGGCTTTGTCTTAAATAAAAATATATCCTTTGTTTTGATATCAGATGGAGTGACTGGCTCAGAATTTTTAATGCCTGGGGATAGTGTGAAAATTTGTTATCTTGTGGTGATTTCTCATTGCTTGGTGTGGTCCTGCAGGCAAGGCTGGGATAGCAGATTATTTTGTGGATTTCCTCCCTTGAGGCTGGACTGCTTAACACACATACACAAACAGGTGTTCTTTAAGAAATATGCAGCTTAAGCCAATTGTTAATTCATTTGTCTGTTGCAGAGCTAAACGGGAACAGGAGTTACAGCATTTAAAAAAGCAGAAAGAAGATGAGGCTCTAAAACTGCAAATGCAACTTCAGAGACAGAGGGCCAGGAGACTCTTCCATGAACGACAGCTGGCCTTACTGGAAATAATCCATGCCAGTATGACTTATATTAAACTATGTCAAAACTGGTTCCTTAAGAAGTTTCCTCAAACATATTTCTTGATCTTGTATGTCTGTTTCCACTGTAGTCTTACTGTCTCTTCTCCTGACCCAATTATCTGACAGAACATGCTAATTTAACAAGAGCTCAGTAACTACTGATCAAGTTCTGCTGCCTTTAAAAAGGTGCAGGAGAAAGGAAGACTCAGTTTGCATGTGTAACAAAGCTCCATTGCAGCTACAGGGCTCTGTGACATGGCCCACAGCTAACAGACCTTGAATGAAGAGGTTTTTAACTGATAGCACTCAAGCTTTTGTGAGTGCTATCTAGTCTGAGGATTGAAAATGTAAATTAAGAGATACCAACTCACAGTCTTATAACTGGATTTGTGTAACATTTGTAGGTCAGGTAAATAAGTACATGGAGGAAATGGAGGGAAAATCAGCATTAACTATCCAGAGATTCTGGCGAGGTTATAGAGCAAGAAGGAATTTTCAGCAGCAGAGGCAATCTCTTAAAGAGTATAAAGCAGCTGTCATCATTCAGAGAGCAGTAAGTATATAAACTTTGTTTTAACACTGGATAGGATTGAGTGGATTATTGTAATGCCTCTAAAAAGCTCTGCTTGTTCTCTTACTGTTTATTAAAATATTATTCCAAGGATGAGTCTAAAGCCACAAGTTGCTTGAGAGGGTTAGGCTACGAAGTCTGATACAGTCTTGTAACTGAAATACAAGAGCTGGCACTTTGAAACCTAAGGTTGGAATTTTACCTCACTACAGATGAGTCAGTAATTTATTGTAAATGTTCTTATGAACTATTTAGCATTCATGCTGACAGTTGTGTCTTCTTAGCATCATATCTAAATTTATGCTTTAACAGATGCAGTATGAAACATTTTTATTTCATTAACTGATTACAAACAAAGCAAGAAGACAAACTTCCTGTCTCTGATTGTCATATTCTCATGTGTTCTTTACAAAGGCTTGTAAATTCTTGGAAAAACGAAGAAGGAGGAGACCTCTGTCTCCTTGGAGAGGACCCAAGGGACTGCCTGATGAGCAGAGACTAGCTTTGCAGCAGAAGGTGGATGACTACATCAAATTGCATCCGGTCTGTTTCTTAGTCGTTTCATAATTCACATTAATGATGCAACATAAAATACTGTAGGGATGAAATATATTCAGCTTCATAAATTCTGATTAAGATAATTCATTTGAGGTATGCATGTATTAACACTGCTTGTTTGAGAGCAAGGTACTAGGATATTGGGAATTTTAACCATTAATCTAATAAAAAGGATCAAAGCAAACTGTAATTGGGAAACGTATGTACTTGATGATGGATAGCTTCGGAGAGAGCTGCAGAGGAAGCAAAATTATTAACAATTAAGAACAGCATTTGCGTTCCTCATTTAGACATTATTCTGCTCCCCAAAGATTTAAAATAGCAGCTTCTAATGGTAACAAACTGTTATTTTCCTCCAGGCTTCCCAAATGTCAGAAGAAATGAGTAAGGAATTGCACATGCAGGCCCAGGAAAAGCTGGCACAGTTCCTGTTGAGGGGCAGACTGGATCGGAGAGCGGTGCAGAGGAGACAAACGTTACTGGCTCTGGTCAATACTGATGTGGAGCTGCTACTGAGTATGTGTGTTCTGCTCGTAGTTTTGATTACTCTTTGAATTAAAGTAATTGGGAGAGAATATTAGAGGGAACAGCCTTATTTCAAAACTGAAGTATCTTTCTTTGTTTGCTATGTGCCTTGAGATTCAGGCTTTGTTAGAGATTGTCCAGGTGTTGCTTTAGGTTAAGTATGCATAACTGCTTTCCAAGGAGCAGCTTATTCTTCTGCTAAAGATGTCTCTCTGACAGGTTCACAAGGAAAGCAGTGTGCCTCATCCAGATAGAGTGGGAAATCTTTGAGCTGTGAATTCCAAGTCAAGTTTTCTGCCCTGCATTTATTTGAAAGAAAATTCACCATTGTGCTACCTTAATTCCAGATAAGAAGCCAGGAATGAAAAGAGTGAGAATAGCAAACTGCAGCCACCAGAGAGCACCCAAGCTGGACAAAATTCAGCAAGTGACTGAATTCCCTTACTTAGTCTGTCATGTGCTGTGTCACTGCAGCTCATCATGCCCTGAGCAGGCAAATTAGTGGCACAGTCTTAAACTGTTCTGGGTTCCCCAGACAGGGAATACATAGTGCTCCTGTGATGCCTATGATGATGTCACCCTGCACAAGAAGCACTGATATAGCAGTAGCAACCAAGTGCTTCTCTTTATATTTGGTCATGGTTTCATAAGAAAACATTTTGGTGGATGCCACCACTGCTCCTGAACAAAGTAATTCTGCTTTCCCTGCTTCTTGTCCCTCACCTATTTTATATTTCTTTTTTTTTCAGGTAAGTCTTACTTTGGATTGCTTCTCCAATAATGCTTGTTATGCAACCATAAAATTTTATGCCAGTGTGGGGAAGGAGTGACCTGGAACAGAGCGAAGTGGGAGGGCAGTGCTCTTTTTTTTTTTTTTTTTTTTTTTNCAGAGAACTCTTTGTGTTCTTACAGATGCTCCGGGCTTAGCAGAGACCACAGAAAAAGACCTTGATGTCTTTATGAGTCGATCAATCCCTGTAGCTACCAAGGCAAGACAATCCCATAACACTGTGTTGAAGTACACTCGCTGGCCATGGTGGAAGAAGCTTGGAGATGAGTTCATGGAGGATGGTGTCATTCCTGATGATGCTCTAAATGCTGAACTAGGAACTCTGTTTATTGGTGGAAAGAAATCCTCTTAGTAATCCTTCTTAGGCAGAATAATGTATTATTTAACCAGACTCATATCTTGTACTATGCATTCATTTGCCTGTGTTTTAAGGAAGGAAAATGCTTGAGTGAAGCACTGAAAGCAGTGAAAAAGAGCAAAGCCTTGTTTTAGTGCATTTTACTTATTAAGAATCTCTTCTTGTACATCAACAGACCCTACTGATTGTGCTGTTGCTAATGGGATTTAAATACTTTAGTTGTAAATGAGGATATTTTGTAATTTGTATCACTGTAAAATAAGTTTCTAGCCTTTGGCTCTTCAGTTCTTGTTCATAGTGGGATGTGTTAAGAGTCACACCATTGTAAAAGCCTGGGATTTTTTAGTACAACATTTTATTGGGTGATGTGCTTTGAGATAAATATGGGTTCAGAACAAACCAGGAAAAAGTCAGGCAAGCACGGGGCAGACTGGTTGTTTAAAGCAGGGTTGAACAACTGATGCCAGTTAGCACAGGCACAGCTGGCCCAAGAAACCTCTCCCAGCCTCTTGTAAGCAACAAGGGAAGAAGCAAAGTGAGTTTAAAAAATGCCAGTATTCTTGAATGGTATGTGCTTTCCTTGAAAATCATGCAGTTCTTTCCATAACCAGTGCAGTGCATTGTAATACAGGCACTTTCTAGGGGATTGTAGCCTCTATGTGACCATCTGGACTACCAGCTCTGTCCTCTTAAGCCATGCAGATACTGTATAATCCAGAAGTGTCTCCATGGCACAGAGTTGCTGCAATCCCTGTAACTTAGTACATGATAGAAACCTACAGTTCAGGACCAAACCAAAGTTCCCAGAAAACAATGAGAACTCAAGGCTGCAGCTTGTGATGCAGGTATCTGAGCTATTTTTTAGAGGAAAGGCCCAGAGAGTCTTAAGAATTATATTTTACCTCACTGGAGAGAAGGAAAAAGTTCAGTGATTTCTGCTAGTTTTATGTGGGCAGCAGCACTGGTTCAATGTATTTGTTTTCCGTTCTCTATTTAAGGTTTTGATTTTTAATTTTAGAGAAGATGAATGGAAAACAAATAAATAGAAATAGTGGGCAGAAGCCCAAGCCCTTTCAGATGCAGCTAATACATGGAAATTAATAACTGGACAGTTGCCAAGAGGAAGAGCTTTGCTCTCTAATAATTTTTCTAACAGAGCTATAATTTGGAAGACTTTGAATTGGCTTTCAGTTCCTTTTTCGGAGAGTTAGCTGGTGAAAGAGCCCATTAAGTATTTGCCAGGGTACTTACATGTGTCTGTTGAGTTACGTATTACTCTGCAATGCCCTGCTATTAGTTTTAGGCCATGTCCGTAACAAGACTGCCGAAATGTAGGGCTGGGTTGAAGTCACCAAGCACCCCAAGGAATGAAGGCTACTTCCCAGCAGCTGCCAAGTTGTGGCACTGGGAAAGGCCCAGCAACTCTGGGTGAAGTGGAGCAAGCCAGCTGTTCCCTCACAGACACAGGTCTTCTGTGTATATCAGTCTCCTCTGCCATGCAGCCACTGACCCATACTGCTGTTCTGTTTATTCTTAATTGACCTCGTTATACCAGCTCTTCAGCACAGAGGGATGCTCACAATGGTGCTCTGCTTAAGGTATTTTATGTGAAGAGATGAACCCCATGGCCAGTGTTAAATAGCAAATGAATTACAGAACCATCTTTCCAAAAGCCATTTGTTTTAGTGGCCTTTGCCACTCACTGCCGTTGCAGTGGATAATAAACTCCCCTTTGGAATATGCAGTTTGATGGATAATGTGAGTTTCAAGCTAAGAGAGAGGAGGTGTGGTCTCGCTGGATGAATTAAAGTTGCTAGGTCATGTATCACCAGCCCAGCAGCACAAATTTCCCCACCCCTTCACCTCCCTGATAAATAAAAATGCTGCCTGAAGCAATAACTAAGTCACCAGATTTCATTCATCTCTGCTTTATAGACCAGGGAAGCAAGAGAGAACCATGAGGCAGCATGCCTCTGGCCAGATACAGCCCTACAATCTGCCACTTGTGTGTGTTACTGACAGAACAAGCCAGGAAGGAGCCACTGCAGCATGCTGGGACAGAGATGGGAGATGCTTTCAGATACCAGTTGCCATGGCCAGCTTGGAGTCTGGGCCCAGAAAAAGAGATCCCCAGCTCCTCTGCTACCCTCTTTGCTCAGCAGTGGGAGGAATTTGGCATTGCTTGGCTCATCCTCTTTTCAGGTCCTCCTGCACCACACAGAGGACATGCTGCTGGAGATTTATTTCACTGCAGCTTCTTCTGGTGTCCTACCTGAATCTCAGGAACAGACACAGAGAGCTGAACAGAAGCATCCCCCCCAGCCTGCTACCAGACAAATAGTCCTGTCTGGGTTATAGGATTACCCAAAAAATGACTAGGATAGAGGCTGTGAGACAATATGAGTCCAGTCCTGCGCCTGATTGTCTCTTGCCACACACCACATCACAGGCATACCCAGAAAACTCGAAGCTGTTAGTTGGGCATAAACATGCTGCACAGGTGGTCCAGATAGGTAGAAAAAGGGACACACCCAGCAGGTCTGGGCTGTGCTACTTTGGATAACAAGCAGGCTAGCCCCAGTAGCTTGGAGACAGGCCCTGCTCATCCCAGAGGAGGCATGGAGGTGTCCTCCTGCATGATTGGGGTGACAGACCTGGGAGACACACTGTGATGAGGAGAGGCACAGGTGAAGCCAGAGCTGCAGAGGCAGCGATGCTCAGGTCATTAAATATCGACACCGCCTAAGCTGACCTGTGGGGGTGATTTAGCTGAATTGCAGCTTTCTGCTGCTCCGTTGCTGTGATAAATTGGACCAATTTGTCATGTGGTTTTGCTTCTTCCCTCAAGTAATGTTGTACAGGAGCATTATTGCTACAGCTGAAAATGCAGAAGGCAAAACCCTCTGATGCATGTAGATCAAAAAGAAGGGACAGAACTGGTTGCCTACTGCAGGTGCCCCAGGGAGCAGGAAGAAAGCAACAAAAGAAGGAGCAGGGAGGTGATTGTCCCCTTGTATTCAGCTCTGGTGAGACCACACCTGGAGTATTGTGTTTAGTTTTGGGCACCTCAGTACAAGAGTGATCTTGAGGTGCTGGAGCGACTGCAGGGGAGGGCAACAAATCTGGTGGAGGGCCTGGAGAATAAATTTTATGGAGAGCAACTGAAGGAGCTGGGACTGTTTAGTTTGAAGAAGAGGAGGCTGAGGGGAGACCTCATCACTGTCTACAGCTACCTGAAAGGACATTGTAGAGAGGTTGATGCTGGTCTCTTCTCACAGGTAATCAGTGATAGAACAAGAGGGAATGACCTCAAGCTGTGACTGGGTAGGTTTAAACTGGATATTATGATTTTTTTTTCATGGAAAGAATGGTTAGGCATTGCTATGGGCTGCCCAGGGGGCTGGTTGAGTCACCAAGCCTGGACATGTTTAAAGGTTGCAGAAAGTTTGCTGATGATACCAAGCTGCGTGGTACAGCAGACACGCTGGAGGGCAGGGATGCCATCCAGAGGGACCTGGACAGGCTGCAGAGGTGGGCACAAGCCAACCTCATGAGGTTCAACAAGGCCAAGTGCAAAGTCCTGCATCTGGGTCGAGGCAATCCCAAGCACAATTACAGGCTGGGCAGTGACTGGCTGGAGAGCAGCCTTGCGGAGAGGGACTCGGGGGTGCTGGTGGATGAGAAATTCAACATGAGCCAGAAGTGTGCACTTGCAGCCCAGAAAGCCAACCAGATCCTAGGCTGCACCAGGAGAAGTGTGGCCAGCAGGTCGAGGGAGGTGATTATCCCCCTCTACTCTGCCCTGGTGAGACCCCACCTGGGGTACTGCATCTGGTTCTGGAGGCAGTAATAACCAGAGGGATGTGGACATGCTGGAGGTGTCCAGAGAAGGGCCACAAGGATGATCAGAGGGCTGGAGCACCTCTCCTATGAGGACAGACTGAAAGAGTTAGGGCTGTCCAGTCTGGAGAAGAGGAGGCTCCCAGGTGACCTTATTGTGGCCTTCCAGTATCTGAAGGGTGCCTACAGAAAAGCTGGGGGAGGGACTTTTTAGGCTATTAGGTAGTGACAGGACTAGGGGGAATGGAGCAAAGCTGGAGGTGGGGAGATTCAGATTGAATGTGAGGATGAAGTTCTTCAGCATGAGAGTGGTGAGGCCCTGGAATGGGTTGCCCAGGGGGGTGGTTGGGGCCACTTTCCTGGAGATGTTTAAGACCAGGCTGGATGAGGCTCTCTCCAGCCTGATCTAGGGTAGGGTGTCCCTGCCCATGGCAGGGGTGCTGGAACTAGATAATCCTTGTGGTACCTTCCAACCCTGACTGATTCTATGATTCTGTGTGGTGCTTGAGGATATGTTTTAGAGGTGCACCATGTAGAGCAGGGTTATCAGTTGGCCTTGGATCCCAAGGGTCTCTTCCAATGTGGATGTTTCTATGATTCTGTGAAAAGAAACAACAAAAAAAAACCCAACTCAACCCTTTCAGGAGACAAAGTAGTGTCCTCTGCTGACCTCTGCAATTGAGGAAAATTCCTGTTTATGCAGGCAGATCTTTTTTTTTTTCCTTCCCTTTTTTCTCCTCTTCCCCCCAGAATTAGCTGTAACTGGACTCTACAAACACCAGGATGCTCATCTCCAGCAGAAACACAAGTGTGTGCTTGAGACTACACTTCTAAGTCTAAGGGCATCTCCTGGCCCTTCAGACTGACTGTAACAGGAGCTCTGAGCTGAGGACAAGAGATAATTCTGATGCTATTTCACCTCTCTCCTCCAAGTCTCCTACCGCTGATTTCCATGGGTGCAGAAGCTGGTACAAGCATCTCTTCTCCATTGCAGAGTATCACACATATCAAGTACAAGGAGAAATGAAAGCTTTCTCCAAGTAGTGTAATTGGGGCTATTTATAAATTAGCATGCACCAGAAAAGGAGGCAGCTTTTTGCAGGGGGAACTGCAAAAGTGATCTTCAGGTTCTTCTTATCATCCTCCTTTATAGTCCAGTAACAGTGGGTCAACCTTCAGACATCTTTGCATATAGTGAGCAAATCTGTAATAATGAGATTGCTTACTAAATGATTGATACCTGGGCCTAGATTTGCCAAGGGGAACTAAAGGACAGGTGGCTTCCATCCCCTCTCCCCTGCCCTCCTTGAAGACAAGGCTCAGTTCAATCTGGCTACCTTCTTAGGACAAAAGGGACAAAGTCTGGCAGATGAGGACCATGGCTGGGACACTGCAGATCTGGCCATTTGTCCCAGCTGTGCTGGAGAAGTCCTGTGTGACCTTGAGCAGTCTGTTTCTGCTCTGTCATTTCCACTCTCTGTTGAGGCTTACTGAGAAGGTTTTGTCTGCTGCATTTGTAATTTATGAGCCTTCATTGGAGGATGCTGTGCAAGCCCAGGTGCCACTGAAATCCCTCCCTGCTAAGGTGAAATGGGACTTTTGACAGGCCCCAGAAAGCAAAAAAACATTTGCATAATCAGATGCTGGCTACACAGAGCTTAGGGTTGCCATACTGCTCATTTCTCTCCAAATCCAGCACGTCTCTGCAGAATTTAGTTCTTTACTTACTTAAATCCTCAGACAGAAACAGTATCTTTGCCTATGCTTGATCACTCGATGAACCTCGGTGAACTTCACTCAACGAACTTTCACCATGAAAGTGAGAAATTCTGATCGAGGAGACTTAATTGAACAGGTTTAGCCAGCCCAGAACCTGCCTGTTGGTAACCAGATGAACACCCAGGCAGCGTACAGGGCAATCCAGCAGAGCTGGTGAACGGCAGCGCTCAATCCCAGGAACAATCAAAGCAGACAGAAATTTGCCAAGTCCTTAGTGTCTAAAGGGAAGAGGTTTTCGAGCCGCCACTCCTACGCCTAAAATGAGTGTCAAATTAAAATAAAATAGTTGCAAATGCAGGATACAACTCACTTCTGTCCTTGGGAGCAGGAAACAAACACAGATGTTACTGTAGCATCGGCTTTATTCTTTGAGCAGCTGTGAGGTCTCCACCGGGAAAACCTGCGAAGGCCGATACAGGGCGATGGTCACAAAAAGCCACCAGAGCCATGCTTGCCTTAGGACAAAAGGACGTGCGATCTGTGACCAGATACTAGGGGATTGTGACGCCGTCTATCTAAAGCAAAGTTACTGGGTATGGAAAAGGAGTGGTGCCCTCCACCGTAGGAGGATGCCGGGGGCTAAGTGAGCCCAGCTCGGACTCTGGCCGGCACACCAGTGGGGCGAGTGGCTGCCACGCCGCCTCTTGCGCTCCGCCTCGACCGCGGCGGGTGAGGAAGCGCCGTGGTGCCCCCGCGGTGCCGGCGGGTGCGGGCTCGCCGCCCTCTCCCCTTCGCCGAGCTCTCACGGACGCCTGCTCACGCGCCCGCCTCCCCACAGCGCTCCCCGGGCGCGCGGCGGGCGGGTCCCGCGGCGGTTGCGCGACGGCCGTTACC